>JAECXF010000213.1:477500-990276 GCA_018151655.1 Drosophila bocqueti
ATTATAAGAGTAAAGAAATACGGTCACTTGGATGTTGTAAAAAGAACGACCAACATGTGTGTAAAATAAAATAATAGCAAATCAATTAAAAAATAGCAATCCGACGCTATAACATTTAAAATAAAAACCTGGAATATTACACTTATAAGAGATCTGTTTCAACAGTCTATCTATAATGAGTAGGGTAAAGGTGGATACGGGGGGGGGTTGTGGACACCCAGGTGTAACTTTTGACATAGGATAGATATATGAATCTGTCAAATGTCATTTGTGCGCTATTTAAGCTCGATTGTTTTGTGCCTTATACCAAACGGAACGGACGCGTCTGCTTTGTGTCCCGGAAAAGTTTTATTGCACGTTTTTACAAGTGTCACCGTGTGAAGTGTGTCAATTAAAAAGTTGAGTGCAATAGATTTTTTGACGTGAAATTTAGTTATGTTTAAGATACCACACCGGGTTTGGACCATATTTTCACGATAACAAATTTTTTCATATGATTTTAAAACGACTGCTTGAGGAAGTTGTGGGCACTTAAATGTCGGGGGTTGTGGACACCCAATTTTTTGTTTGACAAATCTTAAAATATCGCCGTTGATTGAATTATAAGTACAGCTATATAAGTAAATATATTTTAATGGTGTTTATATCCTTTCTTCGATGTTTGTTGCCAAAAAAATTGACCGCCTAAAACTCCGTTCACTACAATGATTGTGATCGGCCAGTGCACTTGAAGTGTGCTGACATGCGTGCCAGCTATTTCACATGCGCGAATTGTGATTCTGATTGGGAATGATGTCATGCGTACTATTTTTTTTTTGCTTTACAAATGAATAAAATTTCATTTTTTTTTTCATTTGATTACGTTTAACTTGATACTGTAAGGAAGCGTCTCTGGCCGGGGTAAACCTCAGCGGCTCCAGAGGTCCTCACAACATTTATAAATTGTTGAGACAGCCAGGACATAACGGTGGCCGTAGTTTTCAGCTATATATTTTTACAAAGGCGGTCGAGCTGAGCGGGGAAAACGAGAGAGAGAGAGAGAGAGAGGGAAAGCCTCGGAACCGCCTGGAAGGATTTCCGAACGGCGGTCCCTGCGGACCCGGAAGATTTTCCGGACGGTCCGCCTATGCCCTGGACCCGGAGGAATTTCCGGACGGTCCAACCTGCGCCACGCCTGGAAGACTTTCCGAGCAGCGTGCGCCCCGGGACCCGGAGGATTTTCCGGACGGTCCCACCTGCGCCACGCCTGGAAGACTTTCCGAGCAGCGTGCGCCCCTGGACCCGGAGGATTTTCCGGACGGTCCACCTACGTCCTACGCCTGGAAGAATTTCCGAACGGCGTGGCTCCCCCCAGCGACACGAGGAGTTGGGCGGAGTCGGGACAAGTGAGAGGCGAGGGTTTCCACAGCATAGGTTTTATTTTCACAAGCTATAGTTACTCAGCCGGCGGCGGCCAGACTGCGGGTTTGAATTTAGTATATAAAGGTATTTGGCCTGCGGCCCTAAGAAAACAGCGCGGGAAAAGAGCCCTAATTCGGCGGGCGCCTTTGCCCGGCGGCGACGGGATTTAATTATTGAATTAAATATTTAAACGGCCTGCGGCCTGAACGAGACTGCGCGGAGAAAGGGGGGAGAGAAGGGCCTTAGTATGGCTGGCACCTTCCCCGGCCCCTGACAGAGCTTGGCCTGCGGCCATGTCTCACCCGCTCACACCTCCCCTCCTTGGAGAATCCTGCGACAGGATCGTCGTCCTGGGCGCGTAGGCGTGGCACTCGCGGCGGCGGCTATACGTTTTGGGGTTATCAACCGCGTGGTGGCGGGATCGCGGACTTGTTGTCGCACTTAGAATTTTTGCTGCTGGTCGCGTGAAGAGTCGGGAACTGAATCCAAGCTCGGTTTTGCCCGGCTCGGCTTTGACCTAGTTTCGTCGCTTGAGTGTAGGCGGCGTCTCTCTCCCTCTCGCTCACTCCTCCAGGCGATCGTGTTGGCAGCATAATTCTGCCGCTCTCTGGGTGCTTCGGCGCATGTGCCGTCACTCTGGCTTCGGTCTTGCATTTATGGCGTGATCCGATCTGGCCAATCGGGAGGGCGGCTTGGCACGCGCCCTTTTTCCCACGCCTGCGCTTTGGTGATAGCGGCGATCGGCCGCTGCTCCCGCTCTCGTTAATGCTTGAGTGGGTTCTTATGCGTGAGTGCACTTTTGAGTGAGTGTGGGAGTGCGCTTGAGTGGAAACCGTGGATGAGCGGTTTGTGTGCGGGGTAGTGCAGGCGCTTTAGCTATGATTATTCCTAGCTTATAACTAAATATGTATACATAAATTGTGACTTCGTCACAATACTTTCCTAATTTTGGCACATTCTATAAAGGTGTCCACAACCCCCCTAAAAATCTGAAATTGGCAAAAATTACTATTTTACAAAAACTTAAAATTTATTCTTTTAGTGATAGATATCACTGTAATTATGCAAAAACTAGTTAGCTAAGGTCTCTAGCTTTTCATTGATATGCACATGTCCGCATAATATGCTCTAGTTAAAAAGATATCAGCGAAAAACAAAACTATGTCCACAACTGCCACCTTTCCCCTACATATTGTATATGTAATCACTTTGTTGACGATATGTTCAAATTTTTGTTTATAAATATAAATTTTCCCACTAAATCGGATTTGAGACAGGTTCGGCGATCGGAAATGATTTCTCCCGCTTTGCTAAAAGCCCATTCCGATTCAACCGAAGTTGTAGGCACACAAAAGTATTTCAACGCCAGTTCCTTGAAAGGTGCCATATTGTTGAACACTCCTAAAATTAAAAATATTAATTTAAATAGCTCATAGTACGAAATTAAAAAAATTTACCTCCCAAAAAATGAGTGCGTCGCACTTTTCTGGCTCGTTCGCCATCTCAAGATGCTGCCGGAGCAAAACAAATTGAGTCTGAACGCGTGGTAATTAAAATATTTAAAACAAATTCTTCTAATTTGCATACCTTTAGCGTTGTACCTCTTCTTCTTGTTCTTGAAATATTGACGAACCAAAAACATCGATAGTCGATTGAAAACATCGATGTTTCGGAAATTTTCAAAAACATCGATACATCGATGTTAGCATCGATGTTTCGGCACCTCTAGTGCCCGCATACATTCGATCTTAAAACTCCTAACACATTTGGATAACTATCGATAACAATGATCGATCCGCGACATCCCCGACCCCGTGAGGAACCGCTTCACTCAAAATCCAGAACTGCAAGTTTAGAGACTGGTCGCATCATTGTCCTGGATAGGCCGTTGTCGTTCACTCGCACCTTAGCCCGTCTGACGACTCCATCAGCTCCGCTGCAGACCTCGTCCACTATGCCCTTGCACCACTCTCGTCGGGGCAAGGCAGGATCGCAGACGAAAACCATATCACCCTGGTGGATGGGCTCCGTTCTCCGGCACCACTTCTCGCGGCGCACAAGCGTAGGCAGATACTCCAGGACCCACCTCCTCCAAAAACGGTATCGTAGCAGGCGAGCAATCCTCCACTGCTTCTTCGAAGCACATCCCTTGGGCAGCTCCGCATCCAATCCAGGCGTGTCTGGTAAGTTGGCCACTCCCTTGAGAAGGTCATTTGGCGTCAACGGCGCCTCCTGGTCCGCGTCCACAGGCAAGTGGGTAAGCGGACGCAAATTGACGATGTTCTCTGCCTCAATCAGGAAGCTCTCCAGTGGGTGGTCCTTCGGCGCAACTTCCTTCAGGGTATGACGCAGTACTCGCTTGACGCACTGCACCATTCGCTCCCATAACCCGCCCTCAGACGGATTCGCTGGGCAATTGAAGATCCATTGTATGCTTCTGCTTGACAACTCACTCTGAATCTTCTCCATCTCAAACACGTCACCAAAGCGTCTGGCTTCTCTGTCAGCTCCCACGAAGTTCTTGCCGTTATCGCTGCGCAGTCTATGTACTGGCCCTCTACGGCAGACGAAGTTCCTGATCGCAATTATGCAGGAATCCGTCGACAGGTCATGCGCCAGCTCCAGATGGATCGCCCTTGTCGTCAAGCACGTGAACAAGGCGACCCAACGCTTCTCCTTGTGACGGGACACAGTCACCAACAGTGGCCCAAAATAGTCCAGTCCGGTGTTTTTGAATGGCCATCCACCCGCATCCAGTCTGTCATCCGGATGGGGTCCCATTATTGGCGGCATCGGCCGCGCTCGCTGCAACTTGCATTCGTTGCACGACGAGATGACTTTCCGCATCACACGCCTCATCTTCGTGATCCAGAATCTCGTCCGGATCTCCGCAATAGTAGCATCGACGTTCTGATGCTTCATCCTGGCGTGGAAGTATCGCACAATCAGCTCTGTCAGACTGTGCCTGTGTGACAGTATGATGGGCCTCCTCGCACTGTACGGCATGCACAGTGCGGCATCAATTCTGCCGTAAGCGCGCAGAATCCCGTTCTTATCCACGTAGGGCACCAGACCTCGAATGTCGCTCGAGCTAGCGACATCCTGCCCAGTTTCCGCCGACGTCATTTCGTCGGGAAACGACTCTAGCTGTGCCTGTCTGACCAACAGGTTCTTCGCGGCCTGGCATTCTGCAGCAGTAAGGCCGTGTTCTTCGAGATCGCTTCTCTGTTTGCGGCACCGGCGCGCAAACCGTAGGACCCAGGCTGTGGTCCTCACCAGGCGATTGAAGCTGGAGAACCTCTCAAATGGGAGAACAAATTCGTTTGCGGTTACTAACGCAAACTCGCAGGGCATCTCTTCGTCATCTGGGACACGTTCAGCTCCTTCTTCAGGCCCGGCCAGCTGGCTGCCGGCTGCCGGCTGCCTCAGAAATTCAGGTCCTCTTAGCCACCTTGAATCCGGGCGAAGGTTGACTTCTCTCTGCGACCGCGTCGTATCATCCGCCGCATTGTCGGCTGTAGGCACCCATCTCCACTGAGAAATCGTCGTCGAGTCCAGAATCTCCGCCACTCGATTGCCGACAAACTGCTTGTACCGGCGGTGAGTGCTGACGATCCATCTAAGCACCGTCTTTGAGTCCGTCCATAGCACCAGGTCCGTGATGACCACACTGTGCTCCTCCTTGATAGTGTTCATCAAGCGAGTTCCAAGGACTGCTGCCTGCAACTCCAGCCGAGGGATCGTCATGGTTCGCATTGGGGCACACTTCGTCTTTGCGCAGACGAAGCTCACCAGCACGCCGTCCTCCTTATACGTGACCCTCCAGTAGGCCACCGCCGCGAATGTTGCCTGACTTGCATCCACGAAGACGTGCAGCTCTATTGCCCGAACTGCTCCAGGTCGAAAGTAGTGTCGAGGACATCGGAACCGTCCCACGGCGTCCATCTCTTTGCGCCAAGTCGCAAAGGCTTTGGCTAGCTCCTCCCGGTAGTGGTTCGTCCCACTGGATATTCTGCCTCCAGATCTCTCGCAGCAGCAGCTTCGTTGTAACCATGAAGCAGCACAGGAATCCCAGGGGATCAAACGTCGACATCACCAAGCTCAAATATAGTACTCCCTCTTTGTAGGGACTCGATCTCCACTCAGGACGCTGCTTGGCACTCGATGGTACTCCACGTTGAACCTGAAGTTATCAGTTGCTACTTGCCAACGCAAACTTGCCAACACAACTGTCCACATAGTCATCGACATAATGGTAGTCGGTGATGGCCTTGACTGCTCTCGGATCCGAATCCCGAAACCTCAGGGCATTCAGAGTCTTGACGTAAAGTGCAGCACTCGGCGAGCATGCTGCTCCAAACGTCATTACGTTCATCTCATAGACATCCGGAACTCTCTCGTCGTCGCCATCTCTCCAGAGGAATCGTTGGGAACATCTATCCTCGGGTCGGATCAGCACTTGGTGGAACATCTCCTTGATGTCACCGCAGACTCCGACTGCTCCCTCTCTGAAGTGGAAGAGCACAGCTGGCAAAGGCTTATAGTGCTGAGGCCCTTTGTCCAGCGCCGAATTTAGGGATGTTCCTCCAACTTTGGCTGCAGCATCGAACACAAGCCGTACTTTGCCGGGCTTGTTGGGGTTCTCGACACCAAAATGTGGCAAGTACCATAGTCGGTCGCTCCTGACCGCGACCTCATCCGGCTGTAGCCTCCTCGCATATCCTTTTGACACGTAATCCTTGATGATACGGTTGTATTCCTGCGCCAAAGGCTTGTTGCGCATCAATTTCTTCTCTACGTTGACCAGTCTCTTGTACGCCATCTCGTAGCTCTGTGGCAGCACAAGGTGGTCGTCCTTCCAGAGTAGTCCAGTCTGGTAGCGACGCCCCACTTTCACCGTGGTGTCTTCGAGGATCCTTTGGGCCCGCACATCCTCGCTGGCTGCGACCTGAGGCGCGGGCTTCACTCCAAAGTTCTCCACGTGGAAATAGTCCTCCACCATCTGCTCCATCGTATCGTCCACTGACACGGCAAATAGGCAGGACCTCGGTGATGGCATAGACGATTGCGCACTTACAGGCCCGAACACAACCCAGCCCAGCTCGGTTGCGGCCGCTTACGGTCCCTCTCCAGAGAACCGCCTCGTTCTAAGTGGCAATCCGAGATGTCCATGGTCCAGGCCGATAAGCAGCTTCGGCGCCGCGTTGCTGTAAGGCTTCATCGGCAAACGCGCATCTCTCTGCACGCCCTGAACATCCTGTCGACTCAGTGTCTGCATCGGCAGACTCAGGCTTGATACGGCATAAACATTGTTTAATGCGTGGCGAGTGGTCTTTCCGACTCCACTTATCTGCAGGCTCACCACGTTGGTAGGCTCCCTGGCTGCTCTACCTCCGAACCATTGGATGTTAAGCTGCCGACGCTCTCCTTCCACTCCAAAATCCCTTCGCAGCTCGTCATCGATCATCGTGACGGAGGATCCTTCGTCTAGGAGCGCATACGTGTCCACCCTCCGACCTGCTCCGTACAGCGTAACTGGCAGTATACGGAACAGTAGGCGGCCTCCTTCGGTGTTAACGCAGCTTAGATTCCGTTGAGTGGGCGCTCCCGCTTCACGCGGAGTTTCTCCCTCCAGGTGGTTTCTGGGAACGGCTGGCTGCTGGTTCCCCTCTTGGTCCCTGTGACCATCTCGTTGCGAAGACATCCTGACCGGGCTGCGTCTGGAAAGTGCTGGCTGCTGGTTCCCTCCGTGGCGTCTGAAACCACCTCGCTGCTGCGGCCTTCGCTCCTCGTCCGCACCGTGTAGCAGACGATGATGCATCCTCCTGCATCCATTAAGTTGGCACTCGGCTTACATGTGGCAGGATCTGGTGGCGTGCCCGCTTCGTAAGCATGTAAAGCAGAGTCGATGCCTCTTTACAATGCTCCACCTTCCAGGCGGCGAAGCTCCAATAAATTCTCTGCAGTTCAATATTCCATGTTGTCCTCCACAGATGGGACAACCTCCATGCCGATCATCCTGTTGATCGCATTCATTATGGTCAACTCTCGCATGCAGAACTCGACGCCTCGGCTCCTTTCCCTCGATGTCCAAAACCGTGCACACCACGTTTGCGAACTCCTGTAGCCACGAGCTGAAGTGGACTATAGTGGGAAAGGGCGTAATCGTTGCAGCATGCCTGGCCCAGTCCACTCGCTTGCTCGTCGGAAGCTTGGCCACAAGCTCCTCCATGAGGGTTGGGTTCCCCAGGTGCTGCTCCGCCCTCGCTGACTGCAAGAAGGACGCGAGGTTACTCACTCGGGTCGCGAAGGGAATGATCTTCGCCAAATTGTGCTCCGAAATTGGCTGCACCTCTCGCACGTTGTTGAGCTGGCTGCGTATAAGCTGCTCCGGTCGGCCGAACCTAAAACGCAGCTGCTCCATCACGGCGCTGACATTCCCCGGATGAATCAATAGCGCCTTCACTGCCTCGCGCGCTTCATCCTTCAGCGCCTTCAACAATCTCTGGTTGTTCTCCAGATCCGTGCAGTTGTACGGACGGGTCGTCTCCACGAACGCACAGCTGAAGATCGGCCACAACTCGGGCTGCCCTCCAAATACGGGCAAGTCCGAAAGCTTCCGTGGCCCATATGCTCCCTGGGTTCCATTCGGCGTCATCGCGGCCTGGGATCCGGCGAATGGCGATGCTGTGGGCACGTTGTGGATGCCCGTTGGCAGGAGCCTATACGCTGACTGCGCAGTGCTAGTTGCACACAGTGGCGCCACAAAATAGTTGCTCGCCGTCAGCAGGGGCGGTCCGCTCCAAGGTGGCAAGGTGAAGTTGCTGTTGTCACGGTAATGCCAGCTGCCGCTGCCATGTTGATCGCCCGCTGCCGCGTTGATGTTCCACAACCCGTTGGCTGCTGATCCGCTGTTGTTATAGGGGTGGCTTCCCCTCCGTTCAGCCGGGCACTCTTCCTGGGGGAGTGCTGCATCTTCCCCAATATGGCGGCGCCTGTGCGCGCTCAAAAGTGGCGTCTCCGACGCTATGTGGCCGCTGGCTGCGGCCGTCGATGATTGGCGCTCCATGCGCCTTGTGACCGCTGGCTGCGGTCTCCGCGAATGACGCTCCTGCGTCTCCCAGTCGCTGGCTGCGACCCGGTTGTACCGCCTTTGACGCTGGCTGCGCCCCTCTATGTCGCTGACTGCGACGCCTCTGTCGCTGACTGCGACGCCTCTGTCGCTGACTGCGACGCCTCTGTCGCTGACTACGACGCCTTTGTCGCTGACTGCGACGCCTCTGTCGCTGACTGCGACGCCTCTGTCGCTGGCTGCGACTTCTCTGCCGGTACGTAGCGCTGGCTGCGCTCACTCCAGCTCCTGGCAACTCTCTAGCTGGCCGTCTAAGCCGTCATCCAGCGCAAGTTGCCCTTGCAGTCGCCCTCGGACTGCGAATAAAAGCTGTCGTCGCTGCGAACGGAGTTGCCTTTAACGGCTACTCCACCTTGGATCCAGAAAAGAAAGGGCAGACTATCCGTGGTAGTAGGCTCGTTTTATTCTGTAAGAATTCACGCAGTGTTTCTTCCAAACTTTCGCACGACAATAAAATACTAAGTTTCGCGCCTAAATTATTAGCTTTGCGGTGGTGAAAAACAGTGTGCCCGCATACATTCATCTTAAAAATCCTAACACATTCGGATAACTATCGATAACAATGATCGATCCGCGACAAATATATATCCTTATAAAATATCGATACATCGGATATTTCCGATATTTTTAAATTTTCCTTTAATTCTACCAATAATATGTCCGTCCCACGGTAAAAAGATGTATGTACATATATTTGTAAATAACAAATTAAATTTATTTTTAATTTAATTTTAAACATTAAAGTTTAATCTAATTAATATTAATTAGATCAAAATAAAGCATAATTTACACAAAAAAAGCTTTAATATGCATGACGCTCGTGTTCGCGCTCGCTTCTTACAATGCAAGTGTGGCCACCGCAAAAATATCAAATGTATCCCAAAAAAATATCGCATATTTGATATATCGCCAAAAACAATATCGCGATATAAATATATAAATTTGAAAAAATATTCGATATATCGATATTTTGATATATTTCCGGCATCCCTATATCGAGCCAAGTTTCACCTCGGCCCAATTTAAATCATTTGCTCAAAGGAATGAATGAACTTTACATTACGCTGACCCGAGACATAGTACATCTAACGGACAAGTTGAAAGGGCACATTCTACATTAACAGAATTAGCTCGCTGCGTTAAAGAGGAGTTTAATCTAACTGATTTCACTGAAATAGTTATTAGAGATGCTCAAGAATATAATCGAACAATACATTCCGTAACAAATCAAAAACCTTTTGATATACTGTACAATAGAATCGGACATGAAAATAATTCACAAGCCTTAAAGATTGCTTAAACTAAAATGTTAGAAGTTCATAATGAAAACAGGCAAGATAAACAATATCATGTTGGACAAGTGGTTTACGAAAAGAAATTTGGGGAAAGAAACAAACTTAAAGCAAAATACAAGAAACAAGTAGTTAAAAAAGTTAAACCAAATAAAATAATAATCCAAAAAAGAAACAGAATTATTCACAAAGATAATCTCAAAAAATAATAAATATATTTTTTTTTAATTTACAGAATATGCATTCCATATTGCTACTTTTATCAATCCTTACACTGACCAGTTCCGAAATTATTGATTATTCAAACCATGAGTTTTTTCTGTTCAAGGACAAAAAGGATGTCCTTACTTATGAATCCTATAACGAATTATTTCACGTAACCAATTTAAGCTTTTACAAAGAAATAATAAATGTTGAATCTCAAAATATAAATAGAGACCCTAATAAAAGATCACAATGGGAAATCAAATACGACTTAGAAGTTATCGAACTACTTTTATCTGAGTTAATACCATCTAGATCCAAAAGGGGAATTAATGAATTAGGCACCATATGGAAATGGATAGCTGGAACTCCGGATCATGATGACTTCATGAAAGTACAAGATAAAATCAATGACTTAATAGACAATAATAATAAACAATCTATTATCAACTCAAAATTGTTCAAAGAAATAGAATCCCTTTCTGATGAGTTTAAACATGTGTTTATCGATCAAGATCTGCCATTAAGAAAACATCGCTTAAGACTGTTAACATTTGACCTACAAAATTTAATCGACACTATCACATTGGCTAAAATTGATGTTTTTAATACAAAAATGTTAAACACGGAAGACATACAAGAAATATTAAGTCATGAACAAAGACCTCTAATTATCACAAATTTAATGGATATCTCTGTATTCAAAATTGCTATTCACAAAGACCTACTTATCATTTATATAAAATACCCTATAATTTCTAACAGATGTGACATATACTATGCTAGAGCCATTTCCAAATTTGATGGAAAACTAGTAATAAGCAAGCAAGTCGCAAAATGCGATAATACTTATGAAATTTGTACATTTAAGATTGAACTTTTTAACAACTACTGTATCATTAGTAAAGAAAAAACCTGTTTCACGAAATTATTAAATGGAGAAAAATCAGCCTGTAAAATAATTAGAGAAAAAAATAGACATCATTCAAGACGGTGCCATTTTTATAAATGGTAACAATATTGTTAACAACTCCCATTTAAAATGGATCTTTCCTTATAACATTTAATGGTACAACCACCATAAATAACATTTCATATACAAATATAGAAAACAAAATTCTTGATTATATATAAAATAATTCAGAATTATCTTTAGATAATATTAAAACTTTAAATCCATTCATTAAAATTAATAATACCAAGATATCACTTTCCTTTATATTATTAATTTTATTAATAATTCAGAATTATCTTTAGATAATATTAAAACTTTAAATCCATTCATTAAAATTAATAATACCAAGATATCACTTTCCTTTATATTATTAATTTTATTAATAATTCAGAATTATCTTTAGATAATATTAAAACTTTAAATCCATTCATTAAAATTAATAATACCAAGATATCACTTTTCTTTATATTATTAATTTGAATCATTATATATTTAATTTTTTTAATTATTATTAAATATATTCATCTTATATTTGTAACCAAAAAACATCGGCCAGGTATAGAAAAATCTTTTAATCAAGAAGAATTTTTAACAGAATTAAGGGATCACTTAAATGAAACTCGAAATGAATCGGGACGCTCCATTTTAGAGGGGGGAGAGTTATCCAACCCATGATTCAGGGGCCCTTGCCCAATTTATAAACATTTTTTTTAACCCAATCTGACCGATTGACTATCCTTTGTCCTCAGAGTTTGTTTATATAAACAAATCCAAATCTTCTCACCAAGTCTTGAGAACCAAGCCGTTGCGGTCCACAGCTTGGCCACTTGGATAAGCAAACCATCTTAACGTAAACACAGCCTCCTCTAGGTGACAAAAAACTTATTGCGCTTCCTCTAGGTGACAAAAAACTTTTTGCGCTTCATTCTGCAATCTGCAATGGTCAACAAATTTGAATTTCACAATGCGTGAAGCAATTTCATCACAAAGCTTTTATTCTAAACACAGATCAAAGTTCAGAAGTTTTAAGAAAAGCTCCTGGCCGAGGTTTCGAGGATAATAATTATTATAAAGCGAGCAGTCCAATTCGGAGATAGAAATAGATCGGTCACCCGGGTCAATAGACAAAAACTTAAAAATACTTATAATCTCTCTTATAGTATAAAATGATTAAATAAAAGATATATTTTTTTATTAAAATATCAACTAACTAATTTAATTTGTTGCTTATCACTTTCGGTGGTCTTAATTAGTTTTCATTCTTCGTCTTAAACACCACCACATCTTATAAATATTTAAAGCTGATATTTTTGTTCCACCAACTGTCTGGGTTCCTTCAAATTCGCCGATTCCAAGAATTCCGAAAATTTAAACGTATATGTGAATCACATTTATACATATATTTATTCTCAGCTTTAAGTACAAAATCAAACAAGCTTCCACTATTCTAGTACCAATCATTGGATGATTTTTCAGCTATGCTAGCTGGTAGCCACGCCCCTATATTAGTACCAGAAAAATTATTGTTTGCCAAATAAAACAGGGATTTGGCGCTCGGATGTGCGTTTCGAGCAAGGTGGCCAAGCTTGGCTGCTTCCGTTTCTGTCTTGTGAACCTCAACTGCGGCAGCATGGGCAGCCGCGTGAGCGACTGCAGCCTTTGATGCCGCGAGTGTTCTTTGAATGGCTTCAGAGCGTTGAAGAGCTGCAGCTGCCTGCGACTTTTGTTTCAGTATTACGGCTTGCGTTTGTTTTTCTGTAGCTATACGTTGCTGATTTAATACATTCTCCTTAGCTGCCTGTAAATGCTGCTGTGCTATTAAGACGTTAGCTGTCGCCTGCTTGGCAACTGAAATAGCATTTATCACTTCACTCGGTGTAGGTCCGAGACCCAGCGCATGACCAGTTTTCCAGGCGGGCAAACCTTGGCTCCAGGGGGATCCATTCGAAAGTCTCACATTGTTAATGGTGGGCCATGGATAGGTGTCTTCTAGAACAAGACTTCTCTTCGCAAAAGCTTTTGAATTGAATTCGCAGATAGCATTAACAGTTAATACTATTAACAGCATCAGCTGCAGAATAGTGGGAGTATAATTTGCCATAGATGATGGGAAGAGAATCGACGGCAACCAACTTTAGGTAAGCCAATGGCTTACGGGAGCTCTATTTATACCCGGCAATCAATCTTAGAGTCAATAATCGGTCACGTAGGAGCTGTTGAAAGCATAACTAAAAATTAGTAGTGGATTAAAATTGCTATACAAGAAAAAAAAATCATGCTATATATTTTTCTTATTTCATAATAAAATCTTTATATTTAATCTTATATATCGTACGCAAAGAAAACAGTAACATAATTAAGACTATTATCAAAGTCTCATTCAAATACCTACATATGTATATTATATTAATTGATCGAATCGACTGTTGATGTCATATATAGGATTGGAGAAGTGTCCGAATAAAATTTTTTGTTTTTATCAACTAATTGATTATTTGTAATCGTCACCTTTTTTTATCCCATAAGAAGGTACGTTTCTGTGATTTTTAAATATTTACTTTGAAACTCAAATTAAGAAATAAAAAAAAAGAAACTTATCTTCGGTCCACAAAATTTTGTAAACACTTGCAATTGGGTTATTAAGAATAAATCCAATTTAATCAAATGAACAAAAAATCGAATTACATATGGAATTATGTAAAACTTGTATACGTTTAATACAAAGTCGTTTTTATTATTTACCTATGGGGCAATTTTAACTTTTAATTTTTAACTTTTTGCACTAAAAAAATAATTTTTTTTAGTGTAACTTATTTGACAGCTAAGGAACATGTCTTGGACAAATTTTTGTATCTTCATTAGATTTCTGAGTATATGCGGTTGAAAAGAGGCTCTTTTGTGAAAACGGGGAACTTCAGAAAATTATTTCTCGAAAATTCCAGGTATCGTATTGAAATAAAACAAGTAAGAAAGCTACAGTCGTTCGTGAACGACTGTTATATACCATGTACCAAAATATATCGCCGCTCGAATTAGCTCCCGACTATAAATAAAATCGGTAACCAGCGAACTTTTGCGACTTTTGCCTAAACAAACTCGCTCTTTGCAAAACCACCACCATCTCATGCACTTGCGTGTGCGCACGGGAGTTAGTTTCTTGCGCTCATCAGTTTTGTTGTTTTTTTTTGGGATGCACCTGTTGCACCAAATAGATAGCACACTGATAAGTAAATAACTTTTTTGTTTTTCACCCGATCTTTACCAGATTTTCGGTATTGATACATGTTCTACATATGCATGCCTATGCATAAAAGGAAAGATCTATGGTACTATTTGTGGCTGCAAAACGTTTTTATTGATTTGCGGGGGAGTGGGAGGGAAATTTTTAAATCTGAAACAAACTTGATCTGCGTGCAAAACATTCCGACCTACATTCCGAATTTGGTGCCTCTAGCTCTTATAGTTGCTGAGATCTAGGCGTTCATACAGACGGACAGACAGACATGGCTATATCGACTTGGCTGTTGATGCTGATCAAGAATATATATACTTTCTGGGGTCGGAAATGCTTCCTTCTGTCTGTTACATACATTTGCACAAAATTAATATACCTTTGTACCAACGGTACATGGTATAAAAATACGTACCGAATATTTTCAGGTAGTAAACTGAAAAAAAAAAAATTTTAAAAGGAAACAACATTTTGGTGGCTAATTTTGCGTGGAATGCCAACTATACATACTATAATTACAGTTGGTTTTACATTTTACATATTAAGGGATTGTTCTAATTATAAATGATATTATTATCCGATTAAAACCGAAACTTTGAAATAGTTAAAAATGACTGAGTAGAGTTTTAAATTTGTTTATACCCTGCAGTACCACTCATCAACAATTCATCAGTAATTCCACATGTGGGGGTGTGTTGATGAAAAGTTGAGGACAGGCCATACAAATTACTGGTGAATTTTTTATGGTCTTGTCCGTGCCTGCCATCAATACAAAATCATCAACAATTAATCACCTTTTTACCAACACTTAAAACTAAAAACCTTTAGACCAAAAATGCATTAACAATTCAACGATTCATCAAAACTTCATCAACGATTCATCAACAATTCATCAACGATTCATCAAGAATTTTTAAAATGTATTCATTTATTTATATTTTTTTATCTTATAAGATAAATAATAATTTAAATTTACATTAAATTAAAAGGAAATTATATTCAAATTACCAGAATAAATATATTGTTCGGATCCGTATAGGTTGCTCAGATGATTCAGTCTGACCAATGGCATCTACAAACAAGAACGGAAGCTAACTCCGGCATGCCGAAGTTTAAATACCCTTGCAGTAAGTAGAAGAAGAAGAAGAAAATGTTCTGACTTTTCGCATTCTCGGGTACTTACATAAGGTAAATGTTGTGAGCGAAAAATGTTGCTAACAAACTAAATACAGTAATATATATATATATTAAGGCCTTCAGCTGCTATAGCTAATCCAAATTTCGCGTAATTTTAATTACGTGTTAATTTCTCCTAATCGTTCTACTCCCGCACAGAGCGGACGTGGTCTCGCGCGAGCTCCGGGAAAACAATTTAAAATAGTGGATGAAATAGTGAAAACTTAAAGAATATTATACTGGAGCAGTCCAAATAGTGCGAAAAGACGCTAACAATTAAAAAAACAAAGAAAAATATAATCATAACTAGTGTTATGATTAATACAAGTGCTTATTTAATTTAAACAAATAAGTGCCACGCATAACAAGCTCGAAAAATGAGCAGCGATCAAAAGAATGAGCGTAGAAGCTCCGTCAACCCAAGAAATGCTTGCTACTCTTATTTCTCAACTCGCGATATAGATCAAAATCAGAAGTCGACAAAGAGCAACTCGACTCTACTGACCGTCGACAGCAAGAGAGCCAGCTCTTGCTCACCCTCCCTGCTCACCCCAACTCCCGCATCATGGAGTTACCAATGCCAAACCCCTCCACCGCCGGCTTCGCTGAATGAAGCTCCAACAACAAGCAGTGCGACAATTTCTGCAGTCGCTGCAAAATCACCACCAATAATTAAACCAACTACCAATATTGCGAGTTCGGTCCCAACGGCTGCACAAGAAAATAAAATGGCAACAAAAACAGCTAGCCTCGATAAGCAACAAGCGGTCCCGGCTATACAGACCGGTATAGACCGCTACATCCAGATTAAGCGCAAGCTTAGTCCACTCAACACGGTTGGTAATAAACCAAAGATCAACCGAACCAACAAAAGCACCGACCAAACGAGGAGCTCCAATGAAAACCGTTTCTCCATCCTAGGAGAGGCGGACAACAACCAACCAGAGTTGGGGCAGGAGACCCAAAGGAAACCTAAGCCCCCACCTATTTACATAAGGGAAAAGAGTTCAAGCGCCCTGGTCAACAAAATTGTTGCGCTGGTCGGGGACGAGAATTTCCATGTTGTTCCGCTTATTAAAGGGAACATACACGAAACAAAGGTTCAAACGAAGTCCGAAGAACACTTCCGAGCTGTGTCTAAGTACCTGGAAGACACAAAAAGAACTTTTACACCTATCAACTAAAAAGCAGCAAGGGACTGCAAGTTGTGCTAAAAGGTATAGAACCTGACGTCACCCCCTCTGAAATTCAAGAAGCCCTTAAGGCCAGGGGCTTCTGTGCCAAAAATGTTAGCAATATTGTTAACAGAAACAAAAAACCGCAACCACTTTTCAAGGTCGAGCTCGAACCAGATAGCAAAGCCTTAAAGAAAAACGAAGTGCACCCGATCTACAAGCTGCAGCTCTTACTGCATCGTAGAATCACCGTGGAAGAACCCCACAAACGCAACGGCCCTGTTCAATGCACAAACTGCCAAGAGTATGGACACACCAAGACTTACTGCACACTTCGGACGGTCTGCGTAGTCTGCGGAGACTTCCACAACTCCGTTAACTGCCCCGCAAACAAAGAAGACCCCCAAATGAAAAAATGTGGCAACTGTGGAGGAAACCATACGGCAAACTATAGAGGCTGTGCGGTCTACAAGGAACTGAAGAGTCGCATGCGACGAGCGACAGCTACGCACCAACAACATACGCAAAATGTGTATTACAACTCAAAAAGTACGCCAGACGTATTTTTCGCCAAGGCAGCCAGATCATCATTTGGGCAGCTAAATACAACCAAGGGAATCTCCTACGCCGAAGCACTAAGAACAGGCATGGAAAATCCACCCCAGCCTCACTCAGAAAATGCTCAGCAGGTTCCAGGGCAGCCGCAAAGTAAATTGGAATCTATGATGTTCACCATGCAACAAAGTATGATGGAACTTATGTCATTCATGAAAACAACCATGCAAACCCTTGTTCAGAACCAGAACATGGTAATTCAGTTGCTTGTAGCACAACAGTCCAAATAATAAATGACTAACCTACGTATATCCATGTGGAATGCCAACGGCATTTCACGGCATAAACTTGAAATAACTCAATTCCTAAATGTAAATCACATCGACGCCATGCTGCTGGTTGAAACGCACCTCACAGGGAGATATAACTTCCATATAAGAGGTTATACCTTTTACCGCACAGATCATCCGGATGGCAAGGCCCACGGCGGAACGGGCATCTTAATCAGAGAACGCATCAAACACCATTTTCATCAACGGTTTGCAACAAATTACCTGCAAGCCACGTCCATAAAAGTGCATTCAGGAAACGGCAACCTTTGTATTGCCGCTGTCTACTGCCCACCTCGATTTACTATCTCTGAAGGTCAATTCATGGACTTCTACAACACTCTGGGGGATCGCTTCATAGCCGCAGGAGACTACAACGCCAAACACACGCACTGGGGATCACGCCTCGTGACTCCCAAGGGAAGGCAACTGTATAATGCACTTATAAAGGTGAGCAATAAACTGGACTACGTTTCTTCTGGTAGCCCCACATATTGGCCTGCAGACCCAAAAAAGATCCCAGATCTAATTGATTTCGCGGTGACAAAAAACATCCCACGCAATCTAATAAGCGCCATAGCACTACCGGATCTCTCATCTGACCACTCGCCTTTGTTGATAAGCCTTCTTCAAAGCCCAGAAATTACGGACCACCCCTACAGGCTGACGTCGCACAACACTAACTGGATGAAATACAGAAAGTATGTGAGTTCCCACATTGAGCTAACTCCCCAACTAAATATCGAAGCGGACATCGACTGCTCCACCTCCGCCCTGGAAGAGGTACTCGTCACAGCAGCCAGGATCTCAACCCCTATTCGGAAAGTTGGGGAATTTAAGAAGTTCAAAACCAACCGGCAAATCGAACAGCTGGTTCAGGAAAAGAGGCGTCTGCGACGAGCGTGGCAAACCAGCAGATCGCCATGCTCAAAGCAACGTCTTACTGAAGCCACCCGCAATCTAAACCGGGCCCTGAAGCAAGAAGCTGAAAATGAACAACTTAAATATATTGGAAAACTCTCGCCAACTAGTACAAAGCATCCCTTGTGGAGGGCTCACCCAAATCTAAGCTCTCCAATTCAAACCGTCACCCCTATAAGGAATTCTTCAGGGTGCTGGGCCCGCAGCGACAAAGATAGAGCCGAATCATTTGCCTTACATCTCAAAAGCGTCTTCCAGCCGAACCCCGCAGCTAATGATTATGTTCCTCCGCAAATCCACCTCGAAAGTGAATCCACGCCAACTACATTTCAGCCGAACGAGATCACAAAAGTCATCAGGGAGCTAAAACCAAAAAAGGCTCCAGGCGGTGACCTAATAACTACAAAAATGATAATGGAACTTCCGTACTGTGCTATTGAGGTCATCTGTAAACTCTTCAATGGAATCATAAGTCTCGGCTACTATCCAAGGAAATGGAAAAAATCAATTATTATAATGATACCGAAGCCCGGAAAAGATCACACGATTCCGTCATCCTACAGACCAATAAGTTTATTATCATGCCTGTCCAAATTATTCGAAAAATGCCTTCTAACGCGTATAATACCATATATGGGAGCCCACAACATTATCCCAGCCCATCAATTTGGCTTCAGAGAAAAACACGGAACTATAGAGCAAGTAAACAGAATAACATCAGAAATTCGCACAGCCTTCGAACATAGGGAATATTGCAGCGCGATATTCCTCGACGTATCTCAAGCATTCGACCGCGTCTGGCTCAAAGGTCTCATGCATAAAATTAAAACACACTTGCCCGGGTACACTCATAAACTCCTTGAATCCTACCTCTACAATAGAGCCTTCGCAGTAAGATGTAACACAACAATTTCCGACAGCTACACCATCGAAGCTGGGGTCCCACAAGGTAGCGCACTTGGGCCAACTTTATTCGTCCTTTACACAGCAGATATTCCCACGAGTGATCGACTAACAACATCCACCTTCGCCGACGACACTGCGATCCTTAGCCGCTCCAGATGCCCAGTCCGTGCAACAGCCCAACTCGCCAACCACCTCGTGGTAGTCGAGAAGTGGCTATCTGACTGGCGTATTAGAATAAACGAACAGAAGTGTAAGCACATAACGTTTACCCTTAACAGACAAACTTGCCCTCCGCTCTGTATGAATAGCACGCAGATCCCCCAAGTTAATGAAGTAACGTATCTCGGCATCCACCTCGACAGACGTCTAACATGGCGTAGACATATCGAATGCAAGAAACTGCACCTAAAACTGAAAGCCAGCAGCCTCCACTGGATTATAAACTCACGATCGCCCTTATGTCTGGACTACAAGGTCCTGCTGTACAACTCCACTCTTAAGCCAATCTGGACGTATGGCTCCCAGCTGTGGGGGAACGCGAGCAGAACCAACATAGACATCATACAGCGAGCCCAATCAAAAATCCTGCGAACTATCACTGGGGCACCATGGTATATTCGTAACCAAAACATCCACAGGGACCTCTGCATTCTCGCAGTAAAAGATGAAATAGACAAGCAAAAAGCGTCCTACAATGAAAAACTCTCTGTCCACCCAAATCCTCTAGCAAGGGTCTTGACTCGGGTCTCCACTGAACCCGCCTGCAACGTACAGACCTTCCAACCCAGCCATAATTTGTCAGGGCCACTATCTCAGTCTACATGACTCCTAGTTAGGTTATAGTATAAGATTTGATACACTTATTGTTAGTCTCGTAAATGAGAAGATTCAATAAATAAAAGCAAAGCATAAAAAAAAAAAAAAAAAAAAAAATTTCTCTATAATAATAAAATAAAAAGATATATATTTCTATGGCAGCTACATGATATAGTGGTCCGATCATTCCTATGACAGCTATATGATGTAGTCTTCCGATTAGGCCCGTTCCGAGAGTGAGAGCATATAAAAGACTAACTGCAAAGCTTCATTCAGATAGCTTCAATACTGAGGGACTAGTTTGCGTAGAAACAAACAGACGGACGTGGCTAGATCGACTCGGCTTTTGATGCTGATCATAAAGGGTCGGAAATGTCTTCTTCACTGTGTTGCAAACTTCTGACTAAAATTATAATACCCTGCAAGGCTATAAGAATAAACAGAACAAATAAAGGTGGCCAAGCTTGGCTGCCTCCGTTTCTGTCTTGTGAACCTCAACTGCGGCAGCATGGGCAGCCGCGTTAGCGACTGCAGCCTTTGATGCCGCGAGTGTTCTTTAAATGGCTTCAGAGCGTTGAAGAGCTGCAGCTGCCTGCGACTTTTGTTTCAGTATTACGGCTTGCGTTTGTTTTTCCGTAGCTATACGTTGCTGATTAAATACATTCTCCTTAGCTGCCTGTATATGCTGCTGTGCTATTAAGACGTTAGCTGTCGCCTGCTTGGCCACTGAAATAGCATTTATCACTTCACTCGGTGTAGGTCCGAGACCCAGCGCATGACCTGTTTTCCAGGCGGGCAAACCTTGGCGCCAGGGGAATCCATTCGAAAGTCTAACATTTTTAATGGTGGGTCATGGATAGGTGTCTTTCGAGCAGTTGTTAGATAAAGAAAAATTGATGGATAGATAAAGCCCAGGGATTTCGGATAGATTGGAAAACATAGTTTTGAGATAAACGGGTTTAAGTTTTCTTTTGTGCAAATCGGGCGCTTCGAGCAGCGGCTGATATCTGCCGTTTAGTAGCCAAAAATGCGTTGTAATATAAAATCCGTTACACACATATTCAATGGATATTCTACATATCTTCGGCTTTAGTATTTCGCAAAAAAAAGACAAAAAAACTATTTTGTTTGTTTAAATCTTAAGGTGCCTCCTCTTAAGGGTATTTCACAGTCAAGCACTCTTGACTATTGTCTCTTATGTTAGGCATCACGATGCATAGCAAAATCTAAGCCATGAACGTCAATGCCAGCCGTGGAGTTCAGGAATGGGAATGACAGATACTTCCCTAAAAAGTTAATAAGTTCATTAATCTCATTATCAGGCAGACCGGAAGCTTTAAGTTGGTAGAAAGCTGAACAAAACAACATCTTATGGCCGTTATTTAAAGTTCAGCTAAAAGTGTACATAAAACCTTTTCAGTAATTTTCAAATTTAATATGTCGTCGTAAGATGTCAAACTATAAATTTATTTAGTTTATATGGCCGTTTTCCCTCTCTATTTTTTACCCACCCATCATACATACATTTTTTTGCAAATCGATTGTCTGTTTTTGTTTTGAGCGGTCGTTTAAATACTTATGGAGCACGTCCGAAAAACATAAATTTTTATTATGAAATGTTCCGACCTTAATTATTAGATTTATTGACAACACCTGCCATTTACCTTAATAGAAGGAGAAGAATAAATGTTTCAAGATAAATACGCCATAAATATCACATTCACCAAATTGGATTATATAAAATCAAAAGGATAACGAATTTTAAGCAGCTAAATTTTTTTTTTGTTCCACACTTTAACAATACTAAGCTTGCCGCATGTATGCTTATCACTTTCGGTGGTCTTAAATAGTTTTTATTCTTCGTCTTAAACACCACCACATCTTATAAATATTTAAAGCTGCCATTTTTGTTCCACCAACTGTCTGGGATCCTTCAATTTCGCCGATTCCAAGAATTCCGAAAATTTAAACGTATATGTGAATCACATTTATACATATATTTATTCTCAGCTTTAAGTACAAAATCAAACAAGCTTCCACTATTCTAGTACCAATCATTGGATGATTTTTCAGCTATGCTAGCTGGTAGCCACGCCCCTATATTAGTACCAGAAAAATTATTGTTTGCCAAATAAAACAGGGATTTGGCGCTCGGATGTGCGTTTCGAGCAAGGTGGCCAAGCTTGGCTGCCTCCGTTTCTGTCTTGTGAACCTCAACTGCGGCAGCATGGGCAGCCGCGTTAGCGACTGCAGCCTTTGATGCCGCGAGTGTTCTTTAAATGGCTTCAGAGCGTTGAAGAGCTGCAGCTGCCTGCGACTTTTGTTTCAGTATTACGGCTTGCGTTTTTTTTTTCCGTAGCTATACGTTGCTGATTAAATACATTCTCCTTAGCTGCCTGTATATGCTGCTGTGCTATTAAGACGTTAGCTGTCGCCTGCTTGGCCACTGAAATAGCATTAATCACTTCACTCGGTGTAGGTCCGAGATCCAGCGCATGACCTGTTTTCCAGGCGGGCAAACCTTGGCGCCAGGGGAATCCATTCGAAAGTCTAACATTTTTAATGGTGGGTCATGGATAGGTGTCTTTCGAGCAGTTGTTAGATAAAGAAAAATGGATGGATAGATAAAGCCCAGGGATTTCGGATAGATTGGAAAACATAGTTTTGAGATAAACGGGTTTAAGTTTTCTTTTGTGCAAATCGGGCGCTTCGAGCAGCGGCTGATATCTGCCGTTTAGTAGCCAAAAATGCGTTGTAATATAAAATCCGTTACACACATATTCAATGGATATTCTACATATGTATCTTCGGCTTTAGTATTTCGCAAAAAAAAAGAAAAAACTATTTTGTTTGTTTAAATCTTGAGGTGCCTCCTCTTAAGGGTATTTCACAGTCAAGCACTCTTGACTATTGTCTCTTATGTTAGGCATCACGATGCATAGCCAAATCTAAGCCATGAACGTCAATGCCAGCCGTGGAGTTCAGGAATGGGGATGACAGATACTTCCCTAAAAAGTTAATAAGTTCATTAATCTCATTATCAGGCAGACCGGAAGCTTTAAGTTGGTAGAAAGCTGAACAAAACAACATCTTATGGCCGTTATTTAAAGTTCAGCTAAAAGTGTACATAAAACCTTTTCAGTAATTTTCAAATTTAATATGTCGTCGTAAGATGTCAAACTATAAATTTATTTAGTTTATATGGCCGTTTTCCCTCTCTATTTTTTACCCACCCATCATACATACATTTTTTTGCAAATCGATTGTCTGTTTTTGTTTTGAGCGGTCGTTTAAATACTTATGGAGCACGTCCGAAAAACATAAATTTTTATTATGAAATGTTCCGACCTTAATTATTAGATTTATTGACAACACCTGCCATTTACCTTAATAGAAGGAGAAGAATAAATGTTTCAAGATAAATACGCCATAAATGTCACATTCACCAAATTGGATTATATAAAATCAAAAGGATAACGAATTTTAAGCAGCTAAATTTTTTTTTTGTTCCACACTTTAACAATACTAAGCTTGCCGCATGTATGCTTATCACTTTCGGTGGTCTTAAATAGTTTTTATTCTTCGTCTTAAACACCACCACATCTTATAAATATTTAAAGCTGCTATTTTTGTTCCACCAACTGTCTGGGATCCTTCAATTTCGCCGATTCCAAGAATTCCGAAAATTTAAACGTATATGTGAATCACATTTATACATATATTTATTCTCAGCTTCAAGTACAAAATCAAACAAGCTTCCACTATTCTAGTACCAATCATTGGATGATTTTTCAGCTATGCTAGCTGGTAGCCACGCCCCTATATTAGTACCAGAAAAATTATTGTTTCCCAAATAAAACAGGGATTTGGCGCTCGGATGTGCGTTTCGAGCAAGGTGGCCAAGCTTGGCTGCCTCCGTTTCTGTCTTGTGAACCTCAACTGCGGCAGCATGGGCAGCCGCGTTAGCGACTGCAGCCTTTGATGCCGCGAGTGTTCTTTGAATGGCTTCAGAGCGTTGAAGAGCTGCAGCTGCCTGCGACTTTTGTTTCAGTATTACGGCTTGCGTTTGTTTTTCTGTAGCTATACGTTGCTGATTTAATACATTCTCCTTAGCTGCCTGTAAATGCTGCTGTGCTATTAAGACGTTAGCTGTCGCCTGCTTGGCAACTGAAATAGCATTTATCACTTCACTCGGTGTAGGTCCGAGACCCAGCGCATGACCAGTTTTCCAGGCGGGCAAACCTTGGCTCCAGGGGGATCCATTCGAAAGTCTCACATTGTTAATGGTGGGCCATGGATAGGTGTCTTCTAGAACAAGACTTCTCTTCGCAAAAGCTTTTGAATTGAATTCGCAGATAGCATTAACAGTTAATACTATTAACAGCATCAGCTGCAGAATAGTGGGAGTATAATTTGCCATAGATGATGGGAAGAGAATCGACGGCAACCAACTTTAGGTAAGCCAATGGCTTACGGGAGCTCTATTTATACCCGGCAATCAATCTTAGAGTCAATAATCGGTCACGTAGGAGCTGTTGAAAGCATAACTAAAAATTAGTAGTGGATTAAAATTGCTATACAAGAAAAAAAATCATGCTATATATTTTTCTTATTTCATAATAAAATCTTTTTATTTAATCGTATATATCGTACGCAAAGAAAACAGTAACATAATTAAGACTATTATCAAAGTCTCATTCAAATACCTACATATATTATATTAATTGATCGGATCGACTGTTGATGTCATATATAGGATTGGAGAAGTGTCCGAATAAAATTTTTTGTTTTTATCAACTAATTGATTATTTGTAATCGTCACCTTTTTTTATCCCATAAGAAGGTACGTTTCTGTGATTTTTAAATATTTACTTTGAAACTCAAACTAAGTAATAAAAAAAAGAAACTTATCTTCGGTCCACAAAATTTTGTAAACACTTGCAATTGGGTTATTAAGAATAAATCCAATTTAATCAAATGAACAAAAAATCGAATTACATATGGAATTATGTAAAACTTGTATACGTTTAATACAAAGTCGTTTTTATTATTTACCTATGGGGCAATTTTAACTTTTAATTTTTAACTTTTTGCACTAAAAAAATAATTTTTTTTAGTGTAACTTATTTGACAGCTAAGGAACATGTCTTGGACAAATTTTTGTATCTTCATTAGATTTCTGAGTATATGCGGTTGAAAAGAGGCTCTTTTGTGAAAACGGGGAACTTCAGAAAATTATTTCTCGAAAATTCCAGGTATCGTATTGAAATAAAACAAGTAAGAAAGCTACAGTCGTTCGTGAACGACTGTTATATACCCTGTACCAAAATAAATCGCCGCTCGAATTAGCTCCTGATTATAAATAAAATCGGTAACCAGGCAACTTTTGCGACTTTTGCCTAAACAAACTCGCTCTTTGCAAAACCACCACCATCTCATGCACTTGCGTGTGCAAGACTCTCTCTTTTTTGCGCACGGGAGTTAGTTTCTTGCGCTCATCAGTTTTGTTGTTGTTTTTTGGGATGCTCCTGTTGCTAGCTGCCAAATAGATAGCACACTGATAAGTAAATAACTTTTGTGTTTTTCACCCGATCTTTACCAGATTTTTGGTATTGATACATGTTCTACATATGCATGCCTATGCATAAAAGGAAAGATCTATGGTACTATTTGTGGCTGCAAAACGTTTTTATTGATTTGCGGGGGAGTGGGAGGGAAATTTTTAAATCTGAAACAAACTTGATCTGCGTGCAAAACATTCCGACCTACATTCCGAATTTGGTGCCTCTAGCTCTTATAGTTGCTGAGATCTAGGCGTTCATACAGACGGACAGACAGACATGGCTATATCGACTTGGCTGTTGATGCTGATCAAGAATATATATACTTTCTGGGGTCGGAAATGCTTCCTTCTGTCTGTTACATACATTTGCACAAAATTAATATACCTTTGTACCAACGGTACATGGTATAAAAATACGTACCGAATATTTTCAGGTAGTAAACTGAAAAAAAAAATTTTAAAAGGAAACAACATTTTGGTGGCTAATTTTGCGTGGAATGCCAACTATACATACTATAATTACAGTTGGTTTTACATTTTTCATATTTAAGGATTGTTCTAATTGTAAATGATATTATTATCCGATTAAAACCGAAACTTTGAAATAGTTAAAAATGACTGAGTAGAGTTTTAAATTTGTTTATACCCTGCAAAACCACTCATCAACAATTCATCAGTTATTCCACATATGGGGGTGTGTTGATGAAAAGTTGAGGACAGGCCATACAAATTACTGGTGAATTTTTTATGGTCTTGTCCGTGCCTGCCATCAATACAAAATCATCAACAATTAATCACCTTTTTACCAACACTTAAAACTAAAAACCTTTAGACCAAAAATGCATTAACAATTCAACGATTCATCAAAACTTCATCAACGATTCATCAACAATTCATCAACGATTCATCAACGATTAGTCAAGGATTCATCAAGAATTTTTAAAATTTTTATTTATATTTTTTTGTCTTATAAGATAAATAATAATTTAAATTCATATTAAATTAAAAGGAAATTATATTCAAATTACCAGAATAAATATATTGTTCGGATCCGTATAGGTTGCTCAGATGATTCAGTCTGACCAATGGCATCTACAAACAAGAACGGAAGCTAACTGCGGCATGCCGAAGTTTAAAGAAGAAGAAAATGTTCTGACTTTTCGCATTCTCGGGTACTTACATAAGGTAAATGTTGTGAGCGAAAAATCTTGCGAACAAACTAAATGAAGTAATATATATATTTCTATGACAGCTATATGATATAGTGCTCCGATTTGAATAAAATTAAAACTGAAATTCTGGAATAATACAAAATGGCCATGTCTCAAATTTTATAAGAATATGCGGAAAATTGGGTTAGCTAAATTTTTTTCCTCAAAAATCAAATAGGCCCGTTTCGAGAGTGAGAGCATATAAAAGACTAACTTCAAAGCTTTATTCAGATAGCTTTAATACTCAGGGACTAGTTTGCGTAGAAACGAACAAACGGACATGGCTAGATCGACTCGGCTTTTAATGCTGATCATAAAGGGTCGGAAATGTCTTCTTCACTTTGTTGCAAACTTCTGACTAAAATTATAATACCCAGCAAGGCTATAAGAATAAAAATAAATATACAAAAAATAAAAACGAAAAAAAAAATAGATTTCCCATAAGAGCAAAATCCGCGTAAAACACTTTATTTTTACAAATAATTTCACTGTTTTTAATATAAATCAACCGTTTTTAATAATTTTGCTATCATGAAAATATGCATATACAAACGGCATAATTGGCCTTTGTTACCTGCAATTTTCTTTAACTATTGTCAACTGCAATATATACTTACTTCTTACTTCTTTAAAATTAAAACGCAGATTAAAAACGCTCTTTTTTTATGAATTGCTGATTAATTTAAACCTTTTCGTCATCATCTTTTCATCAACAACTTAATTATTCTTTTATCAACCTTTTTTATGAAAATATAAATATAAGAGAGCGAGATAGTCGGGTTTGACACGATGGTCGAAAGAGAGCGTCGGCTCGGTAGAAGTTGAAGGTTGCCTATTGATGGCAAGTGGATCTACGGGGAATTTATTTCCCGAAAATTCCAATGGCCGCTATATGATATGGTAGTAGATTATAATTAAAACCGAAATTATAAAATAATATACAATCGTTCCTATGGCAGGTTTCGACTCGTATACTGATGATAACATATAAAAGACCAGAAATGCGTTGCAACCTTTGGGCTAAAATTAAAATAACCTGCAAGGGTATAAAAAACTAAAGTTGTTCAAAGTTTTGTTCAATGTTCATTTAAACTCATGCAGCATGCAAATGGATCTTCCTAAGTTAAGGGAGTCCTATCGCCCCTCTTGTTGAACCTGGTGGTAGACGACCTGATTAAGAGATTCGAAAGGAAGGTCCCAAAGATAACAGCCTATGCTGACGACATAATCATAATTATCACGGGAGTCTGTCCATCGACCCTCAGCTCGATTATGGAATCAACACTCAGGGAGATTTGTGAGTGTGCGAGGAAGGTTGAACTCAACGTGGACTAGACGGACCTGAATCTCTTCACCAAGAGATAGAATGTGCCGCTATGGGTCTCCCCGGCTAACCAGGCTGACTCCGAAGACACAAGTCAAATACCCCGGCATTGTACTAGTCTGCAAGCTGGCATAGACTTCCACGCGCAGCTGACTGCAGGAAAGGCGGAACAACGCCTGCTTTCATCAGGAAATATGTCTCTATAAGGATTCGGGCACAATTCAATTGGACGACACATTTTAGTTTAATATATCTTTATTTACATCTGCCCTCTGGGAGCAATAAATTAAATTGTTTGATAAAAATTGACTCTTTGATTAACAAATTATGTTAATTAAGGTGTGTTATTGGGGCGGGTTTGATGTTGGGGAAATGGTTGATGTATGGGAGGTATGGGTCTATGGGAATCTGAACGGCAGGTCCTGTGGGTGACATCTATGTAGTCGTCTTCGTTGATCTGTGTTTTCAAAAAGGCTTGTGGCTAGTGGGTTTACATGTTCCTGCATTTTGTCCAGGTGTCTTCTGCTGGATTTCGCAATTTCTTCTAGGACCGAAGGCATATTTAAATCACGCTTAATGGTGGAGTTGCGTACATAAAAAGGCGCATTAACAATTTGTCTGAGTATTTTGTTTTCTGCAACTTCCAATTTCTTAATATTTGTTTTAGCGGCAGAACCCCACATCTCAATGCCATAAGTCCATGCTGGTTTGATAATGGCCTTGTAAATAAGAAGCTTATTTTTAATTGATAGTTTACTTCTCCTTCCTAGTAACCAGTACAATTGCCCACTTTTCAGCCGCAGAAGCTTGACTTTACTGGAGATATGTTCTCTCCATAACAGCTTAGCATCAAGTGTCAACCCCAAGTATTTTGCTGCTGGCTTCTGTGGGATGACTGCTCCATTAATAAAAACCGCCGGGGAGATGCCTGGTCTTAGTGTGAATGTAACGTGTGTAGATTTCTCAGCGTTTATGACGATGTTCCACCTGTGTAGCCACGTCTGCAAGTTGTCCAGAGTTTGTTGGAGTTTATGAGCTGCCAAAGCAATTGTATCAGCTGAGACCAGGAATGCTGTGTCATCAGCATATGTACATATAATATGGGTACCCATTGGAATCGGCATATTAGCTGTATAAATTGAATACAGAATCGGGCCTAGGACACTACCTTGTGGTACTCCAGCATTCACATCCTGAATAGGAGACTCCGCGTGATTATACCTTACATAGAAACGTCTGTTATTTAAATAGGCCTTTAAGAAGAGATAGAATGGCGTAGGCAGACATTGTTTGATTTTATAGAGGAGTCCCTGATGCCACACCCTATCGAAGGCTTGCCTAACATCCAAAAAAGTTGCAGCACAGAATTTTTTGTTTTCGAAGGAGTCCAGAATCTTGCTAACGACTCTGTGGCATAGCTGGATGGCGCCGTGACCTCTCCTGAAGCCAAACTGATGGTCTGGGATGATGTTTTTCTCCTCTATTATAAGCATCAACCTCCTTGCGAATAGCTTCTGTAGAATTTTAGACAATATTGTTAAGAGGCTAATTGGCCTGTAGGACGTCAGGTCAGTCTCTGGTTTTCCTGGTTTTAAAATAACGATGACCTCTGCGCACTTCCACTGGGATGGAAAGTGACCAAGTCTCAGGCTTTGGTTCATTATAGATCTTATATTATCTATGCAGTTCAATGGGAGGCGATTTAAGGCTAAGGCATCTATGCGGTCGTATCCAGGAGATTTCGTCGACTTCAGATTACAGATTTCTTCTTGAATTTCTTCACTGTCTATTTCAGATATGGGAAGGTCCATGGGACATGCTATGTCTAGGAACTGCGTCGTCTCAGCCAGGTCTTCCGGATCACATAAATTAAAGGGCTGAAAGCTGCATCTTAGATGTTCTGCGAAGGCATCCGCTTTTTCTTGATTGGTCCGACACCATGCCCCTGTGTTTGATTTTACCGGTGCAATCCTCCGTACAGGTCTCTTGAGGTACTTGGTAGCATTCCATAGATTGTGTTCTGCGCTGCATGGCTCAAGATCCTTTAGATAAGATACCAGAGATTTTTCTATAAGATCTGTTAGCGTCCTATTAAGCTCCTTACATGCTCTGTTGTAAGCAGTTTTGTCGATCCTACGTCTGCTAATCTGCCAAACTCTTCTCAGCCTTCTTCTCTCCCTTACCATAAAAGCCAACTCTGTCGACCAGAGGTAATTGTCTCTACGGGCTCTATAATTTGTCGTTGATTCTACCGTTGGGGTTGCGAAATTTGCTGCCATATGAACGTTTCGGGTAAGGCTCTCCACCGCTTCGTCAATATCCAGTGGAGTTTGGATAACCGGTTGGGGGTCAACGTTTTCTTCGAGCCATCTTTTGTACGAGCCAATGTTTGTGTTGCGCCTTATAAGCTTCACTGCGGCTGGTACCCTCAAATACGAGCTATTAAAAAGAACCTTAACCATGCTATGGTCCGAACAGAGGTCATAGCAGGCTGCAGTAGAGAGAAGTAATGGGTCAATACCTTTGCTAACGGCAAAGTCCAAGAGGTCCGGTATTTTAGTTTGATCAGTTGGCCAATAGGTGGGTTCACCAGTTGAATGAACGCTGCAACTCAAATCATTTATGCATCTGAAGAGCAATCTGCCTCTCGGATTGGCGATTCTGGACCCCCACCAAGTATGTTTTGCATTGAAATCACCACCAATTAGAAATCTGCGTCCCAATCCCGTCAGTACTTGAGTCAGATCCGCGTGAGTTAATGTGAAACGAGGAGGCAAATATGCAGCGGCAATGGTGACCCTGCCGGTCGACGTCAGTAGATATATTTGTGCACACTGCAACCACTCAAGCTGAACGGGCACAAGCTCTTCGTATTGTATACCACGCCTTATAATAATAGAAGCTCCTCCACGGGTTCTGTCTCCAGGATGTTTCGCATTTATGATATCATAGCCAGGGATGGAAAAGTGAGTTCTGGTGGTAAAATGAGTTTCAGACACGAGCATTATATCAACTTGGTTAGTTTTAATAAAGTGTTCAACTTCTGGCTTGCTTTTGTTCAAGCCGTTTGCATTCCAGATTATAATTTGCGTGTTTATGGGCATTGTCGGGTATTTAATTGACTTGAGAGCATGGCCATCATCATGTTTTTCAATTGATTGAACATTGTATTCATAAGTTCATCCATACGTTTCATCAGTCTCTCCTCCAATTTAGATTCTTCTTCAAGATTGTGAATGTTAATGTGATGATTGTCAAAGTTTTGTGAATCTCCTCCCTTAACAATATTAGCGTAGCTGAATTTTTGATTTACTCTAGCGCTAGAAGTAAAGTTTGACTGCTGAGAACGACTGAAAGGAGCAGTAGTCGTTAGCTTCGGCTTAGCTCCGAAGCGTTTTTTGGCTTCCATGTAAACTCGGCAACCCCGATAAGAGGCGGTATGTTCTTCACCGCAATTTCCACATAAAGGCAGGTCCTCCTTGGCCTTCTTACATACAAGACTGTCATGCTCTAGTCCACATTTCACACAAGTAAATTGCAACCGGCAATATTTTTTTGTATGGCCAAATGCCTGGCAGCGGAAGCATTGCACAACATCGTTAAATTTTCTGGGCTCTTCCACTTTAACCACAGCGTGACATAATCTTGTTATTTTAAATGCGTCCTTGTTGTTATTTGCTGGTTCAAGGTTGACAAAAAAGATCGACATCGGGGACTTGTTTGACCTTGAAAGACCATTTTTGATATCTCTTACCTTGTGTCCGAGCTTCTCAACAGCCTCCACAATCTCGGTTGTGGGAGTAGAAAAATGCAAACCTTTAAGGACAACTCGGAACGCTCTCTCCTCCTTTAATTGATAAGTACTAAAGGCTACTTTGCAATTATCTAAATGGGCAACAATTTTCCTGTAAGTGAGGCTATCCTTTGGCAAAAGTCTTATGTTTCCTCCGCCCGAAGACTTGTATGAAAAACTGCCTGCTTCTACAATTTTGCGAAGATCATTTAGCATCTCAGCTATATTCCTTACCCCCGGAATAAAGATTGGGGGAGGTTTGAGAGCAGCCATTGGCTCTGCGTTTTTATTGATATTGGCATGACTGTCCTCAACAGACAGTGTTGCAAATTGATTTGAAGTGCTGGGCTCTACATCCATTTTTGAAGCTTGCTTGTCACGAACCTGTATCCTGGCAGTCTTTTTCGGGAATATGAACGGACGGGCCTCATCTTCTTCAAGCTCCATGACACTGCTGCTGGAGTTGGGGCTTAGAGAATTATCAAATTTGACACATGAATTTAATTTTTTGGCCGCAATTTCCGGAACCGGAGCGTTAAGACTCCTTTTAACTGGCAAGCATTTGGGCTGCAGAGATTGCCAATTAGCCTTCCTTAAAGTAGCCCCAGCAACATTATCAATCTCCATGTTGATGGTATTGCTATTGGCAACAGAGACTGTTTGCGAAGCATTCAATGAATCAAATAATGTTGATAAATTCGTACGATTAACAGAGAGCTGAGAACTTAACTCAGCTGGAACAGCGCCAGCTATTTTTCTCATCTCCGTAAATTTCGAATTCTCCATCCTTAATTACCCCCCTACTACGCTTACGCGCAGGGGGGAATAAAATGCCCTAAGGGCAGAGCACACGATAATTGAATCCGCTGAACCTAGAGAAGGGATCAGGAATTCTTTGAAAAATGTTCCAGATAGAAATTTATATTTTGCCAAACAAAATTTACTGGAGCTCCAAAAACAAACACAACCGGTCCCTATGACAGTATATTTCACTACATAATATCCAGAACGTGCCCGGATATAAAAACAACAACAATCATGGGACCTGACGACTGGAAAACAGGTCAGGACCATGCTCAACACCTCAAAATTTAGACGGTTCCAAGATGGCAGGAGCGGCATATACTGTACAGACCCTGAGATGCGGCTGTCGTTTAAGCAACCAAGCCAAGTATTCGCCATAGGGAAAGCGGCAGAGCTGGCGCAGAGCATAGACGGCCAACACGAGGCGGTCAATTTGTTCGTAGACAGCCAAAGGGCGACTTGACTTGCAGTCAAGCTGGGTATCACCGACAACGCCAAATGCCGGAAATGTAATGAATCCGAGTCAACCGAGATTTTTGAGCATCTCATTTATAAATGTCCTCGTTAATTATATCATGTGTTCCGGTAACCTATCCGTCGGTCTCTTGTAAACCATATTGGTTCAGTAAGGAGGTGACACTACCAAAAAACTTAAGGTCGAGGCTGTCCAAGCTCACCGGTTCCCAAACTATTCTCTCTCGTTATCTCATTTACCTTAAAGCTAGGTATTGACATAAGATACATTTTCTGAAAGCAGCAAAACTCCATACAAAAAAAAAACGGAGCGAAAAGAAGAAGAATAATTTTTTGACTTTTCGCTTTCTCGGGCACTGACATAAGGTAAATGTTGCGAGCTAAAAATGTTGCTAACGAACCAAATGTTGCTAGCAACAAAGACAAACAGCAGGAATTTAGCTTTCAAAATAAGTCAATTGTTATATATTGAAAGCTAACTATGGAGGGGAAATTGAAGGAAAAGACATTTTCTCGAGTTGAACGATTTTCTTCTCGTGAAGAAAAAGTGGCCTTATTAAAATCAGTTGAGGCGCAGCCTGTGATATAGGATTTATCCCACAAAGGGCATTTTAATGCTATATTAACTAATAATCCCGGGCCGCGGAGCTTTTAGTTATTTGCGTGGTACACCAGCACTATTCCCATATCTAATCGCCTTGAAGTCATTTAAATTTCTTTACAAAACACAGTTGACTGAACATGTCAGTATGACCCCATTTTTCACCTATTCTATCTTTTCTTTAACTATTTGGTCACACTGGTTTCCGAACGAAATATATAGCAATTTCGCTCGGAACTTTTCGAAGCAAATTTATCTTATGTCAGTACCTAGCTATAAGAATTAAACAAACAAATCAACTACCCAATTTAAAAAATTAAATAACCCCAGCGGGATTGCCACTCCTGGAGGATGCTGGCCTTGGCGGCGGCGCGGGCTAGCTTCTTCTCCGCAGCGGGGAGGGCTCTTCCGTGGAGCCGCCAAAAAATGGTGGCCTGTTCCTTGGCCAGGAAAACCAGTGGGGGAGTCCCGGCTAAGACCAGCGCCTCCTGGTCAGGCACCGTACGGAACGCGCTGAAAATTCGCAAAGCGGCAAGCCGGTGCGTGGCGTTCATGCCCCGACAGTACGACGGGGTCGCCATAGCGTGCGCCCAGACAGGGCCCTCGTATAGCAGGGTTGCTCTCGTCACGCTAGTCAGAAGCAGTCTGCTCTCAAGGTGATCGTATCACCCCCGACCCTGATGGATGCGGTCTCGACCTTTTTCCGGCTGCTGATTCGGACGGCTTCAGTTTTTTGGGGCGCTAGCAGCAGGCCGACTCTGGACAGCTACGAGCTGATGACCTCGACACAGGAGTTGCAGGTAGCTTCAACACGGGGAAGTACCTTGCCAACCACCACCACCGCGATGTCGTCGGCGAAGCCCACGAGCTCGGACCGGTTGGGCAAGGGGAGGATCAGGACTCCGTCGTACATCGCATTCCACAAGAGCGGTGCTAGTACGGATCCTTGGGGAACCCCACAGGAAAGCTCCACCGTTTCCGCGCCATCGGGAGTGGTAAATTCCAACGTGCGGTCCGTGAAGAAGCTGCCCATAACGTTCAGGAGGTATGGGGGGACTCCGAAGCTAATTAGTGCCTTCATAATGCAATTCCATCGCGCCGTATTGAAGGCGTTACGAACGTCCAGAGTGACGACTACGCAATACTCTTTTGTGCCACCTTTCCACCGCTTGCCAGCTATCGCCGAGCTGGCAATGTCTACCACCTTGAAGATGGCTTGCGCTGTAGATTTCGCCTTCCGGAAGCCGAACTGGGCGTCTGAGAGGTCGCCAGCCGCTCTGATCGCCTCTTCGAGGCGGGTGCCGATTTGGTGCTCCAGCACCGGGTTTCGGCAACAGTAGCAGCCTCTGAGACTTCCATCTAGGCGGGAAAGTGCCCTCGGACAGGCAGCTGCTGAACACCTCCGGATAGCGGCCTTGAGCGCTCTACGGCAGGCCTGGTACTCCCGTCTTTTGTCCAGGTGGGAGGGGGTGCCATACGATCGCTGGTAACGTCGTCTAGCACGGACGCAGTCTCTCCGGGCATCGGCTATCACCCGGTTCCACCAGAACACCGGCTCGTGGTGGCGACTGTGGGGTCTCCTGACCTGCGTGTAGCTGTCACACACCGCCGGGAGCTGCCTCATGGCTTCCTCTGCCATCTGCGAAGCGCCCCCAGCTACCTCCAGGCTCTCCATACCAGTTGCAAACAGCTGGACAACCAATGAGTCCGCCCTGGGACCGTGTAGCCAACGGCAAGCGGGTGGCCAAGGTCGTAAAGATGGCGGCATGATCGCTGACTGTATAGACCTCGCTGAGTTCCCATAAGCACTGCGAGGCTTTTGTGCCGCTCACGAATGTAAGGTCGACCACTGAGCTGGCACCGGCCCGGGAGAACGTGTGTTGCCCGCCGACTTTAAAAGCGCAACGTCGAGCATCGCTATGGCTTCCAGCAGAGATCTGCCTCTGGCGTATGCGCTGCCCCAATCCACAGCCCAGGCATTAAAGTCGCCCGCAATTAGTACGGGAAACCTGCCCCTAGCATCGGTTGCCAAGCGATCCACGCTGTCGCAGAAAGCTTCCAGCGAGAGGCTGGGAGCAAGGTAGACACTATATATCACCCAGCTGCCTACCTTCGCCCATATAAACCCTGTATGGCTCGCTGAGCACTGCCAGATCCACGCCAAACTCCCTCGTTGTCTGCGACAGCAGGTCTTGTGCCGCCGCGCAGTGGTTCAAGTTTAATTGAACCACCTTCACTCCTGTGATGTTGGAGGCGCTCCGGCTGCCACCCTGATGGTTAACGTCCTTCCTCTTCATGTTGGTGCACCTGAAGCAACTGACAGAATTAGTGCACGTTGCAATTTTGTGCCCAACTTGCCCACACTTAAAGCAGGACTTGCTTCTGTCCACCGGACTCGTGCATCTCCTGGAAATGTGGCCCACCTCGCGTGGAGAGTATAGTTGCACTTCCGGCAGTGTGTGCAGATACGGCGCGTACTACCAGAGTAGTTACACGTGATTCCCCTTGCACACCTGTCGGCTGACGGCCAAGAAGAATGCAGGAAGTCATTCTGGATATATTTTAGGAAAATTTACTGTCGTATATATATCTGTGTATATTTCTAAATATTTATGTGTCGAAGCTGAATTGGAATTTAGGAACCAATCGGAATATAAAAGGAATGAATTTATGAATTTTATTTTTTTTGAATGCGGAAAGGCTCGACTTTAAAAGAATAATATTCACTCAGCAGAAAACAGATACGGTCACACTAATGCGGATATGGAAGCGCAACTAAATTTCTAACTGAATTAATTAGTTGGAATTGTTTTGAAAAATAATTTAAAAATTATTTTTATGTATATGGACTTATTTAGTTGACCGCTGCTGTATTTGTCGCGGTACTGTTTTCGGAGATAATGCGTGCGTGTTAATATGTTTGTGCATTCGCCGTTTGCCAATGCAGAAGAGCGGAGACAACGAGAGGCGGAAAAGTTGCCAAAAAACGGAGCGCCGACTTGCAGTCGATTATGTATGTAATTGTAAATTAGATATGTTCGCCTCAGCTCAGGATAGAGCAAAGAGAAGAACAATAAATATATGTTTCTTTCGATTTAGCCCTGTACAGGATAGTAAATAGGGGAGTAAATAAATGAATGCACAAATTAAGTCGGCGTTTCGGTGCCGTATTAAAATAAGTATTTTTATTTTAAGTTATGGATTAAATTATTTAAATTATGTGTTAAAATACCCGAAATATTTGTAAGTAGGTATATATTAATTTAATTTTGTGTAAATTGCTGGTGGCGATCGTAGATCAGTGGAGTGGACTGTATTGTATATCGGAGATTGTAAATATGTAAATGCAAGCGGAACACAGTGAACGAAGAGAATTTCGGAACTAGAAGTTTCACTGTGGCTTATAGCATACGTATATATATTTAAATTTACACTTACGGATTTTGGAATGTTTATTTACTATTATTATCCAGGATAGGAATATTTATAGCGTAAATTGTTGGTGCCGATTGTAGATAAGTGGAGTGGACTGTATTGGACGTATGTATGTAGGTGTACAAGTGGAAATAAATGCAAGCGGATCACAGTGAACGAAGAGAAATTCGAAATTGAAAGTTTCACTGTGGCTTATGGCATATATTTAAACACACACTTTTAGCATGTTGAATTCGCGGAAAATTAATATAAATTAATAGCGACACTAGGATTCTACAAATCGGATTCGGAATTGGAAGCTGCCGTTGTGTCGGATCAATCGGACTAGGATTTAGACAAAAATCATAAAAATGAACGGCAGGGCAGCAAAGTAAAATGTTTACTTATTTTGTGCGGTGTTAAAGCCACCGGAACTGCTGGAGATAGAATGATCCGGCTCGAAGGACCAATGTTCGGAGGGGGGTGGCTTTAACCTGGAAGGCACTCGACAAATAAAAACACGGAAGAACTTTCGGGGTGTTACGCGACGTTCGTCTTTATTTGGGTAATCGTAAATTAGTACTAACAAAGAAGAAGGCTTAAAACTAGCTTGGGGAGAGCGGATTAGCAGCTCTATGCACGAAAGTGCAGTGGAAGAGGGAGAGAGAGAGCGAGTGTTCGGGATCACACTGCCTCCGGAAAATAAACGCCCTTCTCGCGTGAACACCATAATCGGCCATCCTGAATATTCATTCGCCCCTGAATGAACTTCATTTTTTAATATATTCGGCTGCAGTCGTTGTTATTTTTGGCCCTTCTTGATCCCCTTCCTTTATTACTTCATAGTGGTTTAGTTTTTTTTGTAATTTTATACGAACCGAAAAATGTTGGCCGAAGTTTCATTCTTGTTCCATACTGAGTTCTCTTAATGGCTACCAAATCTCCTTCATATTCATTTTAATCTTTCTTTTCTCAATAAAGTTTTTCCTATTCTCTTGCTGCTCTTTCTCTATGTTTTCCTGTGCTTTCATTCGAATCTCTTGCCTCTCGTCGTTCAATTCTTCTAGTTCTAAGTCGTCTACTAAGTCCTTTATATCAATCTGCTTAAGTCTCATTTTCAATTCTGTCAAAATTCTAAATTGACTATACTTAGTGGTTCCAGGTTGAGTATTGTTTATAATTTGTTACTCTGTCTACGTGAAAATACCAGTTTACTGGGTTTTCTTGACACATTTTGCCGAGCATCGGAATGACAATTTCATGTATTCGTTCGACTTGTCCGTTACCTCTGGGCATTCCTGTCACAATGTGGAGTTGTTGAATGTCTTCGCGATTGCAATATTCAGTAAAGGATCCTGAAGTGAATGCGGTTCCTCTGTGTGTAACTATTTTGCGAGGGTTCCCAAAAACTGCTGTTTGCTTCTCGAGTTTTTCTATAACCTCATCTGTTCCTGTTGATTTTGTTGGATAAAGCCAAACAAATTTAGAAAATCCATCCACGACTGCTAATATGTGGTTATACTTCTTCTTTGTATCGGTAAGTGGACCAACGTGGTCGATGTGGTAAGTTCGGAGCGGTTCTTGAGCCTTGGGATTACTATCGCCGATCGACATCTTTTTTCCGCGCTTAGAGTCAATAACACAGGCCGACAAAATTTTATCCCAGAAACCAGTATATTGGTCTCTCTTCCAAGTGAACGGTCGTGTTTTTTTCTTGCGCTCTCGTTTTGTGTTAATTTTTGCATTAAAACAACCGGGGTTTTATTTAAATCTTCTACTTTGTGATTAATAAAGTTCCCGTTCACTTCGTGTGCATGCAGCTATTCTGTTTTGTGTATTTAATTGTTATTATTTTCACAATTTAGTTTGTGCTGTCGGTGTTTGCTTTGCATTTTTTGCATTCCTCTTTGTGCCTTCTCCGTTTAGTTTGCGCCGTCGCGACAGCTAAACGTTATGCTTGCTCCCACGCTCACCCGTTTACCCGCTCTCTCATTATCCCGCTCTCTCGGTGCAGCTGCACTTCTTATCTCTTCCTACGTAAAGGTACAGTGGTAAGTCCTTATAATGTCTGCTATCGTCTGTTTCGCCAAGACCTGTAAAAAAGGCAATTACTACTAATGATCTTACAGTCGGCTGCTGGCTGTGTGACAACATTGTGCATGCCAAGTGCATTGGTGTTGTTGCTCGGACGGTGGACGATGTAAGAAGAAACATCGGTCTGCGTTACTGCTGCGAGGCCTGTCGCGAGGTTGAAAGAGAAATGATGTCTTTTATGCGGCAGACCAAGGGCGGTTTTAAAGACATATTATCGAGTTTTCGTAAAACTCATGATATGCTCTTGGCGCTGGACACTCATTAAACTATTAAATGAGTCTCCTAGGCGCAAAAGAACCGCAACTGGTCTGCAGCATATAGGCGGATCTCAACAACCAGCGGCGGACTCCCAACAGCGGCGGACTCCCAACAGCGGCCTCTCTCAACACAGCCCTCCACCTCTGAATTCAGTCAAAGAGTTCTGAGATCGAGTGGCAAAAAAGATTCGGCATCCGAATGTGTTGCGGGAGGGACCGCTCCCCCGATAATTTCCGTTTTGTCCCCTGGGGGGTCTCAAATACTGACCCCTCAAAGCCCCGTAAATTTACCTGCTCACGGTATCAGGCCCGGACTACCGGCCGATATCGGCAATGCAGACAATCAGTCTGCAGCGCCGAAAGCCCTTGTAGTAGTACCACCTACGAAACAGATATTTGTTTCGCGGCTCTCCCCTGGTCAGACATCGGAAGATGTCATCGCCTTTATCCAAGGCAAAACTAGAGCCGAAAAAATACAAATAAAGGTGGAAAACTTCAAATTTTCTTATGCTAGGAATATTTCATCTTTCAAAATAAATGTCCCGAATGAACTCTTTGAAACAATATGCTCTACCAATTTCTGGCCAGAGTATATTGTCGTCAAAGAGTTTGAAGCTAAGAAAAAGAAACGGCGGCCCGTAGGAATAAGTCTTTCCAGGCCCGACCAGACCACTGCGCCCTCTACGACATCCGCTCCAAAAAACTAATCAATTCCCTCTCTATCTCCTATCAGAATGCAAGAGGCCTACGTAGTAAGCTTCCCAAATTGTATTCTGATAGTCTATTGTGTTCACAGAAACCTGGTTAAAGCCGGAGATTCTGAGCTCCGAAGTTTTCCCAGCTGTGTTCACAATATATCGGCTGGATCGGCCTATCAGACGTGGGGGTGGTGGCCTCATAGCGGTTGACTCCACTCTCGCGTCGGAATTAATAACTTTCGAGGAGTTTGATGCTGAATTCCTCTGTGTGAAGCTAACCATCAATGGTAGCTCTATTTTCATTACCTGTTCTTACATTCCTCCTTTGTCCGAACTTCCTATTTATTGGAACCACCTTTCCGCTATCCAAACGGTTTTCAACCGACTTTCTAATAAGGATCATTTAATAGTTCTTGGTAATTTTAATATCCCAGGGGCTATTTGGTCCTCAAATACTTCCTCTAATGTACTTTTCACCTCAACACAGCATGATTTTATTGCTGGCTTGCTCGACATTTCGCTGTCTCAAGTCAACCATGTACGAAATACCCTAGAGCGCTTGCTTGATCTCTATTTTGTCTCAGACCCGGCAAGAGTCAGGTTAGCCAGGGTGGCGCCGTTGACGCTTCCCGAAGATCCCTATCATCCGACTTTCGACGTGACTCTCGACATTGGGACTGACTTACAGAACATATCTGACTGTCCAGCCAGGAAAGTCCTTTGTTTTCGCAAAACGGACTTCGAACGGCTGAATAACTTTATTTTAGATTTTAATTGGTCCGATTTATACATGTGCACTGACATGTCAGCAGCCGTGGATATTTTTTACAGTGCCATAAATTCCTTTTTTACTGAATGTGTTGCGTTATACTATCCATCAACATCGAATAAGCCTCCTTGGTTTACTAAAGAGTTGAGTCATCTTAAAAACAAAAAATCTAGGCTGTATACTAAATATAAATGTACCGGTTCTAACTCTGCCCTATCTCTTTATTTATCTGCTCGGTCAAGATTTACCGTGTTGAACGCGCAGTGTTACAACAATTATTTGACTCGTTGTAGGGTCCAGATCTCTCAGGACCCAAAACAGTTTTATAATTTTGTTAACACTAAACGTAAGCCAATTACGCATCCTTCCTCGCTTTCGTTTGAAAATACAACCGTAAAAAATGATCGGGCTATTGCCGATCTGTTTGCGCAGTTTTTTCAAACCACTTACTCAACTTCAACTGACTGTAATCAGACTTATTCCTACATCATGCCCAAATCGAACCTTATTTTCAGTCCTACTTTAGACGAAAGCACTATTCTTTCTGATCTTCATCGCGTTAAGCCCATTTATTCGCCAGGTCCCGACGGTATACCTGGCTGTGTGCTTAGGTATTGTGCCGACGCCCTGTGCAATCCCCTTCTAAAATTGTTTACCTTGTCCCTAGAAACCTCCCACTTTCCCCTTATTTGGAAGGAATCATTTGTTATTCCTCTCCACAAAAAAGGTAGCAAATCGGTTGCCAGCAACTATAGAGGAATCTCTAAGTTGTCGGCCATTCCAAAACTTTTCGAAAAAATTATTACTCCACATTTGCAGCACCTGTGTAGATCAATTATTTCTCCATGTCAGCATGGTTTTTTAAAGCGTAGATCAACGACAACCAATCTTTTAGAGTTCACTTCCTTCTTAGTTAGGGGCTTCCATAAGGGCTTTCAGACAGACGTAATCTATACTGATTTCAGTAATTTCTTGTTCGGAAACTCGATCTAATGGGATTTCCGGTTGATCTTCTTAGTTGGATCTCAAGTTATCTGAATGGCAGAACGCAAAAGGTCCTCTTTAAAAATTCTTTATCTAATGTTCTCAGGGTCACTTCTGGCGTCCCGCAAGGGAGCCATTTGGGTCCCCTGTTGTTTACATTATTTATCAACGACCTGCCGAAAGTTCTGACTAACTCCAGAGTACTTATGTACGCGGACGACGTCAAACTTTGCGTGCAATATAAGGACGCTTCCTGCCAGTCTGATTTACAAACAGATCTCAATAACTTCCAAACATGGTGCCGCATAAACTTATTGAACCTAAACGGCTCTAAATGCAAGCTAATGATTTTCTCTCGTGTCACTCCCAAGCTCGCGACTTACACGCTTAACTGCTGCTCTTTGGAAAGAATTAATATAGTCGATGATTTGGGTGTCCGACTGGACCCTAAACTTGACTTTATCGATCATATTTCGTGCATGGTGAATAAAGCCAGAGGTGTGCTTGGTTTCATTAAACGGTGGTCGAAAGAATTCAATGACCCCTATGTTACAAAATCCTTATATATTTCGTTAGTTCGTCCTATCTTAGAATATGGAGCTTGCGTCTGGAGCCCTCAGTATGGGGTTCACAGTACACGCATTGAGTCAGTTCAGAAGAACTTTCTGCTTTTCGCTTTACGCGGTTTGAACTGGGATCCAAACCAGAGGTTACCCTCGTACTCTAGTAGACTTCTCCTAATTAACTTACCTTCTTTAGCTAACCGTAGAACCATGCTTGGCATTACGTTCATTTTTAATCTTATCCACGGTGACGTGGAAAGTGCTGACTTGCAAGGTCAGCTTAACTTTCACGTACCGAGTAGAAATACTAGATCCTATATTCCTTTAGTTTGGAGTCAATGTAGAACGTCTTTTGAATTGCATGAACCCTTTAGAGTCTTATGTGCAAATTATAATGATTTGTACATGATAACATCAAACGTAGATAGCCTTCCCCAACTAAAAACCTTAATATTAACCCACTTAGTACGCATGCAGGCAAACAGTCTGGCAGCACGCCAGTAGTCACTTCCTCGTATTCCTGTTCTATACTTTCATTTGTCGCGCCTACTAACACCTAACACGAACAGGCACGTGCTTGGTGTCAGATGGGCCACTTGAATGTACTGATCGTAGTGCATCAACGTCCACTTAAAAGATACTTTTTCCAGGGGTTTTTGGTGCTTTATCTCCTCCAACGTGGGTATTTCCGAATTGGCTCTGATTTCCGAGATATCCTAACCTAATAGTGCAAATCAGCGTTTTTTGCCTATATTTGAAGTTATGTAGCATCGAATTTGTCCTTTTACTGAAAATACTAAAAAAAACCATCTTAAAGTATAACCTTTGCCCTTTCAAATGCTGTTGAGTTTGATTAAATATCTCTTTTTTTCGCTGAGATATCGTAATTTTCATCTTAATGAATTTACCTCAAAAAAAACATTATGGATAGGCCCTATGAAGCAAACATTTTTCTTTACACATAAAACAGCTTAAACTCAACAGCATTTGAAAGGGCAAGGGTTATACTTTAAGATGGCTTTTATAGTATTTTCAGTAAAAGAACAAATTCGATGCTACATAACCTCAAATATAGGCAAAAAACGCTGTTTTTGCACATTTAGGTTAGGATATCTAAGAAACCAGAGCCAATTCGGAAATTTCAACCTCGGATTCGGATTCAGCGCACCGAAAACCTTCGGAAAAGTATATACTGGTTTCTGGGTCAGAGGGTCGAGCTGATTTTGTCGGCCTGTGTTATTAATAGAAACTTTCAAATTGTATAATTCAATTCTTTAATTTTTTGTGAAATTATTTGCAATTAACTTGAAATTAATTTTAAATAGTTAAGATTTTAATGTAAGCTGGTGCACTTAAAATATATTATTTAAATATTTACTTCCTCACAAGACTTCCCGTTGGGGTCTTCCTTCTGTATTGGGGGTTGATCTTCCTTCTCTCAGTGTATCTTCTTGGCGAAGTTTCAATTGGTCTTCATTCCTTCTTTAATGTTTTGTTTCAGGTTTCCAGAAATTTAAAGTCAATTCAGCACTGGTGTTTCTCCTTTTCTTTATAGTTTATTCTCTTCGTCTGGTTTTATTCTCTCTTGTAGTTTTGGTTTTTGGTTGGTGGTTGTTTTGTTTTAAATTTTTTTCCACGTAAAAAAATTATTTGATTCAGCACGAGTTCTAGATTAATTTGTTGTTGTTAATCTTTTTTTTGAACTTGTTTTTGTACTGATCAAGTATTATCGGTGTTAGTTCACGATTTTTTATTTAATTTGTAATCGTTAAATTTTATTATTCTGAACTTTATGTATCACCGATTTAGTTGTAAACGAGGCGAGTTCAAGATTTATTTAACTTTTTATCATTAAATTTATCACATCCGAACTATTAGTTGCATCGATTGGGTGGTTGACAGCGCGAGCTCATGTTAATTATTTTACTTGTTATCATAAAATTTTTAATAACTGAACTTTTAGTTGCACTGCCCCACGTTGGGCGCCAATTAAATAAGTTAGTTGATATTTTAATAAAAAATATATTTTTTATATTATTATTTTATATAAGAGAGTTATAAGTATTTATAAGTTTTTGTCTATTGACCCGGGTGACCGATCTATTTCTATCTTCGAATTGGACTGCTCGCTTAAGAATAATTATTATCCTCGAAACCTCGGCCAGGAGCTTTTCTTAAAACTTCTGAACATTGATCTGTGTTTAGAATAAAAGCTTTGTGATTTGTTGACCATTGCAGATTGCAGAATGAAGCGCAATAAGTTTTTTGTCACCTAGAGGAGGCTGTGTTTACGTTAAGATGGTTTGCTTATCCAAGTGGCCAAGCTGTGGACCGCAACGGCTTGGTTCTCAAGACTTGGTGAGAAGATTTGGATTTGTTTATATAAACAAACTCTGAGAACAAAGGAAAGTCAATCGTTCAGATTGGGTTTCGAAAAAATGTTTATAAATTGGGCAAGGGCCCGTGAATCATGGGTTGGATAACTTACATGCTGGAAAGCTGGAAAACAGCTTAGTATTGTTAAAGTGTGGAAAAAAAATGTAGCTGCTTAAAATTCTTTTGATTTTATATAATCCAATTTGGTAAATGTAATATTTATGGCGTATTTATCTTGAAACATTTATTCTTCTCCCTCTATTAAGGTAAATGGCCGTCAGCCAATGGGCAGACAGGGGGAACAACGGGTGAGCAATCACCTGCCGTAACTGTCTGCACCACTGGAAGTGCGACTATACTCTCCCCGTGAGGGCGGCTGGAAGCAGGTCCCAGTACGGTCATGTCTCTGCTGAGGATGCTGACAAATGGTAGTCGGGCGGGGAGAAGAAAACTCCTGCCCAAAAAATTACCCCAATCCAAGGTGGAACAGCATATGCCGAGGGATGCGTGTCCGGGGGGTGCTTGGACATTAATATGCGGACTCTGGTGGACCGGCCGACCCATCAGTTTTAACTAGGCTTACCACGGTATGCGGGCTCTACCGTGGCGGACCATCCCCATCCCAGCATACTCGTGGGACCAAAATTATGAATCGCAACAACAAAAACAAAACCGTAGGTGGCCGTCAGACCTTAAAGTCGGCAGGGGGTGTACCCCCCTCAAACCCCAACTCGAAGACGCTTTGCGGTCGAGTGTGCAAGAAGGAGGAGGAGAGCTCTTCAGAGCGCCTTCATCCGGGGACCAGCGCTACTGGTAAGGGCGAACCGATGGGCCCGCCGAGCAGCGTGATCGGGGGCAAGTCCCTCGACGTGACTGCAGGCGGCTCCAAAGGCAACCCCTCCCCAGGAAGCACGGCCCAAACGCAACAGAGGAAGAAGCCGCTCTACCATGAGCGGAGAAGAGCGGCCTTCATCCTCTCCCGAGCCAACCCAGCCATGGAGGCAGACCCGGAGCAAGCGGGTCTCATAAGATGGGCGAAAGGTATACTGCCTGACTTCCAGCCTGAGAAGGCGGGGAGGGCGGTTGCCCCCAAAGCCCAGCAAGCCAGCACCGACGCGGGCAGGAGCACCGCCAAACGCCAGCGGTCTGCGGACGTACAACCGCCGCAGCCGAAGCGTTCCAAGGTGCAGCCTCAGCGGTCCTTCGCCGAGGTTACTAAGGGAAAGATCCTGATTGGAGTGGTGGACGAGGGCTCCAGTGACGGACACATCCCGAGGGACCAGTGGCGGTGGATCGTTGGGGAACTGCACAATAGGTTCGTGGAGGAGCTGTTGGCGTCAGGTGGGGCACTGCCCCGTTGTGAGGATGCCGGCTGGCATCAAGGAGGCGTGAAGGTGATCGCGTGCCAAGACGCGGCGTCGGTCACCTTCTACAAGAGAGCGATCGCGGGATTGGGAGAAGTGTTCCCAGTCGCGAAGCTCGCGGCTGTCGACTGGGACAAGATCCCCAGCAAGCCAAGAGCCAGGGCGTGGCTTACGCACAAGCCAGCAGAGCCAGAGAAAATTCTCAAGCTTCTGCAATTGAGTAATTCCGACCTCCTCATCTCTGATTGGCGAGTCGCCAAGGTTGAGGAGGCCGTTGGTCCGAGGCGCCAGGTTATCCTGACTCTCAATGAGGGGACAGTCGAGGCGCTGAAGAGAAACGAAAAGAGGGCGCACTCAGATACGGCTTCGAGAGCGTAGCCGTCCGTATTTACAAGGCAGACGCAAAGCCGGGCCTTAAAGAGGAGGATCCCGATATAGAGGGACCTCTCATAGAGGAGGCGCCCCAAGGATTGTCCGACGAGGAGGACATCCTGGAGGGGTACGTCTCCGAGGAGAGCGAGCTCGCGAGGGGCTTGAGCGGAGTCGGGATGTCCGAGGAGGAGGACGGGTTGGACGAGCCGACCTCGGACGCCGACGTCACTGTGGTGGAGGTCAAGCAGCAGAATGTCGTTGACGTTCCTGCAGATCAACCTCCACCACAGTAAGGCAGCTTCCGCTGCTCTACTCGACCACCTGGCGGAAGGTGGCACCGACGCTGTCCTCATACAGGAGCCCTGGATCTGTGGCGACAGAATCCTGGGGCTGAGGGCAGCTGGCTATAGGCTGTACGCGGCCACTACAACAGGTAAAACGCGAGCCTGCATACTCGCTAAGAAGGACTTAACCCTTTTTATGCTTCCTATTTTCAGCAATGAAGACTTCCTAACAGCATGTCTAGAGGGACCAAATGGATCCCTCCGGATATGCTCCGCATACCTGGGGCACGATCAGGACCCCATCCCCCCAACCCTGAGGCAAGTCACCGAGGACAGCAAAAAGCTGGGCGTGGACTTGATCATCGGGTGCGACGCCAATGCCCATCACCATCAGTGGGGCAGCACTGACACCAACGACAGGGGTGAGTCTCTTTTTGATTTTATCCTTGCATCCAATTTACTGGTGGGAAACTCGGGGAACGAACCCACCTTCATCATCAAAAACCGCAGGGAGGTACTAGATATCACCCTTCTCTCTGAATCTCTTAGGGATACTCTAAAGTCGTGGAGGGTGCTGGAGAAACACTCCTTCTCCGACCACAGGTACATCCAATTCACGCTGGGCTTCGATAGATTCAACCCGGTCACTTTTCGGAACCCCCGAAGGACTGACTGGGCGAAATATAGATCCCAGTTGAATAAGATCCTAAAACCCCCTCCAACCCCAACCAACCTGGACTACAGTCCAGAGGGGTTGGAGTGCCTTGTTAAAACCTTTACCGATGCTTGTAGCACGGCTCTGGATAGGTCCTGTCCCCGTAGTAGGAATGGGGGGAAGACTGGGAAGAAGCCACCGTGGTGGTGCAAAGAATTAGGTAGCCTCAAGAAGACCACGAGGCAGTCCTTCAACCAAGCCAAGAGCGACAATACGGACGCATCGTGGCGCTTATACAAAACAAATTTGGCCCTATATAACAGGGAATTAAGAAAGGCCAAAAGAAGGGCCTGGTCCGACTTTTGCTCAGGAATCCAGGACTACTCAGAGGCGTCTAGGCTGCGGAAGGTCCTATCGACGACGCCCACCAACCCGGGCTTTGTCAAGCGTCCTGATGACAGCTGGACGACCTCTAGTGAGGAAACTCTCGGAGTTCTCCTGGATGCTCACTTTCCTGCTAGCTCGTCTCAGAGCAGTCCGCCTAACCCCCCGACACGGCGGGGTCCGTCCGAAATGGACTACCTTCTTAGTGATAGGAACATCAAATGGGCAATAAACAGTTTTAGCCCATATAAATCCCCAGGGGTGGATGGCATCATTCCTGCACAGCTCAGCTACGCAGCCGACCTGTCCACTTCCTGGCTTCGACTGATCTTCTCGATCATTCTCGACACAGGGGTCATTCCAAGTGAATGGCTCCGCTCAAAAGTCGTCTTCATCCCCAAGGCAGGCAAGCCATCGCATTGCACGCCGAAGGACTACAGACCGATTAGTCTCTCCTCGTTTCTACTCAAGACGTTGGAGAGACTCATTGGTCTGCATCTCAGAACTAACATTCCCCAATCATCCCTATCTGGATGCCAACATGCGTATAGGAGAGGCAGATCGACAGAGACAGCACTCCATTCGCTTACCACTTTAATAGAAAAATCACTCCACGAAAAGGAGTTCACACTTGTCGCCTTCCTAGATATTGAGGGCGCTTTCAACAACATCCTTCCAGGCTCAATCACGACGGCACTGACTAAGCTGGGGATTGATCAACACACAGTGGGTCTCATTGACCGGATACTGCGCAGCAGAACGGTTGAGGCAACACTGGGGGGGTCAACCATCTCCAGACAAGTCAACAGAGGCACACCCCAAGGCGGAGTCCTCTCCCCTCTCCTATGGAATGTGGCGGTCAACGAGCTGCTACAGGGCATAGAGGAGGGTGGCTGTCGAGTTGTGGCCTATGCGGACGATGTTGCCTTGGCGTTCACGGGAAAATTCCCGCAAACCCTTTGCGATAGGATGAGCAACAGCCTTCGGTTTCTGGCGGACTGGACTGCCAGATGCGGACTGGGTGTAAACCCAGCGAAGACTGAACTAGTCCTTTTTACCAGGAAATACAAAATTCCCAATATGGTACCCCCCAAGCTCTGCGGGGTGCCCCTACCCCTTAAATATCAGGCCAAGTATCTTGGTCTCATCTTAGACAGGAAACTCGATTGGTCCCTTAACACGGACGAAAGGGCCAAAAAGGCCACAATCGCGCTCTATACCTGCCGTAAGGCTATCGGGCTAAAATGGGGAATGACCCCAAAAATAGTCCGTTGGCTGTACACGGCCATTATCCGCCCGATACTCCTTTATGGAGTGGCAATCTGGTGGCCAGCTCTAAAGCGGTCCACCTGCCTGGGCAAGCTTAGGAAAATCCAACGCATGGCTGAGATCTGTATGACAGGCGGCCTGCGCACGACTCCTGGAGACGCCTTGGACGTTCTCCTGGACATCCTCCCAATTGAAATAATGGGAGAGATGACCGCGGCACTCTCAGCACTAAGGCTGAATGGCGCGGGTTTGTGGAGAAGGACGAGTTTCGGACACACGAATCTCGACTCTGCTTCACACCTTACTGAGGGGAACACTGACTACTGTGTCCCCGCGGAACACCCAATCACACCCTTCCAAGTTTCCATTCCCGATAGAACGGAATGGAATCAAGGACCACCTGGACCACTAGGGTCCCTTCACATTTATACGGATGGCTCTAAATTGGACGGCCGGGTGGGAGGAGGTATATTCTCTGAACACCTGGGATTAAGCGTCTCTTTTAGGCTACCCGACCACTGTAGCGTCTTTCAGGCGGAAGTTTACGCCATCAAAGAGGCCCTTCATCAGCTCCCCTCAATCGGGGCTGGCGCCTCTATTTGCATATTCTCGGACAGTCAGGCTGCCCTGAAGTCACTTGAAGCTATCTCTTCAAACTCGAAGACCATCAACGACTGCCGCAAATCTCTTCACGAGATGGCGGAGCAGTACGACCTCCACCTCATCTGGGTCCCAGGACATAGGGACATCGAGGGCAACTGCGCTGCCGATGAGCTGGCCCGGCAGGGTACAACCTCCCCTCTCCAACCGGAGAGGGAGTTAGTTGACATGCCCTTGGCCACTCGCAGACTACTGTGCAAGGAGCACTTCCACCTTCTCGCGGACAGGAAATGGGAAAACCTAACCTCCTGCCGCCATGCTAGAATGATCTGGCCACGTCGATCAGCAAAACGCTCCAAGGAGCTACTGTCACTAAGCAGGGAAAGCTGCGCCCTTGCCATTAGGGCCCTTACTGGTCACTGGCTGCTTGGAACGCATGCGTCCAGGTTGCGGGTGCACCACAACGACTTCTGCAGAAGCTGTAGAGATGAGGAGGAGGAGGAGACCGTTCTCCACCTCCTCTGTCACTGCCCGGCACTAAGCAGACGAAGACTGCAGTACCTGGGCTTCTTCACCCTTTTAGATCTCGCCGATCTAAGCGGAACATCACCGAGGCAGATAACCCGGTTCATCCAAGGATCGGGTTGGTCCTCTCTCACGTCGGTCATTGGCCCATGTGCTCCTGCAGCGGACGGGGGATCTAGCCTATGCGGCATCACAAGGAGCCTCCTTAGGCTCAAGTGGACGGCCCGGCTCTATGCCGGGCTAGTCACCGCCCTAACCTAACCTAACCTAACCTATTAAGGTAAATGGCAGGTGTTGTCAACAAATCTAAAATTAAGGTCGCAACATTTCATAATAAAAATTTATGTTTTTCGGACGTGCTCCATAAGTATTAAAACGACCGCTCAAAACAAAAACAGACAATCGATTTGCAAAAAAATTTATGTATGATGGGTGGGTAAAAAATAGAGAGGGAAAACGGCCATATAAACTAAATAAATTTATAGTTTGACATCTTACGACGACATATTAAATTTGAAAATTACTGAAAAGGTTTTATGTACACTTTTAGCTGAACTTTAAATAACGGCCATAAGATGTTGTTTTGTTCAGCTTTGTATCAACTTAAAGCTTCCGGTCTGCCTGATAATGAGATTAATGAACTTATTAACTTTTTAGGGAAGTATCTGTCATCCCCATTCCTGAACTCCACGGCTGGCATTGACGTTCATGGCTTAGATTTGGCTCTGCATCGTGATGCCTAACATAAGAGACAATAGTCAAGAGTGCTTTACTGTGAAATACCCTTAAGAGGAGGCACCTCAAGATTTAAACAAACAAAATAGTTTTTTTGTCTTTTTTTGCGAAATACTAAAGCCGAAGATATGTAGAATATCCATTGAATATGTGTGTAACGGATTTTATATTACAACGCATTTTTGGCTACTAAACGGCAGATATTAACCGCTGCTCGAAGCGCCCGATTTGCACAAAAGAAAACTTAAACGCGTTTATCTCAAAACTATGTTTTCCAATCTATCCGAAATCCCTGGGCTTTATCTATCCATCCATTTTTCTTTATCTAACAACTGCTCGAAAGACACCTATCCATGACCCACCATTAAAAATGTTAGACTTTCAAATGGATCCCCCTGGCGCCAAGGTTTGCCCGCCTGGAAAACAGGTCATGCGCTGGATCTCGGACCTACACCGAGTGAAGTGATAAATGCTATTTCAGTGGCCAAGCAGGCGACAGCTAACGTCTTAATAGCACAGCAGCATATACAGGCAGCTAAGGATAATGTATTTAATCAGCAACGTATAGCTACGGAAAAACAAACGCAAGCCGTAATACTGAAACAAAAGTCGCAGGCAGCTGCAGCTCTTCAACGCTCTGAAGCCATTTAAAGAACACTCGCGGCATCAAAGGCTGCAGTCGCTCACGCGGCTGCCCATGCTGCCGCAGTTGAGATTCACAAGACAGAAACGGAGGCAGCCAAGCTTGGCCACCTTTATTTGTTCTGTTTATTCTTATAGCCTTGCAGGGTATTATAATTTTAGTCAGAAGTTTGCAACACAGTGAAGAAGACATTTCCGACCCTTTATGATCAGCATCAAAAGCCGAGTCGATCTAGCCATGTCCGTCTGTTTGTTTCTACGCAAACTAGTCCCTCAGTATTAAAGCTATCTGAATGAAGCTTTGCAGTTAGTCTTTTTATGCTCTCACCCTCGGAACGGGCCTAATCGGAAGACTACATCATATAGCTGTCATAGGAATGATCGGACCACTATATCATGTAGCTGCCATAGAAATATATATCTTTTTATTTTATTATTATAGAGAAATTAACACGTAATTAAAATTACGCGAAATTTGGATTAGCTATAGCAGCTGAAGGCCTTAATATAAATATATATATTACTTTATTTAGTTTGTTCGCAAGATTTTTCGCTCACAACATTTACCTTATGTAAGTACCCGAGAATGCGAAAAGTCAGAACATTTTCTTCTTTTCCTTCTAGTTACTGGAAGGGTATTTAAACTTCGGCATGCCGGAGTTAGCTTCCGTTCTTGTTTGTAGATGCCATTGGTCAGACTGAATCATCTGAGCAACCTATACGGATCCTAACAATATATTTATTCTGGTAATTTGAATATAATTTCCTTTTAATTTAATATGAATTTAAATTATTATTTATCTTATAAGACAAAAAAATATAAATAAGAATTTTAAAAATTCTTGATGAATCCTTGACTAATCGTTGATGAATCGTTGATGAATTGTTGATGAATCGTTGATGAAGTTTTGATGAATCGTTGAATTGTTAATGCATTTTTGGTCTAAAGGTTTGATTAATTTTTAGTTTTAAGTGTTGGTGAAAAGGTGATTAATTGTTGATGATTTTGTATTGATGGCAGCCACGGACAAGACCATAAAAAATTCACCAGTAATTTGTATGGCCTGTCATCAACTTTTCATCAACACACCCCCATATGTGGAATTACTGATGAATTGTTGATGAGTGGTTTTGCAGGGTATAAACAAATTTATAACTCTACTCAGTCATTTTTAACTTTTTCAAAGTTTCGGTTTTAATCGGATAATAATATCATTTACAATTAGAACAATCCTTAAATAAGTAAAATGTAAAACCAACTGTAATTATAGTATGTATAGTTGGCATTCCACGCAAAATTAGACACCAAAATTTTGTTTCCTTTTAAAAATTTTTTTTTTCAGTTTACTACCTGAAAATATTCGGTACGTACTTTTATACCATGTACCGTTGGTACAAAGGTATATTAATTTTGTGCAAATGTATGTAACAGACAGAAGGAAGCATTTCCGACTCCAGAAAGTATATATATTCTTGATCAGCATCAACAGCCAAGTCGATATAGCCATGTCTCAGCAACTATAAGAGCTAGAGCCACCAAATTCGGTATGTAGGTCGGAATGTTTTGCACGCAGATCAAGTTTGTTTCAGATTTAGTTGTAAACGACGCACAATGGACGGAAAGATATTTTTGGGTTTCAAAAATCATAACTCCTGAACCAGTTGAGATATTTTCATAATTTTTTTTTTAAATGAAAGGTTGTTTTAGTACCTTTCGATTGAGTGGTCCTACTATATGGTGTAATTAATAGTAGATTTTATACTCGAAAATTAATGTTTTTTGAGGCAGTTTTCTCAATTTTTATCCAATTTCGAACAATACTTTTCGTTTGTTTTCTCTGAAAATGCTAATACGGTGCATATTTAATATTTTAAAAACAAAAAAAGAATACATTTTAAAGAAAAAAAAAATTTTTTTGTTGACCAAATTTTTGACCAATTTCCAAGAATTTATGCACTTTTTGTTCAAAATAATCATTTAATTTTACATTATTTAATATTGTTGAAGAATAATTAATCAATATACATTTATTTCAAAGCATTAAGTGTCCTTACAAAGTCAGGAATTGAAAAACAAGCCGCCAATACAGGAAAAAATGTATGCCCGCCATACAATTTCGTACTGCGCAGCGACTGTGCTCTTAGCAGAATTTGCACTAAGCCGCCCGTTTTTAACGCTGCGTTGCCTTAGAAATTCGGGGTGGCAGATTGGGGCAGCCGATCTTTTTTGAATATGATAAAGAACATATTCAGGAACAACACCTCATACGCCAAACCCATAAGTAGGTGTAAGTTATATTTTTTATTTTCCATCAAAGTTGAAAAATAGGTGCAAAATTAGTAATTCGGTAAAACAGGTATGCCTGCTCGTGCAAAAAATATTATAATTTTATTCTACATTGGTTTTACCGAGATTTGATGACCCTTTCGATAGAGACCATAACTATGCCGATCTCTTACATATTTTCCCTAAAAATCGACCTCAAAGTCAAAATTTTTCTCAAAAACAACAAGCTTTTTTTGCAACCCAAAAGAGGTTCAACTTTGAACACGTGTAACTTCTAAAATACTGAACCAATTTGAATAATTTTTTGGATTCAACTCTTTTGAACTATTATCTGTCGAACGCAATAACAAATTTTACGATCCGTTGTCATCAAAAAGTTGATTTTTGCAACGTATCTGTATCTTTCCGTCCGTTGTGCGACGCGAGTTCAAGATTTATTTAACTTTTTATCATTAAACTTTTCACATCCGAACTATTAGTTGCATCGATTGGGTGGTTGACAGCGCGAGCTCATGTTAATTATTTTACTTGTTATCATAAAATTTTTAATAACTGAACTTTTAGTTGCACTGCCCCACGTTGGGCGCCAATTAAATTAGTTAGTTGATATTTCAATAAAAAATATATTTTTTATTTCATCATTTTATATAAGAGAGTTATAAGTATTTATAAGTTTTTGTCTATTGACCCGGGTGACCGATCTATTTCTATCTCCGAATTGGACTGCTCGCTTAAGAATAATTATTATCCTCGAAACCTCGGCCAGGAGCTTTTCTTAAAACTTCTGAACTTTGATCTGTGTTTAGAATAAAAGCTTTGTGATTTGTTGACCATTGCAGATTGCAGAATGAAGCGCAATAAGTTTTTTGTCACCTAGAGGAGGCTGTGTTTACGTTAAGATGGTTTGCTTATCCAAGTGGCCAAGCTGTGGACCGCAACGGCTTGGTTCTCAAGACTTGGTGAGAAGATTTGGTCTTGTTTATATAAACAAACTCTGAGAACAAAGGAAAGTCAATCGTTCAGATTGGGTTTCGAAAAAATGTTTATAAATTGGGCAAGGGCCCCTGAATCATGGGTTGGATAACTTACATGCTGGCAAGCTGGAAAACAGCTTAGTATTGTTAAAGTGTGGAAAAAAAAATGTAGCTCCTTAAAATTCTTTATTCTTTTGATTTTATATAATCCAATTTGGTGAATGTGATATTTATGGCGTATTTATCTTGAAACATTTATTCTTCTCCTTCTATTAAGGTAAATGGCAGGTGTTGTCAACAAATCTAATAATTAAGGTCGCAACATTTCATAATAAAAATTTATGTTTTTCGGACGTGCTCCATAAGTATTTAAACGACCGCTCAAAACAAAAACAGACAATCGATTTGCAAAAAAATGTATGTAAGGTGGCAAGGTACAGCCGGGAAGAGAGTACACATTTGCCCCGTTGCGAATGGCAATGCCCCGATCAGGAGAGTTGCAGAGAGGCCGTACAAGAAGAGCAGAGAGTCGCAGATTGATGTCAACAGAAGCAGTCGTGTTTTCGGGAGTCGTCGCTTAAAGTTGATAAAGTTGTCTAAAGTTGCTACAGTTGTCTAAAGTTGCTAAAGTTGTTTAAAGTTGCTAAAGATCCCATACTCTCATTGTACGCCAATCTTAGCCTCATCATTATTATTAATTATCGAAATAAACCATTCAATATAACACAAACTCTACATTTGGGGGCTCGTGCCGGGTCTAAGATTGGTATTAAGTGTCGAAAAGTAGAATGAACAGAGTTAAAGAACCTACCTACATATGTACATAAGTTGAAAAGCTGTAAGCTGAATTACAGAAGTTGTGAAATTCATTTAATAAAAGACAAGACCAAACAAGAACGCGGAGCTGAATTACAGAAGTTGTGAAATTCATTTAATAAAAGACAAGACCAAACAAGAACGCGGAGCTGAATTACCGAAGTTGTGAAATTCGTTTAAGAAAAAGAAACTGCGCATTAGAGTGATTCGTAAAGAGACAAGATCGGATCGGAAGATTCGGATATAGACACAAATTTGATAAAAATGACGCGTCGAACGCAGGCAAAAAACAAAAAAACAATGCAAGACCTTGAGGAAATCGAGAATGATCAGGACGAGACAGAAGTCCTAGAGATAGAAGAAAAGAAAGGATTGGATGTTTCCGACATGCAGAATAAAATCGACAATATTTTACAGTTGCTGTCATTAAAAATACAAATTGATAACTTTGAGAAGGTGGTGAACGATTTTGACGGCAAGTTGGTGCAACAGTGGTTCGAAACGTTCGAAAAAAATGCAGATGCATACGATCTAACACTTAAACAAATGTATGTGCAGGCCAGAGGCAAGATGACAGGCGCGGCCAAATTGTTTTTGCAGTCTGTAGGTGTGAGCGAGTATCAGGAACTAAAAAGAGTACTGATTGAAGAGTTTGCGAGTAGTACCAACAGCGCAGATGTGCACCGCCAATTGCAAAGCAGGAAGAAAAATAAGAGCGAGACATTTCACGAGTACATTTTAGAGTTACGTCAGATTGCAGCGGCAGGAAAGGTAGAGGAATCAGCGGTGATGCAGTACATTGTTAACGGATTAACTGATGTCAAAAACGAGTATAAGGCTATACTCTATTCATGCAAGACGTACAAATCTCTCAGAGAGCAATATGAAATTATAATACAACTGGACGATAAGCCTCGTAATTTTTTAAACAAGAGGAGTGCATCACCACACGAACATCAGAAAAGAAAGGAATTTTGTTTCAAGTGTGGTTCGACAGAACATAAAATCAAAGATTGCCAGTCTCCTACGAAATGCTTCAAATGCAATGAATACGGTCATATAGCCAGAAATTGCCCGATCGTAGAGACTAGTGTTCGCAAGGTTGTTGATCAAAGTCGCTTCAAACGGATCTTCGTAAATGGCGTGGAAATAAATTGCTTGATCGATACAGGATCGGATGTGTCGCTTGTCACAAAGAATGTTGCTGAAAAAATAGAGAACGTTGAAATTTATAAAAGTGCATCTTTGTTAAGTGGTCTGGGCCAGAAGAAAACAAAGCCGATTGGATTTTTCACTGCTAATGTTGTTGCTGACGATTTACTCACACAACAAAAGTTTCTGGTTGTGCCTGATGACGTAATGGATTGTGGAGCTTTGCTAGGACATGATTTTACTGGAAAGTTTAAGTTTTCCTACGACGATAATGGCTTTAAGTTGACTGGTTTGAGAGCTGAATATAGAGAAGCAGATGGGTTTGGATCCGATGTATATAATATTGTTGATGCATCTAATTTGTTTACTGTTTCCCCCCAGTTTGAAGAAGCAGTGACCAAACTCGTTGAAGATGTCCAGCAGATGCCATCTAAACCTTCAAAGCAGTGTCCAGTTGAACTGAAGATAACCCCGGATGGCGTAATAAAACCTTTTCACCAGTCACCGTCTCGTCTATCTGCAAACGAAGCAGAAGCGATTAAAAAACAAACCGATGAATGGTTGTTGCAGGGGATTATTCGGAAGTCCTCATCAAACGTTGCCAGCAGAGTTGTAGTGGTCAAGAAAAAAAACGGTACTCTTCGCGTTTGCATTGACTACAGAAAGTTGAATAGCATGGTGTTGGCGGATCGATTTACTGTACCTCTGATGGAAGAAGTATTGGAAAAACTACAAGAGGCCGCATTTTTTTCAATACTAGATCTGGAAAATGGATTTTTTCATGTATCTGTGGAAGAGGCAAGCAAGCAGCTAACTGCATTTGTTACAAAAGAAGGACTGTTTGAATTTAACAGAGCTCCATTCGGTTTCAAGAACTCACCGGCTGCATTTATCAGATTCGTCAACCACATATTCCAAGACCTGATCAACGACGATGTTATGCAGTTATACATGGATGATATTATTGTATACGCGTCTACAGCTGACAAATGCATGGAAAAGACAAGGCGCGTACTAGAGACAGCTATGCAGTTCGGGCTGAAGATCAAATGGAAAAAATGTAGCTTTATGCAATCCCGTATACATTTTTTAGGACATACTGTGGAAAATGGAAGGATATGGCCAGGCGAAGAAAAAACATCAGCAGTAAACAAATTTAAAACGCCGAAAAATATACGAGCAGTTCAGTCGTTTCTGGGTTTAACTGGTTTCTTCAGAAAATTTATTCCAGGCTATGCAAATATTGCCCGACCGTTGACCAATCTCCTCAGAAAGGACGTAGAATTTCAAATAGGAAATGCAGAATTAAAATCCCTTCAGGAGCTTAAAAGGATTCTGACCTGCGAACCAGTGCTACACATATATTCAAGAGCAGCATCCACTGAGCTGCACACTGATGCATGTAAGGATGGATTTGGGGCAGTTTTACTGCAGTTATTTGATGGTCAACTGCACCCGGTCTACTTCTGGAGTAAGAAGACGTCATCCTCAGAGGCCGAAAGATACAGCTACATCTTAGAGGCGAAGGCAATTTATTTGGCACTCAGAAAGTTTCGTCATTACCTTATGGGAATTCATTTCAAGCTTATCACGGATTGCTCTGCTTTTAAAGGCACGACCAGGAAAGATGATATTCCGAGAGAAGTTGCAGCCTACGTGATGTATCTACAGGATTTCAGCTGCGAGGTTGTCCACAAGCCAGGAGACAAAATGAAGCACGTAGATCACTTGAGCCGCCATCCGAGTCGGTTTGGATTGTTACATCAGAAGTTGCTGCACGCATCAAGAGCGCACAGCAGAATGATGGCTATATAAAAGCAATTGAAGTCATTCTCCAAGATCGTCCATACCAAAACTTTAAGATGAAAGGCGATATCCTATACCAGACAGTTGAAGGCAATGATCTAATAGTTGTGCCGAAGTCGATGGAAAGAGATGTCATACGAGAGGCACACGATGTCGGCCACTTTGCAGTTCAAAAAACTGTTCATTCCATAAAACAGCAGTTTTGGATCCCTCACCTAGAGCGAAAGGTAACAGATTTTGTAGCCAACTGTATTAAATGTATTATTTACAGTAAGAAGCTGGGAAAGCAAGAAGGGCTCTTGCACTGCATTGCCAAGGGAGATACCCCGTTGCACACGCTACATATCGACCACTTGGGGGCGATGGATGCCACATCGAAGCAGTATAAACATATTGGCTATTGTGGATGGTTTCGCCAAGTTTGTGTGGCTCTATCCCACGAAAACTACAGGTCAAGAGGAGGTTATCCGAAGATTCACTGAATGGTCCAATGTATTTGGCTATCCGAAGCGAGTTGTCAGCGATCGAGGTTCCGCATTTACATCGGAAGCATTTGGAGAGTGGCTAAATAGCAACTGTTCGGAGGGGGGTGGCTTTAACCTGGAAGGCACTCGATAAATAAAAACACGGAAGATAACTTTCGGGGTGTTACGCGACGTGCGTCTTTATTGGTGTAATCGGAAATTAGAACTGCCCCAGAAGAAGGCTTAAAACTAGCTTGGGGAGAGCGGACTAGGAGCTCGATGCACAAAAGTGCCGTGGAAGAGGGAGAGAGAGAGCGAGTGTACGGGATCACACTGCCTCCGGAAAATAAACGCCCTTCTGGCGTGAACATTCTCCCCCCCTTGCGAGGATACGCAGCAAAAATATAAGAAGGCCTTCGAGGCCCTCTAGCGAGGATACGCTGTAGGACTATAGGAGGCCTTTGCTCGGGAAAGCGTTGGATACGCTGAGCGCTCGTGGACATGGAGAAGTGTGTGGTGATCCTGGCCACACGACTGGCATCGGTCGTCACTGCGGCAAGATCCCGTGGAATGATGGTGGGCTAGGCAATTGACGCAGTACTTCTTTTGAATGACTGCCTGGAGCCGTTTCTCAGCGCTAAGCATAAGAAAACGGTGGCACTTCCGAAGAGGATGGTTCCCTTGGCAGACTCGGCATGGGTAGGATAAAATACCTCGGGAACGTCTGCATTTCATCTCGTTGTACGGAATCCAGTAATTGGAAGACTCAGGAGCTGTTGTCACTCGTGTGGAGAACGAGGAAATTCTTTGTATCGGATCAGAAGCAGTATCAGGAGCAGTCGGTTCACTGGAGGAGCCGTTGCTTGGATGCAACAAAGTGTGATGCCGACCGTGACACTTGAAGCACTTGTGGGCGCTTGTGCAATTGCGGAGTTGATGACCGCTTGCAAAGCAATTTAAGCACAACCGCTTTTTCTGGATATAAGATGTACGATCCTCTGTCGTCATCTGAAGGAAGCGTGGACATAAACGCACTGGATGGTTCTCTTTGGAACATACATCGCATCTTTTGGATATCGGAACGATCCTCGTACTGAAGGATTTCAGTATTCGTGGCGGCCCGTCGGAGGGTGTCGGTTCGGACGGATGGAGGCGCAACGTAGTAGGATGTATAAACTCTATGGCCTCCAGAGTTCTATGGCGCTCAGTCAGGAAAGAATCAAGTGCTAGCCACGTAGGAATGTCGGTCTTGTTCGGGATAGATTGCTCCCATAATGAGAGCGTCAGTTTTGGAAGCTTAGTGGAACACACATACACCAGAAGACAATCCCAATTATCCGTAGGAAGGCCGGACAAATTTAGGGATGTGAGGCAGTTTTGGATCGTATTTTGCAGCTCCTTCAAGGCTGCCGAAGATTCGTGTGCAACGGACTGCAAGTTTAATAACTTTTTCAGCTGGCTGTTCACCAGTGCTCGTTTGTTTTCGAAACGCTCAGATAGGTTTTTCCAGGCTGAGCGGAAACCATCGTTGGTGAGTGGCGACTTGGAAACTATGGAATGAGCTTCACCACTAGTCTTGGCATTTAGATAGAACAACTTTTCAACAGGGGTCAGCGCAGGATTGTCTATATAGACCGCTGTGAAAAGGTCTCGGAAAGTCGGCCAGCGAATATAATCGCCCGAAAAAACTTCCGTATCGCAAGGTGGAAGCTGACAGCCAGACGGATAGGAATTTTGGGGCGGAACGGGTTGGACTGGAGCTGCGTTAGAAGAGATCGTATCGATCTGTTCCATGAGCTGGGCGGCACACCTTCCGTAAATAAAATAGGCATACTCGTATTTTGCCTTTAGAGTGAGTAAGGTGTCCGCCTCGCCCTCTAAGCCAACTGAAATTAGGTCTGAACAAGCTTCATATTCTTCTTTGACCTTATTCCATAGCTCTCTGACTTGGTCGAGATGGATTTGGCAAGTGTATTTGGATGGACTGGGTGCTGCCGGATTGTAGACTGTGGAATCGAAGTGACTTAGACGGTCACAGATCGAAATGAATTTATTTAAAATGGAAGAACTCATTCTGGATATTTAAAAAACAAACTGGATTGTCTGTTTATGGATATATATTTGTTTAATTAGTTATACGTGTCGACGCAGGAATTGGAATTTAGGAACCAATCGGAATATAGAAGGAATGAATTTATGAATTTTATTGTGTAGTGGCGGAGATGTACGGTCACACTAATGCGGATATGGAAGCGCACTTGAATTTCTAACTGATTTAGTTAGTTGGGATTTTATAAAAAATAATTTTAAAATTATTTTGTATGCCTGGATTTATTCAGTTGACCGCTGCTGTATTTTCCGCGGTACTGTTCTTGGAGATAAGGCGTGCGTGTGAATCTGTTTGTGCATTAGCCGTTGCCCATGCAGAATAGCGGAGACAACGGAGGCGGAAAAAATTGCCAAAAATCGGAGCGTCGACTTGCAGACGATTACGTATGTAATTGCAATGTGTATATGTTTATTTGACTTTAGCTCAGCTCAGGATAGAGCACGGGAGAGTAAATAAATAAATGCACAAATAAAGTCGGCGTTTCTGTGCCGTGATTTTGGGGATATATTTATTTATTTATAGGAGCGGTGGACTGTATTTGTAGAATTAGAATTGTAGAATTTGTAGAATTATGTAGTTTAAAGTTTAGGAAATATTGCAAATATATTTATGTTATTTTGTTTATTTTGCTTTTGGCGCTCGTAGATCAGTGGAGTGGACTGTATTGTATATCGGAGAGTGTAAATATGTAAATGCAAGCGGAACACAGTGAACGGTTAGAATTTCGGAACTAGAAGTTTCACTGTGGCTTATAGCATACGTACATACATACATATATTTAAATTTACACTTGTGAATGTTGGAATGTTTATTTACTATTATTATCCAGGATAGGAATATTTATAGCGTAAATTGTTGGTGCCGATTGTAGATAAGTGAAGTGGACTGTATGTATTGGACATATGTATGTACGTAGGTGTAGGAAGTGGAAATAAATGCAAGCGGATCACAGCGAACGAAGAGAAATTCGACTTTGGAAGTGTCACTGTGGCTTATGGCATATGTATATTTAAACACACACTTTTTGAATGTTGAATTCGCGGAAAATTAATATAAATTAAATGCGATTCGGATGTGGAAGCTGCCGTAGTGTCGGATCAATCGGACGGATGGCTCGGATTTAGACAAAAATCATAAAAATGACCGGCAGCAAAGTAAAAATGTTTACTTATCTTGTGCGGTGTTAAAGCCACCGGAACTGCTGGAGATATAATTATCCGGCTCTGTTGGACCAAATGTTCGGAGGGGGGTGGCTTTAACCTGGAAGGCACTCGATAAATAAAAACACGGAAGATAACTTTCGGGGTGTTACGCGACGTGCGTCTTTATTGGTGTAATCGGAAATTAGAACTGCCCCAGAAGAAGGCTTAAAACTAGCTTGGGGAGAGCGGACTAGGAGCTCGATGCACAAAAGTGCCGTGGAAGAGGGAGAGAGAGAGCGAGTGTACGGGATCACACTGCCTCCGGAAAATAAACGCCCTTCTGGCGTGAACAGCAACAAAGTGGAACACGTCTGCACAACTACCGGAGTGGCTCGAGGAAATGCTCAAGTAGAGCGTATCAACAGATCGATTCTTGCTGTTATCGCCAAAATATCCAATGAAGAACCTAGCAAGTGGTTTAAATATGTGCCTCAGGTGCAAAAGGCCATAAACTCGCATGTAAACTCCTCAACAAAAATGTCGCCATTTGAGTTATTGTTTGGCACAAAAATGTACAGTCAGGCAGAACAACGTTTGCAAGAAATATTGAATGAAGAGTTTGTTTCTCTGTTTAATATTGAACGGCAGCAAATGCGAGAAGAAGCTAAAAAGAACATTGAAGAGGCCCAGCAAGTATATAAACGAAACTATGACAAAAAGCGAAAGCCTGCCCACGTCTATAAGTTGGGTGATCTCGTCGCAATCAAGAGGACTCAATTTGTCGCAGGAAGGAAACTGGCGAGTCCGTATTTGGGGCCGTATGAAGTTGTAAAAATGAAACGAAATGGCCGGTACGACGTCCGCAAGGCAGCCCAAGTCGAAGGACCGAACTTAACCAGTACTAGCTGCGATAACATGAAGCTGTGGAGGTTCATAGCCGATAACGACGACGAGTTGGCTTCATCTGGGTCAGATGAAGATGAGCAGGAGGGCCGAGTGTAAGGTGGCAAGGTACAGCCGGGAAGAGAGTACACATTTGCCCCGTTGCGAATGGCAATGCCCCGATCAGGAGAGTTGCAGAGAGGCCGTACAAGAAGAGCAGAGAGTCTCAGATTGATGTCAACAGAAGCAGTCGTGTTTTCGGGAGTCGTCGCATAAAGTTGATAAAGTTGATACAGTTGTCCAAAGTTGCTAAAGTTGTTTAAAGTTGCTAAAGATCCCATACTCTCATTGTACGCCAATCTTAGCCTCATCATTATTATTAATTATCGAAATAAACCATTCAATATAACACAAACTCTACATGTATGTATGATGGGTGGGTAAAAAATAGAGAGGGAAAACGGCCATATAAACTAAATAAATTTATAGTTTGACATCTTACTACGACATATTAAATTTGAAAATTACTGAAAAGGTTTTATGTACACTTTTAGCTGAACTTTAAATAACGGCCATAAGATGTTGTTTTGTTCAGCTTTCTACCAACTTAAAGCTTCCGGTCTGCCTGATAATGAGATTAATGAACTTATTAACTTTTTAGGGAAGTATCTGTCATCCCCATTCCTGAACTCCACGGCTGGCATTGACGTTCATGGCTTAGATTTTGCTATGCATCGTGATGCCTAACATAAGAGACAATAGTCAAGAGTGCTTGACTGTGAAATACCCTTAAGAGGGGGCACCTCAAGATTTAAACAAACAAAATAGTTTTTTTGTCTTTTTTTGCGAAATACTAAAGCCGAAGATATGTAGAATATCCATTGAATATGTGTGTAACGGATTTTATATTACAACGCATTTTTGGCTACTAAACGGCAGATATTAACCGCTGCTCGAAGCGCCCGATTTGCACAAAAGAAAACTTAAACGCGTTTATCTCAAAACTATGTTTTCCAATCTATCCGAAATCCCTGGGCTTTATCTATCCATCCATTTTTCTTTATCTAACAACTGCTCGAAAGACACCTATCCATGACCCACCATTAAACATGTTAGACTTTCGAATGGATCCCCCTGGCGCCAAGGTTTGCCCGCCTGGAAAACAGGTCATGCGCTGGATCTCGGACCTACACCGAGTGAAGTGATAAATGCTATTTCAGTGGCCAAGCAGGCGACAGCTAACGTCTTAATAGCACAGCAGCATATACAGGCAGCTAAGGAGAATGTATTTAATCAGCAACGTATAGCTACGGAAAAACAAACGCAAGCCGTAATACTGAAACAAAAGTCGCAGGCAGCTGCAGCTCTTCAACGCTCTGAAGCCATTTAAAGAACACTCGCGGCATCAAAGGCTGCAGTCGCTCACGCGGCTGCCCATGCTGCCGCAGTTGAGATTCACAAGACAGAAACGGAGGCAGCCAAGCTTGGCCACCTTTATTTGTTCTGTTTATTCTTATAGCCTTGCAGGGTATTATAATTTTAGTCAGAAGTTTGCAACACAGTGAAGAAGACATTTCCGACCCTTTATGATCAGCATGTCCGTCTGTTTGTTTCTACGCAAACTAGTCCCTCAGTATTAAAGCTATCTGAATGAAGCTTTGCAGTTAGTCTTTTTATGCTCTCACCCTCGGAACGGGCCTAATCGGAAGACTACATCATATAGCTGTCATAGGAATGATCGGACCACTATATCATGTAGCTGCCATAGAAATATATATCTTTTTATTTTATTATTATAGAGAAATTAACACGTAATTAAAATTACGCGAAATTTGGATTAGCTATAGCAGCTGAAGGCCTTATTATAAATATATATATTACTTTATTTAGTTTGTTCGCAAGATTTTTCGCTCACAACATTTACCTTATGTAAGTACCCGAGAATGCGAAAAGTCAGAAGATTTTCTTCTTCTCCTTCTACTTACTGCAAGGGTATTTAAACTTCGGCATGCCGGAGTTAGCTTCCGTTCTTGTTTGTAGATGCCATTGGTCAGACTGAATCATCTGAGCAACCTATACGGATCCTAACAATATATTTATTCTGGTAATTTGAATATAATTTCCTTTTAATTTAATATGAATTTAAATTATTATTTATCTTATAAGACAAAAAAATATAAATAAAAATTTTAAAAATTCTTGATGAATCCTTGACTAATCGTTGATGAATCGTTGATGAATTGTTGATGAATCGTTGATGAAGTTTTGATGAATCGTTGAATTGTTAATGCATTTTTGGTCTAAAGGTTTGATTAATTTTTAGTTTTAAGTGTTGGTGAAAAGGTGATTAATTGTTGATGATTTTGTATTGATGGCAGCCACGGACAAGACCATAAAAAATTCACCAGTAATTTGTATGGCCTGTCATCAACTTTTCATCAACTTTTCCCCATATGTGGAATTACTGATGAATTGTTGATGAGTGGTTTTGCAGGGTATAAACAAATTTATAACTCTACTCAGTCATTTTTAACTATTTCAAAGTTTCGGTTTTAATCGGATAATAATATCATTTACAATTAGAACAATCCTTAAATAAGTAAAATGTAAAACCAACTGTAATTATAGTATGTATAGTTGGCATTCCACGCAAAATTAGCCACCAAAATGTTGTTTCCTTAAAAAATTTTTTTTTTCAGTTTACTACCTGAAAATATTCGGTACGTATTTTTATACCATGTACCGTTGGTACAAAGGTATATTAATTTTGTGCAAATGTATGTAACAGACAGAAGGAAGCATTTCCGACCCCAGAAAGTATATATATTCTTGATCAGCATCAACAGCCAAGTCGATATAGCCATGTCTGTCTGTCCGTCTGTATGAACGCCTAGATCTCAGCAACTATAAGAGCTAGAGGCACCAAATTCGGAATGTAGGTCGGAATGTTTTGCACGCAGATCAAGTTTGTTTCAGATTTAAAAATTTCCCTCCCACTCCCCCGCAAATCAATAAAAACGTTTTGCAGCCACAAATAGTACCATAGATCTTTCCTTTTATGCATAGGCATGCATATGTAGAACATGTATCAATACCGAAAATCTGGTAAAGATCGGGTGAAAAACACAAAAGTTATTTACTTATCAGTGTGCTATCTCTACTCTACTCTACTCCCTCATAGAGCGGACGTGGTCTCGCGCGAGCTCCGGGAAAACAATTTAAAATAGTGGATGAAATAGTGAAAACTCAAAGAATATTATACTGGAGCAGTCCAAACAGTGCGAAAAGACGCTAACAATTAAAAAACAAAGAAAAATATAATCATAACTAGGGTTATGATTAATACAAGTGCTTATTTAATTTAAACAAATAAGTGCCACGCATAGCTCGCAAGCTCGAAAAATGAGCAGCGATCAAAAGAATGAGCGTAGAAGCTTCGTCAACCCAAGAAATGTTTGCTACTCTTATTTCTCAACTCGCGATATAGATCAAAATCAGAAGTCAACAAAGAGCAACTCGACTTTACTGACCGTCGACAGCAAGAGAGCCAGCTCTTGCTCACCCTCTCTGCTCACCCCAACTCCCGCATCTTGGAGTTACCAATGCCAAACCCCACCACCGCCGGCTTCGCTGAATGAAGCTCCAACAACAAGCAGTGCTACAATTTCTGCAGTCGCAGCAAAATCACCACCAATAAATAAACCAACTACCAATATTGCGAGTTCGGTCCCAACTGCTGCACAACAAAATAAAATGGCAACAAAAACAGTTAGCTCCGATAAGCAACAAGCGGTCCCGGCTATACAGACCGGTATGGACCGCTACATCCAGATTAAGCGCAAGCTTAGTCCACTCAACACGGTTGGTAACAAACCAAAGATCAACCGAACCAACAAAAGCACCGACCAAACGAGGAGCTCCAATGAAAACCGTTTCTCCATCTTAGCAGAGGCGGACAACAACCAACCAGAGTTGGGGCAGGAGACCCAAAGGAAACCTAAGCCCCCACCTATTTACATAAGGGAAAAAAGTTCAAGCGCCCTGGTCAACAAAATTGTTACGCTGGTCGGGGACGAGAATTTCCATGTTGTTCCGATCATTAAAGGGAACATACACGAAACAAAGGTTCAAAATAAGTCCGAAGAACACTTCCGAGCTGTGTCTAAGTACCTGGAAGACACAAAAAATAACTTTTACACCTATCAACTAAAAAGCAGCAAGGGACTGCAAGTTGTGCTAAAAGGTATAGAACCTGAAGTCACCCCCTCTGAAATTCAAGAAGCCCTTAAGGCCAGGGGCTTCTGTGCCAAAAATGTTAGCAATTTTGTTAAAAGAAACAAAAAACCGCAACCACTTTTCAAGGTCGAGCTCGAACCAGATAGCAAAGCCTTAAAGAAAAACGAAGTGCACCCGATGTACAAGCTGCAGCTCTTACTGCATCGAAGAATCACCGTGGAAGAACCCCACAAACGCAACGGCCCTGTTCAATGCACAAACTGCCAAGAGTATGGACACACCAAGACATACTGCACACTTCGGACGGTCTGCGTAGTCTGCGGAGACTTCCACAACTCCGCAAACTGCCCCGCAAACAAAGAAGACCCCCAAATGAAAAAATGTGGCAACTGTGGAGGAAACCATACGGCAAACTATAGAGGCTGTGCGGTCTACAAGGAGCTGAAGAGTCGCATGCGACGAGCGACAGCTACGCACCAACAACATACACAAAATGTGTATTACAACTCAACGTACGCCAGACGTATTTTTCGCCAAGGCAGCCAGATCATCATTTGGGCAGCTAAATACAACCAAGGGAATCTCCTACGCCGAAGCACTAAGAACAGGCATGGAAAATCCACACCAGCCTCACTCAGAAAATGCTTAGCAGGTTCCAGGTCAGCCGCAAAGCAAATTGGAATCTATGATGTTCACCATGCAACAAAGTATGATGGAACTTATATCATTCATGAAAACAACCATGCAAACCCTTGTTCAGAACCAGAACATGGTAATTCAGTTGCTTGTAGTCCAAATAATAAATGACTAACCTACGTATATCCATGTGGAATGCCAACGGCATTTCACGGCATAAACTTGAAATAACTCAATTCCTAAACGTAAATGACATCGACGCCATGCTGCTGGTTGAAACGCACCTCACAGGGAGATATAACTTCCATATAAGAGGTTATACCTTTTACCGCACAGATCATCCGGATGGCAAGGCCCACGGCGGAACGGGCATCTTAATTAGAGAACGCATCAAACACCACTTTCATTAACGGTTTGCAACAAATTACCTGCAAGCCACGTCCATAAAAGTGCATTCAGGAAACGGCACCCTTTGTATTGCCGCTGTCTACTGCCCACCTCGATTTACTATCTCTGAAGGTCAATTCATGGACTTCTACAACACTCTGGGAGATCGCTTCATAGCCGCACTGGGGATCACGCCTCGTGACTCCCAAGGGAAGGCAACTGTATAATGCACTTATAAAGGTGAGCAATAAACTGGACTACGTTTCTCCTGGTAGCCCCACATATTGGCCTGCAGACCCAAAAAAGATCCCAGATCTAATTGATTTCGCGGTGACAAAAAACATCCCACGCAATCTAATAAGCGCCATAGCACTACCGGATCTCTCATCTGACCACTCGCCTTTGTTGATAAGCCTTCTTCAAAGCCCAGAAATTGCGGACCACCCCTGACGTCGCACAACACTAACTGGATGAAATACAGAAGGTATGTGAGTTCCCACATTGAGCTAAATCCCCAACTAAATATCGAAGCGGACATCGACTGCTCCTCCTCCGCCCTGGAAGAGGTACTCGTCACATCAGCCAGGATCTCAACCCCTATACGGAAAGATGGGGAATTTAAGAAGTTCAAAACCAACCGACAAATCGAACAGCTGGTTCAGGAAAAGAGGCGTCTGCGACGAGCGTGGCAAACCAGCAGATCGCCATGCTCAAAGCAACGTCTTACTGAAGCCACCCGCAATCTAAACCGGGCCCTGAAGCAAGAAGCTGAAAACGAACAACTTAAATATATTGGAAAACTCTCGCCAACTAGTACAAAGCATCCCTTGTGGAGGGCTCACCCAAATCTAAGCTCTCCAATTCAAACCGTCACCCCTATAAGGAATTCTTCAGGGTGTTGGGCCCGCAGCGACAAAGATAGAGCCGAATCACTTGCCTTACATCTCAGAGGCGTCTTCCAGCCGAACCCCGCAGCTAATGATTATGTTCCTCCGCAAATCCACCTCGAAACTGAATCCACGCCAACTACATTTCAGCCGAACGAGATCACAAAGTCATCAGGGAGCTAAAACCAAAAAAGGCTCCAGGCGGTGACCTAATAACTACAAAAATGATAATGGAATCATAAGTCTCGGCTACTATCCAAGGAAATGGAAAAAATCAATTATTATAATGATACCGAAGCCCGGAAAAGATCACACGTTTCCGTCATCTTACAGACCAATGAGTTTATTATCATGCCTGTCCAAATTATTCGAAAAATGCCTTCTAACGCGCATAATACCATATATGGGAGCCCACAACATTATCCCAGCCCATCAATTTGGCTTCAGAGAAAAACACGGAACTATCGAGCAAGTAAACAGAATAACATCAGAAATTCGCACAGCCTTCGAACATAGGGAATATTGCAGCGCGATATTCCTCGACGTATCTCAAGCATTCGACCGCGTCTGGCTCAAAGGTCTCATGCATAAAATTAAAACACACTTGCCCGGGTACACTCATAAACTCCTTGAATCACACCTCTACAATAGAGCCTTCGCAGTAAGATGTAACACAACAATTTCCGACAGCTACACCATCGAAGCTGGGGTCCCACAAGGTAGCGCACTTGGGCCAACTTTATTCGTCCTTTACACAGCAGATATTCCCACGAGTGATCGACTAACAACATCCACCTTCGCCGACGACACTGCGATCCTTAGCCGCTCCAGATGCCCAGTCCGTGCAACAACCCAACTCGCCAACCACCTCGTGGTAGTCGAGAAGTGGCTATCTGACTGGCGTATTAAAATAAACGAACAAAAGTGTAAACACATAACGTTCACCCTTAACAGACAAACTTGCCCTCCGCTCTGCATGATTAGCACGCAGATCCCCCAAGTTAATGAACATGGCGTAGACATATCGAATGCAAGAAACTGCACCTAAAACTGAAAGCCAGCAGCCTCCACTGGATTATAAACTCACGATCGCCCTTGTGTCTGGACTACAAGGTCCTGCTCTAGAACTCCACTCTTAAGCCAATCTGGACGTATGGCTCCCAGCTGTGGGGGAACGCGAGCAAAACCAATATAGACATCATACAGCGAGCCCAATCAAAGATCCTGCGAACTATCACTGGGGCACCATGGTATATTCGTAACCAAAACATCCACAGGGACCTCGGCATTCCCGCAGTAAAAGATGAAATAGACAAGCAAAAAGCGTCCTACAATGAAAAACTCTCTGTCCACCCAAATCCTCTAGCAAGGGTCTTGACTCGGGTCTCCAGCCGAACCCGCCTGCAACGTACAGACCTTCCAACCCAGCCATAACTTGTCAGGGCCACTGTCTCAGTCTACATGACTCCTTATTGTTAGTCTATTGACCACTTATTGTTAGTCTCGTAAATGAGAAGATTCAATAAATAAAAGCAAAGCATAAAAAAAAAAAAAAAAAAAAAAGTGTGCTATCTATTTGGCAGCTAGCAACAGGAGCACCCCAAAAAACAACAACAAAACTGATGAGCGCAAGAAACTAACTCCCGTGCGCAAAAAAGAGAGAAGGGTTATCTCTTTCTCTGTCTTGCACACGCAAGTGCATGAGATGGTGGTGGTTTTGCAAAGAGCGAGTTTGTTTAGGCAAAAGTCGCAAAAGTTGCCTGGTTACCGATTTTATTTATAATCAGGAGCTAATTCGAGCGGCGATTTATTTTGGTACAGGGTTATAACAGTCGTTCACGAACGACTTTAGCTTTCTTACTTGTTTTATTTCAATACGATACCTGGAATTTTTGAGAAATAATTTTCTGAAGTTCCCCGTTTTCACAAAAGAGCCTCTTTTCAACCGCATATACTCAGAAATCTAATGAAGATACAAAAATTTGTCCAAGACATGTTCCTTAGCTGTCAAATAAGTTACACTAAAAAAAATTATTTTTTTAGTGCAAAAAGTTAAAAATTAAAAGTTAAAATTGCCCCATAGGTAAATAATAAAAACGACTTTGTATTAAACGTATACAAGTTTTACATAATTCCATATGTAATTCGATTTTTTGTTCATTTGATTAAACTGGATTTATTCTTAATAACCCAATTGCAAGTTGGAAAGTTCGGGAGAGTTTTCCCGAAGAAAATATGTTCAAAATGAGACTTGCGGCTATCAACCTAGCTGGGGAATTTCCACTGGGAAGGCGAAGAAGAAGACGAGCTCGATGTTCGGTTCTAATTATTTATTGCGCGGGCGCAGCCAGCAGCTTCGTTCTTAGTTTTTCGACTCTTTTTACGAGCAGCATCCGAACATTGTGATGCTGCGACGGGCGAAAGCTTATCAGCTTGATCTCAACCACTCAAATCTGCTTGAGCGCACTGATAAGCTTTTACATTTCATTGTTTACATTTGGTTGTTTACATTTCATACCGAATTCATATTTAACAATACTAAACTTATATATAACTTATTTAACAATGAAAACTTAAACTACTGCTCCAACATTCCGGCCCCATTAAAGGCCTCCGGCACTTTGATCTCCTCGACAGGAGCAGTGTGCACTGGCAGCAATGCCAACTTGTGGATGGCGCGCTTGATGACGCCTCCTGACGTCCGTACTTCGGCCACACGCACTCTACCGTCCTCGCCTGCTGTTGTTGCCACCACGCGGCCTGTTAGCCAACGCTGCGGGGGTACGTTGTCCTCGTGGACGACTACTAGGCAACCGACCTCCAGATCGCTGCATCCGACGCTCCACTTGTTGCGCTGCTGCAGGCTGGCGATGTAGTCCTTGGACCAGCCGTCCCAAAACTGCTGCTTGAGAGCGGACAGCATTCGCCACCGCTTCAAATACGCGACCGGCGACGCGATTGGACGCGAATTGAGCAACGACGGCTGCCTCCCACAGTCCTCCGAAGTGTGGTGACCTCGGCGGTATGAAAAACCACTCGACGCCTCTCTGAGCCGCGTATCCTCTCAGCTCGTCCCGACTGTGGTGAAACGCTTCGCTCAGGTCCTTCAAGACGTTGCACGCTCCTACGAAGTTCGTGGCGTTGTCGCTGTACATCCTCTCCGGCAGCCCTCTCCTCCCGACGAACCTTTTAAAGTCGGATAGGAAGCTGTCAGTGCATAGGTCGACAACAAGTTCAAGGTGAACAGCCTTTGACGAAAAGCACACAAAAACGGCCACATAAGTTTTGATTGGAGGTCTACTGCGGATCTTAAGGGACACATAAAATGGACCACAAAAATCTACTCCGCAAACTAGAAAAGGGCGCTCCATTCGTTCCCTATCGGCTGGCAAATTGCCCATTATCTGGCTCATCAGCACTGGTTTATACCGGAAACAGTGAATGCAGCTACGGACAATTTTCGTACATGCGTCTCGCGCATTGATCATGCTGCCTTAAAAGTGAAACCATCACCTTGACACCGGCATGGTAATGAGTCCGATGCAGGTTGCGAAGAAATAGCGAAACAAATTCTGACTTTGAGGATAGTAATAGAGAAAATTTGGCATCATACGGAATTGGTGCATTTAGCAATCTCCCCCCAACTCGGATTAAGTTGAACTTCACACCTTCTAAGTCGCTGGTGTGTATAAAAGGATTTAAACGTTGTAGATGTGGGCTTAAAATTTCAGACTTTTCCAACTTGACGTATTCTGAACTGAACTCCGCCTTTTGAACTATTTGAACCATCCTACGAAACGACAACTTCAGTTCGTTAGCCGAAATGACGACCTCGCGTTGACGCTTCTTCCCTTGAACAAATCGATTTACGTAGGCCATAACCCGTAGGAGCTTACTAAATGATGAACATCTTCCAACAAGCTCAATAAAGACATTCGGTGTGTTTGTTGTGACGGAACATACTGCCACGCTTTTTTTGTTCTCAGACAACTGTAACTCCGTTGAAACTTCAATCTGATGGGATCGAGGCCACTCGCTTGGACTTCGGAGTAAGAAATCCGGTCCATTTTCCCATAGAGTACACCTCAAACCCTCTATGTCTGTTCCACGTGAGACTAAATCAGCCGGATTCTCTTCCGTGGGCACATGACGCCAAACTACATTCTCTGTGAGTTCTTGGATTTCAGAAACTCTATTTGCGACAAATGTTGCTAGAGTGGATGGATCCCTCTTTGACCAGTATAAAGTGACTTGTGAGTCCGACCAGAAGTTAATGCTTTCAAACTCCAATTTGTTAAGCAAAGGAGATACTTGAGACCATAGTTTGGCCAGCAAATGCGCTGCACACAGCTCGAGCCTTGGAATTGACTTTGTTTTAAGTGGGGACACTCTAGACTTTGCAGTTAGCAGTCTTGATAAACTATTTGTCCCAGCCACGGTATGAATATAAATGCAACAGCCGTAGGCGTGGCTCGATGCATCAGCAAATCCGTGGATTTGAACAGTGTCATAGCCAGACAGACAGATATATCGAGGAATGGAGATCTTGTCAATTGATAGTAAATTCTGCTTAAATTCGTTCCAACTGGTATGCAAGTTCATGCGAACCGATTCGTCCCAATCTAATTTCTGTCGCCACAGGGTCAAACAAACGAGCTGTGACGGACAAAATGTTGCATTTAGTTGGTGGTAAGGACTGAAACGAATCCTCCAAGCTATAATAAAACGCATCGTTCTGAGGATTCCATCTCATCCCAAGCGTTTTAACAGACTCAGAAGTGTTAAATATAAGAGATTTTTCTGATCCCTGGTTGGTCATCAAACTTGGGTGATTTGTTGCCCATTTGGCTAGATGAAAACCCCCTTACTCCAAAACCTTCGTCACTTCTCTGCGAATTAATTCCAACTCTTTGATACTGTTCGCTCCTGTGAGCATATCGTCGACATAGAAGTCGCTTGAAATCACCTCTGATGCAACAGGATGTGACTCAGCGTAGATTTTTGATAGCTCAAAGAGGCAGCGGATGGCTAGAAACGGAGCAGAGGCTGTCCCATAAGTGACAGTGTTGAGGCGATAGGTTTGGAGAACTTGCGTCGAATTTTCCCTCCAAACGATAAGTTGGAAATCTCTATCTTCATTTGCAATGTTAACTTGCCTATACATCTTTGAGATATCAGCCGTCAAGGCATATTTGTGCAAACGAAATCTTGCCAGAATAGCGTAAAGCTCCCTCTGAATAGTTGCACCCACCATTAAAGTCTCATTTAATCAGATCGAGGTTGACGTTTTACTTGAAGCGTCAAAAACAACTCGCAACTTTGTGGTGCTACTCTCAGGTCTCAGGACACATTGATGTGGAATGTAATAGTGTTTCTCTGGAGGAGGTGTTGGAAGCAGTGACATGTGCCCAAGGTTAAGATACTCTCTCATAAACTCCTGATACATGTCATTTAACTCGCGATTATTTGCAAGCTTGCGTTCCAATGCAAGAAATCTGCGCTTTGTCGTTTCGAAGGATAAGCCTAAGACACTTGGATCTTTTTTAAAAGGCAACTTCACCTCAAAACGACCAGACGAAAGCCTGTGTACGGTTTGCTCAAAGTGCTGTTCGCAAGCAATTTGTTCAGCTGTATAAACAGCCTTTGATCTCTCAGGAACGTGTTCCAATTCCCAAAATCGTTCCACCAAAGAGTCGAGAGAACTTACATTTTCCTCGCCAAAGAAGCTGCATACCTGAGCGTTCTTCGATGCGCGTTGAGTGAACTTTCCCGAAACAATCCATCCTAGTAAAGTTTTCTGAAGTGAAGGATGTTCAGAACCCAATTTTATTTGGTCTACGCTCAAAAGATCGAAAAAGGATTCTGCGCCAATCAGTAAATCCACTTTTGCGGGCTTGTTAAAACGAGGGTCTGCCAGTTCGATGTTAGCCGGAATTTTCCATTAGGCACAATTGACTTCATGATCGGGTTGATACGATGAAATTGATCTTAACACCCAAAAATCGGTAGCGAAACTATGAGCATTGACGCGAGAATGGACTGACGTGTGGACTTTGTGCCGTACAACCGAGTCGTTCTTCCCTACAGTAGTGATATTCAGATATGATTCTTGCCTGTGTAACCGCAAACGCTGTGCTAAGTCCTCTGCAATAAAATTGATTTGAGATCCTGAATCTAACAGCGCTCGTGCTAATTGAAACTGTCCAAATCTATCCCGTACTTTAACGACAGCAGTAGCAAGAATAACTTGGTCAGTACTAGCAACATGACAAGAATGGGCTTGATTATTATGATCAACTGCTACTGAAGGTGCCTGGACATGCACTTGAGGAACTAATCCCGACGAAAATGGTTGCTGCTCTACCCCGTATCTGTGAAGAAGTGTGTTATGAGGTTTAGCGCAAACACGACACTTTGTTGCTTTGCAGTTCTTCACTGGATGACCTGGACTTAAACTGATATATATGTGTAATTTCTAAAAAATATTTCATCATCCATTCCTACAAGAATTCCCTGAAAACAGCCTTTCTGACGCAACCTATATATTACCATTGCATCATCTTTTTACATGTACACACTTATACTAATATAACATAGACATGTATAAAAGGAGCCAGACAATACCAAATAAATTCATTCGCATTATACCCGCAACCCGATCGTGTCATCTTTTTGATTGAAACACAACATTTTCTGGCGACGAGTGATAAAAAAGAAAATTGCCGCAAAATTTCATTTTGTGTAATTCGTGTCGATAGTCTTAAATCATTAGAGATCGAACCGAATGAAAAGTGACAATGACAAACAATCAAATCAATTTTGAAGCATTGTTGGCTCAACAGCAACAATTCGCGGAACAGTTAATGTAAGCACAACAAACATGGATGGAATCCTTCATCACACAAAGAGTTGGCGTAAGCAACGAAGACAGATCGGGAGAACAATCAGTTTGTCCGCCGTTTTCAAATTTTAACAAAGACCTACAAAATTGGGAAACGTATCTCCAACAATTAACTTCGCCGCGTACTCAGTGCAATCCGCGGATAAGAAAAAAGCGTATTTTTTATCGTGGGTAGGCACATACGCGTTTGAACTTGTTAAAAATCTGTTCGGTAGCGAAAATTTGGACCAACAGACATATATGCAAATAACGGAAAAATTAACAGAGCACTTCAAACAAAAACGCCATATTGTTGCTGCTCGATATGAATTTTTCAAACGTCAAATGCGGGACTCACAAACACATAAGGAATGGGTCGCCGATTTACGTGGAATCGCTCGTGAGTGTCAATTCGTTTGCCAATCTGATGGATGTTCATTAAATTACGTTAATGAAATGATCCGCGATCAAATAATTGTGCATACTCCGTTCGACGCAATTCGCACAGCCGCGTTGCAGAAACTACAGCCGTCGCTCGAAGACGTCCTCTCTATTGCCGAAACATATGAGGCAACAACAAAAACAGTGTCTGTTATTAAAGATAATGGAAGAAAAGCGCTTTAATATGAACGCGGTTTACACACACAAGCAAAATCAACAGAAACGTAATGGTGTTGAAGAAAAAGGGGGAAAACCCGCATTAAAATCTTGCTCAGGCTGCGGTCACTCACACAGCCGCGAAAATTGCAAATTTCGCAACGCCATTTGTCACAAATGCTCGAGGAAGGGACACATAGCTGTCGTCTGTATGTCCAAGCAATACAAAGACAACAAAGACTCCGAAAAATTTAAAAGCCAAAACCGCATCAAAGCCACAGAATCAGTTCAAACAATTTACAACGTGTCGAGCCTTGTGAAATTTTGAAGGAAACAAAAAGGTGATTGATGTGGAACTTTTTAATACGAGCGTTTCTTTTCAAATGGATTCTGGTGCAACAGTGTCAGTTATAAATTCAAAAACATATGAACTGCTTAACCGTCCGAAACTTGAAAAGTGTAACCGAATTTTGCATGCATTTGGACAAAATGAAATTCCTCTGTTGGGTGAACTGCACACTGTAGCAAAGTGTGGAATCAAATTTGCAAATGTAGTGATAATTGTCGCAAACGTGGAAAACTCAAACAATCTATTCGGCTTAGATTTGTTCAAAACATTCAATTTCGAAATTCAACAAATCGCAAATGTGAGTGAGCAACAGGGTACTCAAATGACTGAACTTTGCAATAAGTATAAGGAAGTATTTGAGCCGGCTATTGGGACAATAAAAAACTTTAAAGCAAGCATCTATCTAAAACCCAATTCCGTTCCAAAATTCTACAAGAGCAGCGCAGCGTCTCACCGAAGCAGGTATTTGGAAACCTATAAAATTCAGCAACTGGGCATCGCCAATAGTACTAGCACCCAAGCCGGGTGGAGCACTACGAATTTGTGGCGATTTTAAAGGTGTCAATTCCCAATTGGACATTGAGCAATATCCATTGCCAAAACGAGAGTCTCTTTTACATAAAATTCGTCACGGCACGCATTTCTCCAAAATAGACCTAAAAGACGCCTACTTACAAATGGAACTAGACGAGGCAGCGAAACAAATTATAGTTGTCAACACGCCGTTGGGTCTTTTCCAGTACCAACGTTTACCTTACGGAATTGCTAGCGCTCCAGCTATTTTTCAGCGTCACATTGAGCAACTTCTTAGTGGAATAGAAGGTTGTGGAAATTATCTAGATGACAATTATTTCGGCTCCAACAGTGGATAAACATCTGGATATTATTGAGAAAATTTTATCAGTCTTACAGGAGTATGGCATAAAATGTAAGAAAGAGAAATGTTTCTTTCTAAGGGACGAAATTGAGTATCTTGGGAGAAGAGTCAGTGTCAAGGGCATCCTTCCGGAATCATCAGGACTAGAAGCCGTTAAGGAATTGAAGCCGCCCTCTAATCTACAGCAGTTAGATGCGTTTATGGGAAAAGTAAACTATTACTGCAATTTCATCCCAAATTACTCCCAGATAGCCTCACCCCTAAATCAACTTCGTAGGAAGAACACGCCATTCAAGTTCGGGCCAGACCAACAACAGGCATTCACAGCCTTGAAACGCTATATCCTTGATGCTACAGAGCTCGCACATTTCAACGAAGATTTTCCGCTCGTCCTAGCCACTGATGCGTCCTCATTCGGCATTGGTGTAGTCCTTTCACACATACATCCAGATGGCAAAGAAAGACCCATAGCATTCGCATCAAAAACCTTAGATGTTCACCAAGTTCGATACAGCCAAATTGAAAAGGAAGCTCTTTCAATTTTATTTGGGGTAAAGAAATTTCATCAGTATCTATACGGCAGGAAATTTATATTAATAACTGATCACAAGCCTTTGGTCACAATTTTTAATCCAAGTAAGCATTTATCAACGATGACTTCCAACAGACTACAGCGATGGGCTATAATATTGATGGCTTACAATTTTGAAATTAAATATCGCTCAACAACAGCTCATGGAAATGCAGATGCACTCTCACGTCTTCCTATTAGCTCAGATGACAAATTTGATAGGGAGGAAGCATGCTATAACATCGTCGATGTATCCTGTCCAATAAATGCCGACGTCATCGTTGAAAATTTAAAAAGCGATAATATTTTGAAAAAAGTTTATCATTTCGTATCACTTGGTTGGCCAGAGCAGCAGCATGATCCCGAAATTCTGCCATATTTCAGTCGCAGATTTGCCTTGACGATTAACAACAATCTGCTATGTCTCCACTCGGACGTCAACAGAATTATTATTCCTCGTAAGCTTCGAAATAAAATTATGAAACTCCTTCATGATGGTCACTGGGGAATAGTTCGCATGAAGCAACTAGCTCGTCAAAACGTCTGGTGGCCAGGTATCGACGAAGACATCGCACAACTAACCAAGAGCTGCAGCGTTTGCAAGATAGGCAACCCAGCCCCAGCTAAACAATTCCAAAGCTGGCCAAAAGCTACATCAGCGTGGGAAAGAATACACATAGATTTTGCCGGTCCAATATTTGACTCAATGTGGCTAATATGCGTTGATTCTTATTCCCAGTTTCCGTTTATAACACAGATGTCATCGACTACAACTGCAAATACAATATCTGCACTTACAGCCATATTTGCGATCGAGGGTTATCCAAAAACGTTAGTCAGCGATAACGGACCGCAACTTACTGCAGAATCATTGAAGGATTTTTGCCTTTTGCACGGAATTAATCACCTAACAACAGCCCCATTCCACCCAGCATCTAATGGACTTGCAGAGCGTTTTGTTCAAACTTTTAAAACCTCAGTTTCTAAAAACATAAAGGATGGGTATCCAGTTAAAACAGCCGTTACAAAATACCTAAGCTCATGTCGTTTTACGCCTAACCCAGAAGGTAAAACACCTGCAGAACTCCTACACGGTCGCCCAGTGCGTACAATCTTAAGTCCACTTTTTGAAAAACAAATCAAAAAGTATTCGCAAAGAATTATGGAAGGGGAGAAAAGTGGATAAAAGCTGTCATCGATAGGCCGATCGGTCATATGTTATTTATTCTTCAAACATCCACAGGTTTCATCAAGCGTCACATTAACCAGATCAAACCGAGATCCGACTCAGAAGAAATTGAAGACAGCTCCGAAGAAGACAAAAGTATGTTTTGGTGGATGTCCGAAAATCCAAATCCGCAGAACATAGTGGCAAACTCCAGACATGAAGAAGAACCGTCGGTTATTTCATCACAACCTTTGCAGTACATACCAGTCTCCGACGAAGTACCAGCAGCATCACAGCAAGAAGTCCTTCAAAAGCCACAGCCACGCCGATCAGGTATCCCCATCCGATGCAGTACTCGATCTCGCCAAGAAGTCAACAGATTCCAGCCCACAGATTTCAGAAAGCGTAAAACTACTAACAAAATGAAATTTTAGGGGAGAGATGTGATATATATGTGTAATTTCTAAAAAATATTTCATCATCCATTCCTACAAGAATTCCCTGAAAACAGCCTTTCTGACGCAACCTATATATTACCATTGCATCATCTTTTTACATGTACACACTAATACTAATATAACATAGACATGTATAAAAGGAGCCAGACAATACCAAATAAATTCATTCGCATTATACCCGCAACCCGATCGTGTCATCTTTTTGATTGAAACACAACATAAACAGTTTATGCACAACCGATTGTGTTTAGTAAAATCGAACCGCTGAATCACCGATAAAGCCATGAAAGGTTGACAACTGCCTAAACTGTGATTTGTGGCAGAGCAATATCGACACTTTGATTCCGGTTTGCGGTCTGTCTGTTTGCATGAGAAGGAGGATTTGGAATATCCCTTATTGGAAGCTTGGCTAGGCTTCCCTTTACTTTTAGTTGACTCCTCAGCAGCTAAATGCTGGTATCTTCGATTCAACTGAATCGCACAATCGGACCATGTCGGTAGCGTGTTATAATCTAGCTGTTCCTCAAATCTGGATTTTGTAGTGTGATCTACCTTGGACATTGCAATGTGAATAAATATTGCGTTATTTCCTTTTCACTGCCCAATGACTGTAACGACGCATATAGAGCTGATATTTCATCAATAAGAGACCTCAAGCCTGATGCCGATGGTTTCGATACTTGAGGGAGGTCAAACAATTGAGAAATTGTGTCGAAAAAAATCAAGCATTTATTGTCGTAAACATTTTTCAGACTAGCCAATGCCTTCTCATAATTTAAATCCGAAATTTGAAACGCCTTGACAGTTCCTAATGCATCGTCGGTTAGGCATGTTAGCAAATGGTTGAATTTTTTCGATATTTGTTAGAGACGGGTCGTTATGCACTAAGCTCTCGAAAAGACTTATAACATTTTTAAAGTCGGAATGCTTTCCACTGAATTTGGGCAAATTCATTTTTGGTAAATAGGACGAATGACGAAAACCAGTGTTATCCCCTTGACTATGTCTCGGAGCCTCGACTCGACTAATTGCGGACCGATATAAAACTTTTGTGATTATACACATATCCTCGACAGATGCTCTTAAATCATTTCCTGGGTTTAGCACATCGATGTCTGACTGAATATCCATTAATTTTTCACAATATGTTTCGAGAAGCTGCATTCGGTATTCCAGTTGAAAATTATCGAAAGAAATAGTTTTTTCCTCAAATGCAGTCTTCATACGTTCAATATCGCTCATAACCCTATCGTGTTTTTGCATAGCCACTATTAATTTAGAATTAAGCCTTGCCGATACTTCCTTTTCTTTTTCCATTTTGAAATTAATTTGACTAAATTAGAATAATCCAAATACTAGTAAATTTCCGAAACAAGGGCGCGGAATTATATGGGCACTTAACCAATTTTTAATCGATGACCAAATATAATAAATTTGATGATTTCCAAATTTAAATTCAAACAATCAATTTTATTGGGTTATACAAGGGTTAAAGGTGCACAAGAACCACCGAAATTCACAAAATATGTGGTTTGTATGTGTATGTTCCGTTGATGGGTAAAACCAAAGCCAAGAAATGCACAAAGTTTGAATTTTATTTGACACATAAACTGTCCGAAATATTTAAGTGGATCCCATACGGGTTAAAGATGCCCACAAACACCGCCGAAAAATTCAACAAATGTAATACAATTTTTTAAGTACGAATATCTCCATATAAATCGAATTAATGAGCACGCAAATGCATAAATGTACATACAAATGTGAGCAGGGCTTAAATTAACTGCCGAGTTTTGCAGGAACTTTCCACTATGTACGGTTTGAGAGCCACTGCCACAGTATGTACTGCTGAAAATAACCAATGTGCGAGGTATATATTGTTGGCCACTGACACCGTGTATATAGCAGACAAATAACTGCTCTGCAACTGCACAAAAGGGAACCGACGTTGGCGGCAAACTGGCGTTATGTATATGTATGTATGTTGTAGGTTTACTGTAATTTTGCAGTTTGACCGTATGTATATCACGCACATAAATTTCCCAAAATGTTCACAGAAATTAACACCATAAGTTTTGTCAAAGGCAGTTAACTTTTTATTTTATTTTATTGGGGGTGGTGGTTTATATGGGATTTAAATTGGTTTTCCAATTTACCACATATGCCAAGAATTATTAACGCACACAATACACACATAATGTGGAGTGCTTATGATTTTTAATTTTTGGCACTGAATACCTGGTTATTTGGCATAATTTCCAATAACTTCCCTTCGATGTCCACTCCAAATGTACGCTCGCCGAATCCACAACAATTCGCCAAATTCCACCAGCTAGGTTTTTTCGCCAACAACAAGAAAAACAGAACAAGTGCCGAGACGACGAAAAATGCACTATTTTGTTCGTGTTTTCACTCGCGAAAATTATCAAAATTATAGCCGTAGTCCCTGTTCGGGCGCCATGGAAAGTTCGGGAGAGTTTTCCTGAAGAAAATATGTTCAAAATGAGACTTGCGGCTATCAACCTAGCTGGGGAATTTCCACTGGGAAGGCGAAGAAGAAGACGAGCTCGATGTTCGGTTCCAATTATTTATTGCGCGGGCGCAGACAGCAGCTTCGTTCTTAGTTTTTCGACTCTTTTTACGAGCAGCATCCGAACATTGTGATGCTGCGACGGGCTAAAGCTTATCAGCTTGATCTCAACCACTCTTATCTGCTTGAGCGCACTGATAAGCTTTTACATTTCATTGTTTACATTTGGTTGTTTACATTTCATACCGAATTCATATTTAACAATACTAAACTTATATATAACTTATTTAACAATGAAAACATAAACTACTGCTCCAACACAAGTGTTTACAAAATTTTGTGGACCGAAGATAAGTTTCTTTTTTTTTATTTCTTAGTTTGAGTTTCAAAGTAAATATTTAAAAATCACAGAAACGTACCTTCTTATGGGATAAAAAAAAATGACGATTACAAATAATCAATTAGTTGATAAAAACAAAAAATTTTATTCGGACACTTCTCCAATCCGATATATGACATCAACAGTCGATCCGATCAATTAATATTGTTGAAAATATCGATACATTATCGAATCATTCAAAAGTCACAATGATCGAGTTAATAGCTGATCTGATAATGAACCAGTTCGGCTTCACCTTTTTGTTCTTATTCTGTGTGTTTAGACCGGCGAGTGCGTGCAGACGAAAATATAAAGCAACAAAGAAAATGAAAGATATTATTATTTGAAACATTAAATAATTGAGTGTTTTTATTATTGAATGGTGGCTTCCATAACTGCGGCATTACTTGTTTATTTCAACAGGTTAATGGCCCAGACACATATCATTCAGTAATTGAACGCTCTGGTGAAATATAATTTTTTGTTGTAAATTGTTGCAAATCGGTTTAAACGTAGTTGTGATCAAAAATAATAAATACAGTTGAACAATATGCTAAAACATAAAATATATTAAAATAATAAAAAATATTTTAGTAAAGACAATTTTCACAACCAAACGAAAAAAAAATTCCACGAGAAAATTCCAAGGAACTGTGCAGAGACAATTTCACAACCAAACGAAAAAATTCCACGAGCAAATTCCGAGGAACTGTGCAGAGTTGTGCAGAATTGTGCAGAATGATTTATTGAAAGTCATTGATCAAGAGCAAATTGAAATAACAGAAGAGTTTAAAAAGAAGCAAAGAAATGCAAAAAGTATTTTGATTGAATATTTAAGTGATGGGTTCCTTGTGTTTGCTAATGGTGAAAATACTGCTAGGCAGATTTTTGAAAATTTGGATGCAATATATGAGCGTAAAAGCTTGGCATCACAGCTTTCTTTGAGAAAGCAGTTATTGGCATTAAAACTAAAAGGTGACACTCAATTGGTAGATCACTTTAACTTCTTTGATGATCTCATAACAGAGCTAGTAGCTGCAGGAGCTAAGCTGGATAAAATTTCGCATTTGCTTTTACCTCTCCCAAATATTTATGATGGGGTCATTACGGCCATTGAGACTTTGTCTGAAAATAATTTAACACTTGCATTCGTAAAAACACGACTTCTTGATCAAGAAATTAAAATAAAGGGCATGAGCAAAGACACAAGTCATAAAGTTTTGCAGGCTATAGAAAATAAAGTCTATAAAGAAAATAAAAATAAATTTGCTTTTAAAAATACTAAGAAACCCTTTAAAAATCAGTTTAAATTGAAACAGAAATGTTTTCACTGTGGTAAATTGGGCCATGTAAAAAGGGACTGTTTTCTGTTTAAAAAGCAGACTGGAAATAAAACCAATGAGATTCCTGGAAAAGAAAAACATGCTCAAATAGCAACAACATCACAGCAAGATCGTGGGTTTGCTTTTATGCTGAATTCAAAGAAAAATCACTTGAAAGAAAACGAGGTAGTATTTATCTTAGATTCAGGGGCTTCAGATCACCTTATAAAAGACATTGCTTTATACGCTGACTATGTGAATTTGGAAACTTCTGTGGAAATTGAAATCGCCAAACGCGGAGAATGTATCCACGCTACATCCAAGGGAGTGGTTCAACTAAAAAGCTGTGGAAATGAAATCAGACTGGAAAATGTTTTGTTCTCGAAGGACATTCCTCATAACTTACTATCTGTCAAAAAGATGCAAGACTCTGGAATGACGATTGAATTTAATCCGGAAGGGATTAAAGTGTCCAAAAATGGTCAAATGGTATTTGATGGTATCTGTGAGTATAATGTTCCAATTATTAAATTTAAATTGAATCCAAGAGTATTTGCTTTGAGCAATCTTAATAGTGCAGAGTATAACTTATGGCATGCAAGGCTTGGGCATATAAGTATTGGCAAATTTTTAGAAATTAAACGCAACCAGTTATCTGAAGATATTGATCTTGTTAAAAATGTCGAACTTAAGAATGAATTATGTGAGGCTTGTATTAATGGCAAGCAATCCAGACTTAAATTTCAAATATCTAAAAATAGAGAATATATTGAAAGGCCACTTTTTATAATTCATTCTGATGTGTGTGGTCCTATCACACCTTCTACAATAGATAATAAAAATTATTATGTAGTTTTTATTGACCAATTTACACATTACTGTGTGACATATTTGATAACATACAAGTCTGACGTATTCTTTGTCTTTAAGGACTTCATTGCTAAGAGCGAAGCTCATTTTAATTCTAAAGTTGTAAACCTATATATTGACAATGGCAGGGAATATCTATCTAATGAGATGCGTGAGTTTTGTACAGAAAAAGGCATCAGCTTTCATTTAACGGTTCCTCACACTCCACAGTTAAATGGTGTTTCAGAGCGCATGATAAGAACCATAACTGAAAAAGCTCGATCGATGGTTAATGGTGCGAAACTTAGTAAAAGTTTTTGGGGTGAAGCTGTTTTAACAGCAACATATCTGATAAACAGATGCCCAAGTAGAGCGCTGGGAAATATAAAGAAAACACCATATGAAATGTGGCATAATAAAAAGCCAGTTTTGAAATATCTTAGGATATTTGGTTCGACAGTATATGTACTTAATAAAGTAAGAAAACGCAAGTTCGATGAAAAATCCATCAAGTGTATACATGTCGGTTATGAACCAAATGGGTTCAAGTTGTGGTATGTGGAAAAGAGGAAGTTTATGATAGCTAGAGATGTTGTGGTGGATGAAATAAATATGGTTAAAACCAGATCTGAACATGGAATTGACTCTGTGTCTCAACTTAATGATGTCGAGGAAAGTGATTCCAATTCTGAAAGAGAATATGGAGAAGTAAATAAAGATGGTAAAGAGTCTGATTTTCCATTGGTTGAGATGGAAAATGGTAAATCATCAATTGATGATGTATCTGATAGTTTAAAATCAGATGGTTTAAAATTAGATGTTCAGAATATTGAAAATTCCACAAATCTAGAGAATGCCGATCCAATTCTGAAAATTGGTGAAAATAATGAAGAACTCAGACGCAGTGATAGAATTAAAGAGAAGCCAAAAGTATCTTATAGGTTGTTAGAAAAATGTTTAATGAATGCCCAAACATATTTAAATGATATTCCCAATTCTTTTGAAGAAATTAAATTTCACAGAGATAAGGCTCTTTGGGAAGAAGCTATGCAAGATGAGTTAAAGTCTCATTTTGAAAATGAAACTTGGTGTTTGGTGCAAAGGCCTGAAAGCAAAAACATAGTAGATTGCAAGTGGGTATTTACAATAAAACAAGATGAATTTGGTAATTTGGTAAAATATAAAGCCAGGCTTGTTGCGCGTGGATTCACGCAAGAATATTTGACTGATTACGATGAAACATTTGCACCAGTTGCACGAATTTCAAGTTTTCGATTTCTTCTAGCATTTTCAAATCAACATAAATTAAAAGTTCATCATATGGATGTCAAAACCGCATTTTTAAATGGAATCTTAAAAGATGAAATTTACATGACAGTTCCACAAGGTTTGACACATGATAAGAACACAGTTTGCAAGCTTAATAAAGCTATTTATGGTCTTACTCAAGGAAGTTGGTTTTGAAAATCTAGGAGTTGATCGTTGTATGTATATTTTAAATAAAGGAGAAATTTCTAAAAACATATACTTATTGTTATATGTAGATGATGTAATAATTGCTACAAATACATCTAGTACAATGTCAGAGTTTAAGTCCTACTTAAAGAATAAATTTAAAATGACGGATTTATTTGAAATCCGATATTTCATTGGTATAAAAATTGATAGAAATAACGATCAACTATGTCTAAGTCAGTCATCTTACATTAATAATATTTTAAGAAAATTTAATATGGAAAACTGTAATCCAGTAAATACACCCCTACCAAGCAAACTGAACTATGAGGCTTTGCAGTCAAAAGAAACATATGATGCACCATGTCGAAATTTAATTGGATGTTTAATGTACATCATGCTATGTACTCGACCGGATTTAAGTACTTCAATAAGTATTTTGAGTCGATACAGTAACAATAATAATAAAGAATTGTGGGAATGCCTGAAAAGAGTTTTAAAGTATTTGAAGGGTACTGTTAACTTAAAACTAACCTTTAAAATTAATATCAATTATGATCGCATACTTATTGGATATGTCGATTCAGATTGGGCAGGCTGCGAGACTGATAGAAGAAGTACTACAGGGTACTTGTTTAAAATGTTTGAAACATGTTTGATTTTGTGGTGTACCATGAAACAAAAATCAGTCGCTGCTTCATCTACCGAAGCAGAATATATGGCCTTATTTGAAGGCGTAAGAGAAGCATTATGGCTTAAGTCATTAATGAATGAAATGAAGATAGACTTGGACTTACCAATAGTCATTTATGAAGATAATCAGGGTTGTATTTGCATTGCCAATAATCCAACATGTCATAAGAGATCAAAGCACATAGATGTTAAATATCATTTTTCCCGAGAACAAATTGAAAAGAAATTAATTTCTATAAAGTATATTTCCACAGACTCACAACTGGCAGATATATTGACGAAACCTCTACCAGCGGCAAGGTTCCTAATTTTGAGAGATGAACTCGGACTTGCAGAATAAATACTGGCACTACACTTTTTATATAACTACTCCTCATATATATTTTGAATATTAATTTACTTAATTTTATTTGATTCATTTTTGAAATTAACATATCATATAATTATGAATTATTGCATGAAGCAATTAATTTTTTTTGTTATATAATATAAATATTATTTTTTTTAAATGATCTGATTTGGTTTTACTGGGTTTCCCAAATCCTATGCAGCAAATGCTGGATCATAATAATTGTTATCCCCAGAATGCACAAACTCGTCGAGTAGGATAAATATTGTATTTAAAAGATATTGATTGATCAATGTAACTTTTGAGGTGGCGTGTTGAAAATATCGATACATTATCGAATCATTCAAAAGTCACAATGATCGAGTTAATAGCTGATCTGATAATAAACCAGTTCGGCTTCACCTTTTTGTTCTTATTCTGTGTGTTTAGACCGGCGAGTGCGTGCAGACGAAAATATAAAGCAACAAAGAAAATGAAAGATATTATTATTTGAAACATTAAATAATTGAGTGTTTTTATTATTGAATGGTGGCTTCCATAACTGCGGCATTACTTGTTTATTTCAACAAATATAATATAGGTATTTGAATGAGACTTTGATAATAGTCTTTATTATGTTACTGTTTTCTTTGCGTACGATATATACGATTAAATATAAAGATTTTATTATGAAATAAGGAAAATATATAGCATGATTTTTTTTCTTGTACAGCAATTTTAATCCACTACTAATTTTTAGTTATGCTCTCAACAGCTCCTACGTGACCGATTATTGACTCTAAGATTGATTGCCGGGTATAAATAGAGCTCCCGTAAGCCATTGGCTTACCTAAAGTTGGTTGCCGTCGATTCTCTTCCCATCATCTATGGCAAATTATACTCCTACTATTTTGCAGCTGATGCTGTTAATAGTATTAACTGTTAATGCTATCTGCGAATTCAATTCAAAAGCTTTTGCGAAGAGAAGTCTTGTTCTAGAAGACACCTATCCATGGCCCACCATTAACAATGTGAGACTTTCGAATGGATCCCCCTGGAGCCAAGGTTTGCCCGCCTGGAAAACTGGTCATGCGCCTACACCGAGTGAAGTGATAAATGCTATTTCAGTTGCCAAGCAGGCGACAGCTAACGTCTTAATAGCACAGCAGCATTTACAGGCAGCTAAGGAGAATGTACTAAATCAGCAACGTATAGCTACAGAAAAACAAACGCAAGCCGTAATACTGAAACAAAAGTCGCAGGCAGCTGCAGCTCTTCAACGCTCTGAAGCCATTCAAAGAACACTCGCGGCATCAAAGGCTGCAGTCGCTAACGCGGCTGCCCATGCTGCCGCAGTTCAGGTTCACAAGACAGAAACGGAGGCAGCCAAGCTTGGCCACCTTGCTCGAAACGCACATCCGAGCGCCAAATCCCTGTTTTATTTGGCAAACAATAATTTTTCTGGTACTAATATAGGGGCGTGGCTACCAGCTAGCATAGCTGAAAAATCATCCAATGATTGGTACTAGAATAGTGGAAGCTTGTTTGATTTTGTACTTAAAGCTGAGAATAAATATATGTATAAATGTGATTCACATATACGTTTAAATTTTCGGAATTCTTGGAATCGGCGAAATTGAAGGATCCCAGACAGTTGGTGGAAGAAAAATAGCAGCTTTAAATATTTATAAGATGTGGTGGTGTTTAAGACGAAGAATAAAAACTATTTAAGACCACCGAAAGTGATAAGCATACATGCGGCAAGCTTAGTATTGTTAAAGTGTGGAACAAAAAAAAAATGTAGCTGCTTAAAATTCTTTATCCTTTTGATTTTATATAATCCAATTTGGTGAATGTGATATTTATGGCTTATTTATCTTGAAACATTTATTCTTCTCCTTCTATTAAGGTAAATGGCAGGTGTTGTCAATAAATCTAATAATTAAGGTCGCAACATTTCAAATTAAAAATTTATGTTTTTCGGACGTGCTCCATAAGTATTTAAACGACCGCTCAAAACAAAAACAGACAATCGATTTGCAAAAAAAAGTGTGTATGATGGGTGGGTAAAAAATAAAGAGGGAAAACGGCCATATAAACTAAATAAATTTATAGTTTGACATCTTACGACGACATATTAAATTTGAAAATTACTGAAAAGGTTTTATGTACACTTTTAGCTGAACTTTAAATAACGGCCATAAGATGTTGTTTTGTTCAGCTTTCTACCAACTTAAAGCTTCCGGTCTGCCTGATAATGAGATTAATGAACTTATTAACTTTTAAGGGAAGTATCTGTCATCCCCATTCCTGAACTCCACGGCTGGCATTGACGTTCATGGCTTAGATTTGGCTATGCATCGTGATGCCTAACATAAGAGACAATAGTCAAGAGTGCTTGACTGTGAAATACCCTTAAGAGGAGGCACCTCAAGATTTAAACAAACAAAATAGTTTTTTTTGTCTTTTTTTGCGAAATACTAAAGCCGAAGATATGTAGAATATCCATTGAATATGTGTGTAACGGATTTTATATTACAACGCATTTTTGGCTACTAAACGGCAGATATCAGCCGCTGCTCGAAGCGCCCGATTTGCACAAAAGAAAACTTAAACGCGTTTATCTCAAAACTATGTTTTCCAATCTATCCGAAATCCCTGGGCTTTATCTATCCATCCATTTTTCTTTATCTAACAACTGCTCGAAAGACACCTATCCATGACCCACCATTAAAAATGTTAGACTTTCGAATGGATCCCCCTGGCGCCAAGGTTTGCCCGCCTGGAAAACAGGTCATGCGCTGGATCTCGGACCTACACCGAGTGAAGTGATAAATGCTATTTCAGTGGCCAAGCAGGCGACAGCTAACGTCTTAATAGCACAGCAGCATATACAGGCAGCTAATGAGAATGTATTTAATCAGCAACGTATAGCTACGGAAAAACAAACGCAAGCCGTAATACTGAAACAAAAGTCGCAGGCAGCTGCAGCTCTTCAACGCTCTGAAGCCATTCAAAGAACACTCGCGGCATCAAAGGCTGCAGTCGCTAACGCGGCTGCCCATGCTGCCGCAGTTCAGGTTCACAAGACAGAAACGGAGGCAGCCAAGCTTGGCCACCTTGCTCGAAACGCACATCCGAGCGCCAAATCCCTGTTTTATTTGGCAAACAATAATTTTTCTGGTACTAATATAGGGGCGTGGCTACCAGCTAGCATAGCTGAAAAATCATCCAATGATTGGTACTAGAATAGTGGAAGCTTGTTTGATTTTGTACTTAAAGCTGAGAATAAATATATGTATAAATGTGATTCACATATACGTTTAAATTTTCGGAATTCTTGGAATCGGCGAAATTGAAGGATCCCAGACAGTTGGTGGAAGAAAAATAGCAGCTTTAAATATTTATAAGATGTGGTGGTGTTTAAGACGAAGAATAAAAACTATTTAAGACCACCGAAAGTGATAAGCATACATGCGGCAAGCTTAGTATTGTTAAAGTGTGGAACAAAAAAAAATGTAGCTGCTTAAAATTCTTTATCCTTTTGATTTTATATAATCCAATTTGGTGAATGTGATATTTATGGCTTATTTATCTTGAAACATTTATTCTTCTCCTTCTATTAAGGTAAATGGCAGGTGTTGTCAATAAATCTAATAATTAAGGTCGCAACATTTCAAATTAAAAATTTATGTTTTTCGGACGTGCTCCATAAGTATTTAAACGACCGCTCAAAACAAAAACAGACAATCGATTTGCAAAAAAAAGTGTGTATGATGGGTGGGTAAAAAATAAAGAGGGAAAACGGCCATATAAACTAAATAAATTTATAGTTTGACATCTTACGACGACATATTAAATTTGAAAATTACTGAAAAGGTTTTATGTACACTTTTAGCTGAACTTTAAATAACGGCCATAAGATGTTGTTTTGTTCAGCTTTCTACCAACTTAAAGCTTCCGGTCTGCCTGATAATGAGATTAATGAACTTATTAACTTTTAAGGGAAGTATCTGTCATCCCCATTCCTGAACTCCACGGCTGGCATTGACGTTCATGGCTTAGATTTGGCTATGCATCGTGATGCCTAACATAAGAGACAATAGTCAAGAGTGCTTGACTGTGAAATACCCTTAAGAGGAAGCACCTCAAGATTTAAACAAACAAAATAGTTTTTTTGTCTTTTTTTTTGCGAAATACTAAAGCCGAAGATATGTAGAATATCCATTGAATATGTGTGTAACGGATTTTATATTACAACGCATTTTTGGCTACTAAACGGCAGATATCAGCCGCTGCTCGAAGCGCCCGATTTGCACAAAAGAAAACTTAAACGCGTTTATCTCAAAACTATGTTTTCCAATCTATCCGAAATCCCTGGGCTTTATCTATCCATCCATTTTTCTTTATCTAACAACTGCTCGAAAGACACCTATCCATGACCCACCATTAAAAATGTTAGACTTTCGAATGGATCCCCCTGGCGCCAAGGTTTGCCCGCCTGGAAAACAGGTCATGCGCTGGATCTCGGACCTACACCGAGTGAAGTGATAAATGCTATTTCAGTGGCCAAGCAGGCGACAGCTAACGTCTTAATAGCACAGCAGCATATACAGGCAGCTAATGAGAATGTATTTAATCAGCAACGTATAGCTACGGAAAAACAAACGCAAGCCGTAATACTGAAACAAAAGTCGCAGGCAGCTGCAGCTCTTCAACGCTCTGAAGCCATTCAAAGAACACTCGCGGCATCAAAGGCTGCAGTCGCTAACGCGGCTGCCCATGCTGCCGCAGTTCAGGTTCACAAGACAGAAACGGAGGCAGCCAAGCTTGGCCACCTTGCTCGAAACGCACATCCGAGCGCCAAATCCCTGTTTTATTTGGCAAACAATAATTTTTCTGGTACTAATATAGGGGCGTGGCTACCAGCTAGCATAGCTGAAAAATCATCCAATGATTGGTACTAGAATAGTGGAAGCTTGTTTGATTTTGTACTTAAAGCTGAGAATAAATATATGTATAAATGTGATTCACATATACGTTTAAATTTTCGGAATTCTTGGAATCGGCGAAATTGAAGGATCCCAGACAGTTGGTGGAACAAAAATAGCAGCTTTAAATATTTATAAGATGTGGTGGTGTTTAAGACGAAGAATAAAAACTATTTAAGACCACCGAAAGTGATAAGCATACATGCGGCAAGCTTAGTATTGTTAAAGTGTGGAACAAAAAAAAATGTAGCTGCTTAAAATTCTTTATCCTTTTGATTTTATATAATCCAATTTGGTGAATGTGATATTTATGGCGTATTTATCTTGAAACATTTATTCTTCTCCTTCTATTAAGGTAAATGGCAGGTGTTGTCAATAAATCTAATAATTAAGGTCGCAACATTTCAAATTAAAAATTTATGTTTTTCGGACGTGCTCCATAAGTATTTAAACGACCGCTCAAAACAAAAACAGACAATCGATTTGCAAAAAAAAGTGTGTATGATGGGTGGGTAAAAAATAAAGAGGGAAAACGGCCATATAAACTAAATAAATTTATAGTTTGACATCTTACGACGACATATTAAATTTGAAAATTACTGAAAAGGTTTTATGTAGACTTTTAGCTGAACTTTAAATAACGGCCATAAGATGTTGTTGTGTTCAGCTTTCTACCAACTTAAAGCTTCCGGTCTGTCTGATAATGAGATTAATGAACTTATTAACTTTTAAGGGAAGTATCTGTCATCCCCATTCCTGAACTCCACGGCTGGCATTGACGTTCATGGCTTAGATTTGGCTATGCATCGTGATGCATAACATAAGAGACAATAGTCAAGAGTGCTTGACTGTGAAATACCCTTAAGAGGAAGCACCTCAAATTTAAACAAACAAAATAGTTTTTTTTTTCTTTTTTTGCGAAATACTAAAGCCGAAGAATATGTAGAATATTTATTGAATATGTGTGTAACGGATTTTATATTACAACGCATTTTTGGCTACTAAAAGACAGATATCAGCCGCTGCTCGAAGCGCCCGATTTGCACAAAAGAAAACTTAAACGCGTTTATCTCAAAACTATGTTTTCCAATCTATCCGAAATCCCTGGGCTTTATCTATCCATTCGATTTTCTTTATCTAACAACTGCTTGAAAGTATATAATTTTTGCAATACCTTGAACTAAAAATTTGCAAAAATGTGGGATTGGTTTTGGTTTAAGGGGTTATATACACTTGCGTTGGTAAAAAAAAACGAGAATTTTTTTATTGCATTTTCTGAAAGTACATATCTTGGAGGATGTTTTCCCAAAAAATCATAAAATTCTGAGCATTAGAACCGGATTGGCTGCTATTTATAACGCGCTATCTGCACTACGAGTCAACGGCGAATCATTCTTTACACGCGATTATCTCGAAACTGTTTTTTTCAAAAAGTGTGGTTGCGGTGACCACGATTACTAAAGAACCGTTAACTCGGTCAGCCAGAAATTTTGCAGGCTTATTAACAACAAGGTCAGCCTGAAATTTTGCAGGCTTATTAAGAACAATACTAGCCAGTGCGTGAACGAATGATTTTGAATTTGAAGCAAAACTTTTTTTCCGGATGTAAAAACCAAAAATGTATACGTTAAAAACTCGATGTTTTGCAAAATCCTTCGTTCACGCACAGGCTAGTATTGTTCTTAATAAGCCTGCAAAATTTCAGGCTGACCGAGTTAACGGTTCTTTAGTAATCGTGGTCACCGCGGACGATATTGGGAAAATTGTGTGTTTGCATTATAGCCTACAAAAAACACCAAATATATAAATATTTTGTTTTGAAAAAATTCATGAAGAATCTCACAAAGTGTATAAATAAATATACATTGAGTGTTTTACGAAAAGTTGTGGTGTTATTTCATTAAAAAAATCGTAAAAAAGCCTATTTTTCCTCGCGCGCAAGTGTATATAACCCCTTAATAAAGTAAATCCCACTGTTTTAGTTTTATTATTATGATATTTAATTGTTTTATTATGATATTTTATTGTTTTATTAGTTTTGATAAGGATTAATATGTAAGATGAATTGGAACAAGCGTTAACACCGTTTTTATATCTATTTCGTCGTCGTTTCTCGTCGTTGCTCTTTTTTCGTCTTCACAGCGTCGCCTCTCGATTTCAACTCTCCGCTTTTTCACCTCTCCGTCGATCTTCTTTCCTCGAACATATGATTGAGGTGTGTTCGGCTGAACAGTGATGCCAGACCCATCCCACAACTCGGCCATCCTTCTACACATTCGTCCCGAATGGATCATCGACGTCATCGGAGGATATCTGAATCCATGGCTTCATGTATTCGGCACAAGAGGTTGTATATCTCGGCCCATCAGAAGATACAGATTCTTTTGCAACATCGTAGGTATCTTTCGGCTTGACTTTGGTTACTTTATACGGACCCAAATACTTAGGTTTTAGCTTAAGTCCACCACCAAGTTGAGTGCGTTTGATAGCTACAAGATCGCCTACTTTGTATGTCAATGCGGGTTTACGTCTCAGATTATACGTATGCCTATTTTCGTTCTGCATAACAAGGATCTGTTTCTTGGCAGTCTGGCGTATCTCGTCACGCTGATCCTGGAACCTTCGTATAAATTCTTACTGGATCATTTCTTTAAGCTGAACGTCTATTTTAGTGCGCATCTTGACGCCTACAAGAAGCTCAAATGGAGTCGTATGTGTACTTCTGCAGTACGTAGATATGATTGTTTGCTGAACCTGGCTAACGAACTTGTACCATTTGCTGGGGTCCTCTATGGATAGCTTTGACAGGACAGACACAATCGTGGCATTGAGGCGTTCTACTTGCCCGTTCGCTCTGGGAAGACCAGTCGTTACTGCATGAAGTTCAATGTTTTCGTTCTTGCAATACTGCTTAAATTCGTCAGATGTGAACGCTGTGCCTCGATCGGCAATTATTTGAACAGGGTTTCCAAAAATTTCGCTCTGAGCCTCCAGTCTTGTAATAACGTCCTTGGAAGATGTAGATTTTGTAGGATACAGCCAACAGAATTTTGTGAATCCATCAATGACAGCTAGGATGTGCTTGTACGCCTTATGAGTCGATTCAAGAGGTCCCAAAAAATCAATGTGAAACGTTTGAAGCGGCTGATCTTCCTTCGATAACGGGTGCAACTCTCCTTCTTTTTTGCCAAGCTTTCTGTTGGATACAATACATGGAATGCAACATCTAATCTGCCGTATAATTTTGTCCTCGAGTTTTGGAATGTAGTACTCCTTTGCGATGATCTCTTTTGTTTTCTTTACGGAAAAATGTCCTTTTTCATGTGCTTGTCGAATAATTTTGCGTTGTAGGGTTACTGGCATAACTATTAATTCTTCATCGTTGACCAGTTTGTAGAGAATACCGGCTTTCAAAAAGAAATTGTTGTGAGTAGTTTTCTCAGCAAGAACGTCAATAATGGCTTTCAATTCCTCGTCTTGCAATTGAACATTTTTCAATTTAATATGCAAGCTTTCGTCGGAGATCATCATTACAGGATAACGGCTTAAAGCATCAGCATGACGTATGCGTGTGCCCGATCTGTGCTCGACGTCAAAGTCAAACTCTTGAAGTTCGAGAATCAAACGTGCGACTCTCGAGCAGACTTCCTTTTTTCCATCGTCTTCGTAAAAGCGTTACAATCGCTTATCAGCTTAAAGTGTATACCCAAAAGGTATACTCTGAACTTACGAAAAGCTTCAACTACTGCCAGAATCTCTAACTCATAGCTAGAAAACTTTCTTTCCGCGTTCGTCGTCTTCTTACTCATATAGTAAAAAGGATGAATCTGGTTATCGTGAGGAGACTTTTGGAGTAGAACTGCTCCAAAACCTTTTTTTTTTTTTTTTTAATTCATGCTTTATTTAGTGGGGTGGGGGGGGGTAATGTACAAAGTGGGGGGGGGGGTGGGTTTGCGTGAGGCTAGAAAATGGAGACGAAGCCCTCGCGGTACGGCCGCAAAGCATTGCTTCGCGAAAGCAAAGCCCCCATTAGCCCGGTACGCCTCTCCTGCGCCGTTCCTCCTCCCGGAGTCTGGTCATAACCGTCGCCGCATAATTGCTCACCGCCTGCCAGTTGGCATTGCTGACGAGCATCATATCGACCAGGTTGTCCACGCTGATCTGGTCGCCTAGGAACTCCTCCAGTCGCCTCCTCTCGCTCTCGAATTGCCCGCAGATGAACACTACGTGCTCCGCGGTCTCCTCTGAGCAGTCTGCACACCAGACGCAGGCAGCGCTGTCCTCGTGCCCGCGCGTGCAGAGGTACCCTCTGAAGCACCCATGGCCGCTCAGGATTTGGGTCAGGAAGAAGTTAACCTGGCCGTGCTTCCTGCCGGTCCACTGCTCGAGCCTGGGAATAAGCCGGTGGGTCCAACGTCCCTTTGTAGAGGAGTCCCATCGGGTTTGCCAGGATTGGAGGGTGTCTGCCTTCAATGCAGAGCGTGCCAGCTTCTTCTCCGCCGGTGGGAGTGCTCTACCGTGCAGCCGCCCGAAGAGGGTGGCCTGTTCCTTGGCCAGGAGATCCAAGGGGGGTGTCCCGGCTAGGACCAGTGCCGCCTGGTCCGACACTGATCTGAATGCGCTGCATATACGCAGAGCGGCGAGCCGGTGCGTCGCATTCATTCCTCGGCTATACGAGGGCGTCGCCATGGCGTGCGCCCAGACCGGGGCAGCGTACAGCAGGGTTGCTCTTGTCACGCTCGTTAGGAGTAGTCTACTCCCTTGCTTAGGGCCTCTACGATTCAGCATGATCCGGGACAGCGCCCGGAAGGAAGTAGCCGCCTTAGTGCTGGCATAAGCGAGGTGCTCGCGGAACGAGAGCCTCGTATCCAGCATGACTCCCAAGTATTTGATCGCTCTGGACGATCTGATCGATGCGCCACCCACCTCGATGGTTGCGGTTTCGACCTTTTTTCGGCTGCTTATCAGCACGGCTTCCGTCTTCTGCGGCGCTAGCTGCAGGCCTACACTCGACAGCCATGAGCTGATGGCCACGATGCACGAGTTGCAGGTCTCTTCGGCACTAGATAGCATCTTATCCACGACGACCACCGCAATGTCGTCGGCGAAGCCCACGAGCTCGGACCGGCCGGGCAGTGAGAGGCGCAGTACTCCGTCGTACATCGCGTTCCATAGTAGCGGTGCTAATACGGAACCTTGGGGTACACCGCAGGAGAGCTCCACAGACTCAGTGCCGTCGGAGGTGGAAAACTCCAACGTACGGTCCTTGAAGTAGCTGCTCATCGACTTCATGAGGTATGGGGGGACTCCGAAGCTGAATAGTGCCTCCATGATGCAGCTCCATCTCGCCGTGTTGAAGGCGTAGCGTACATCGAGCGTTACCACAAGGCAGTATTCTTTCGAGCCGCCTTTCCACCTCTTACCGGCTGTTGCCGCCCTGGCGATGTCTACCACCCTGGAGATGGCATCGACGGTGGAGTTAGCCTTACGGAAGCCGAACTGCGCGGCCGAGAGGTCGCCAGCTGATCGGATCGCCTCCTCTAGGCGCTTTCCAATTAGGTGCTCAAGCACCTTACCGGCTCCGTCGATGAGGCAGATTGGTCGGAAGGAGGCCGGGTCGTCCGGCGGCTTTCCGGGCTTCGGCAACAGAACCAGCCTCTGCAACTTCCACCTGGGCGGGAACACACCCTCTGCCAAGCACCTGCTGAACAGCCTCGCAAAGAGGTCTGGCCGACACGTCAGCGCGAGCTTCAGGGCCTTATTGGGTATGCTATCGGGGCCAGCGGCCTTCGACGTCTTTACCCTAGCGGCCGCCTCCTGGATCTCATGTGCCGTGACCGGGGCAAAGCATGCCAGGGAGTCGCCGGCGTCGGGGAATGTAGGGGCGTCCATCGATGGGAACAGGTGTTCCACGATCCGCTTTAGGCTCTCCGGCGCGAGCGGCGCAAGTTTGCCGGGGCAGTTTATACGCTTGACGACCGTTTTGTAAGCGCTGCCCCACGGGTCGCGGTCCGCCGAATCACAAAGTTCGAGGAAGCACTTGGATTTGCTCGCCCGAATAGCAGCTTTAAGTGCTCTGCGACAGGTCTGGTACTCCCGCCTTTTGTCCAGAAGGGAGGTGGTACCATACGACCGCTGGTAGCGTCGCCGCGAGCGGACGCAGTCTCTCCGCGCGTCGGCTATCGACTGGTTCCACCAAAACACCGGCTCGCGGTGGCGGCTGTGGGGACTCCTGACTTGCATGCAGTCATTGCAGACCGCCTGGAGCTGCCGCATGGCATCTTCAGCCATCTGCTCAGCGGAGCCGGAGACATCCAGTCTCTCCATGCCCTCCGAGAACAGCCGTACATCCAGTGTGTCGGCCCTGTAGCTCCTCGCCGGTCTCGAGTGTGACCGTGGAGCAGGCGTCCTGTAAGGGGCCAGGTTGGTGAGTATGGCGGCATGGTCGCTAGCTGTGTAAATCCCGCTGAGCTCCCATACGCACTGGGTGGCTCTGGAGCCGCTCACAAATGTAAGGTCGACCACTGAGCCAGCACCGATCCGGGAGAACGTGTGTTGCCCACCCGAATTATGGAGCGCAACATCAAGCATGGCAAAGGCCTTCAGCAGCGACCTACCTCTGGCGTTGGTGTAGGTGCTGCCCCAGTCCACGGCCCAGGCGTTGAAGTCGCCCGCGATCAAAACCGGGTGGCGGCCCCTGGCATCGGTGGCCAGACGGTCCACCCTGACGCAGAACTCCGCCAGTGATAGGCTCGGAGCGAGGTAGACACTGTATACCCACCAGTGGCCTACTTTCGCTCTGACGAACCCGCTCGAAGCGAGTACCTGGGAGAGCCGGGTAGCTCCTGGGCCGCACGTCCAGAGGGCGGCTTTGCCCGAGCTGTCGGCCGCCCAGTTAGGGCTCGTCCCGACCTTGTAAGGCTCGCTGAGCACAGCGAGATCAGCGCAGCACTCCCTCGATGACTGCGACAGCAGGTCTTGTGCTGCCGCACAGTGGTTCAGGTTTAACTGAATCACCTTCATGCCCTTGGTACAAAAGCCGCTCCGGCGGACGCCATCAGTGGGCAGCTGCGGCTGCTAGCCTGGTGGTTGACGTCCTTCAGCTTCTTGTCGACGCACCTGAAGCAACGCACTGGGTTAGTGCACGTTGCAATTTTGTGCCCTTCTTGCCCGCACTTGAAGCAGGACTTGCTTCTGTCCACCGGACTCTTGCACCTACTGGCGATGTGGCCCACCTCCAAGCATTTAAAACACTTCGGGCGGGAATCCACTTCCTTGATCGGGCACATGCACCACCCAATCTTCACCTTGCCCAACGCCGTAATCAGGTTCGCCAAGTTGGTCGGCACTGAGACCGTCGCGGTCTGAGTCTTGAAGCGACCGGCTCTGAAGCTCCTGACTGCCACCGAGTTGATCGGGAGTCCTGCCTGCTCTGAGAGCCTTTCAGCGAGTTCCTCGCCGGAGGCTAGCTCATCCAGGTCTCGCACGACGAATAGAGACTGGGGCGTGGCTGCTCGGATGGAGATCCGGTCCCCCAGCACACTGAAGATGTCCTCCATGAGCTTCTTGGCGTCATGTTCTGCGCCAGTTAGCTCCAGCAGGAGGTCCCCTTTGGCCGTCCTTCTGGTCGTGGAGACCAATTCGGCAACCGCCTTCATCCTGACGTCCTGGGAGCGAGTCACCAGGCACAGAATTTCGCCGTAAGAAGACTCAGGAGCAGGGCTGAGGACCAGAGCGTCTCGTCTCGTCTGCTGGCGTCGTATTGGGCGCTTGCTCCGTTCGGGGCCAGTCAGCTTGGCCCCTCTTGGGGCTCTCTCAGGCACGGCGCGCTGAGTCGCGGCTACCAGCCGTTCATTGCGGCCGGCAGCACTCGTCACCGCAGAGTAGCTCGGCTTCTTGGGGTTGGCTCGAAGCGAGGGGGACGTTTGGCAGCCCGTCTCCGATGAGGTGCTCTTCGTTGGGCACTTCGGGGTTGCCTGACAAGCCCTGTCCACGGTCTCCTTGGTGCAGGTGTCTCCGTACCTGCTTGTCTGCTGCTGGACTGCCAGCTGGAGCTCCTTCAGTCTGGCGAGTGCGTTCCTCATTGACTGGTTTACTCCACGTGCTTTCTGGTCCTTAACCTTGATGAGAAGGTCGTCAAGGATAACGCCCATCTCCTCCAGTTGGGGCGCGAGAGCTTTGGCCCTTTTGGTCGGGTGCGCAACGCCGGTTGGGCTAGGGGAGTCCCTGCCCCTTTTCGGGGTAGCGGAATCTGCCTCAGTTTTAGTACCTGAGGGATTTCGGGCTGGCTTCGGTGCTAACGCGGGCGTTGGCGGGGCGCCTCCAGGAGGCGTTCGTTGGAGCTTAGAGCCTTTTTGAAAGGCTTTCAGCTCAGTGTCGTGGGTGGTCGTCGCACTTGTCGCTTTTAATGGGGCGTCGGCCAAGTGGGCCGCCGGCGCTGCCATGACGGGTGGAATGCAGGTTAGGGCCTCCAGAATCTGTGCCCTAGCCGCGGCGTTAACCGCGGGTGGATTTCCACACTTAGTGTGGCTGCCACCTGGAGTAGTTTTGTTATTCTCCGGCATTCCTTTTTGAAGCATGTGACCCCTGCTTACGGGTTTTGCGTTTTATACCTTCCGCCAGGTTATGAAAGCTGCCGACCGATGCGGTGCAGACGCAGACCAGACCGCCGGCCAGTGTGGCACAGACGCGGTGTGGATTTTGAGAGTCGTCGCTAGATGAATCTGCCGGCCAGTGTGGCTCAGACGCAGACTGCTCGGCCGCCCAATGAGGGTATTCGATGCATCTGTGTATAGTTATATTTCGTGCTGCGGATGAAAAATCTTGAGCAATGGCTTCTGGGTAATCAATGTCTTAAGCATGTTAAAAGCGGCAATTTCTCTTTCAGTAAAGCAAAACTTGGCGTAGTGTTTCATCAGATCAGTCAAAGGTTTGGCGATGATCGAAAAGTTCAATATAAACTTTCGAAAATATCCGACCAGACCCAGGAAGCTTTGCAACTGCTTCTGGTTTGTCGGAGTAGGGAACTTCGTAACGGATTTCGTCTTTTCGTCTGAGATACTGATCTTTTGATTCTCTATAACATGGCCTAGAAACTCGATTTTCTTCTTCAAGAAACAGCATTTTTTTGGATTGATCACCAAGCCATACTCTTCGCAGCGTTTAATGACTATCTTGAGATTGGATACTGCTTCACGTTCGTCTTTAGCTGGAACAATGATGTCGTCGACATATGGAATCGCAATACCCGAACGCGTCAAATCACGGAAAATTGCGTTTACGTGTCTTTGAAATACGCCTGGAGAATTTGTCAGACCAAAAGGGACTTTCAGGAATTGGTACTGGCCATTGTGAGTTACAAAAGACGTGAACTTACGGCTTTCTTTATTGACATTAACGTGAAAGAATCCGTTCTTTAGATCCAGCGTGCTGAATATTTGAGCGTTTTGCAAACGGTCCAGTTGATCTTCAATCAGAGGAAGGGGAAAAAGATCTCTTACTATTACCTTATTAATCCTTCTGTAATCGATGCAAAGTCGTATTGTATTATCGCGTTTCTTTACTAATACTACCGGACTGCTGTACTCAGACTCGGACTGCTCGATGATTCCGTCTTTCAGCCATTGTTCGATTTGATCGTCAATAATGCATTTTTCAGAAAATGCCATTCTACGCGGACGCGAATGCACAGGAGTGTCGTCTTTTAAAACAATGCGCATCTCGACATTGGTTGTTTTCGTGTTCGAAGGGTTATAGTTCTTAATCAGGTCGTAAACTTCGCGTTTTCCTTGACTGGTCGCATTTTCGTCAATGTTGATGATTATATTTTCAGCACTTTCAACGTTAATTTTCATCAGCGAACTTATTTCGGCTTCAGCGTCATGATTTTCCGGCTTTATGATTTTTATACCGTCGCGATTAATTTGAATTTCTGCGTTGTTACAAAATTCTGCGCCCAACACAACATCTACGTCCAAAAAGTCTAATGAAACCACCACCAATTTTTCTTGAAATATTTGATTGTCAACCTCGAATTCTTCTTTAAATGAACCGAATTTTTTCACTTTGTTATTATTTCCGAAACCGACGAGAAATATATTTGCAGCGCTTAGTTTAGGCTTATTAAGTTTTAAATACGTTGTTTCATTTATAATGTTATATTTGCTGCCTGTGTCGACTAATGCTGTAAACTTTTTCTGCTTCATATAAATTTCTTTACACATCGACATTTTATCATCGAAAATTTTACGCGTATTGCTCGGATTTGCAACCGTTTCTTTCTTACTTGACGGACAGTCTTTCGATATGTGTCCAAAATTATTACAGTTAAAACACTTCCGACCACTACTCCGATTAGCGCACTGATTAGAGGTATGGCCAACCTCCCCACAGTTGTAGCAATGTATCTTCTTTTGCATTGATGAGAGTCTTTCTGAGCAGCACCGTCTTTAGGAATCGGATTTTTAAACTTCTCATCATAATTTTTAGATTTTCCACATTTTAAGCGTATTTTCTCGTAACACTTCAATTTTTTCTTGAACTCTTTCATGTCCTTAGCATTGTACAATATATATTTGTTTACACTCAAATCATTGATGCCATCGATCACGTATTGCATAAGTGCACTGTTGTCTACACTGCCACGAGAAGCAACTTCCTTCATTTTTAGGAGATATTCATGAACGTTTTCATTGTTTTTCATTTTTCTTTCAGTCAATAATTGATGTATCTGAGCACCATTCACTTCGGCTTTGAACTCCTGTATCAAGGCTATTTTCAACATTTGCCAACTTTTAATACCACGTTCACTCATAATGTACATTTTAGCGAGCCCCTTGAGACCTTTTAGCGAAAATGAATTTTTGTAGGTCATCCCAATACATAATCGAAGCCATTTCTTCAAAATCGTGAACCCAAACCTCAACTGGAAGGTTTTCATCTCCACTAAATGGTCTGATTGAGTCTTCAATATCTCGAAAGTTCACTGAAAATCGTGCCGAACTCATGCCGAAACTTTTGGCAGGAGCGTACTCGTTATTTTCAGACGCCACTGTAGAGTTCTCCATGGCGTTGTCTCGCAAATTCGTTTGCTTGCGTGTTCTGCTATGCACGGATCGAAACTCTTCTTCTTCTTCATCACTCGTATTTTTCGGCAGCGCCCTGGCATTCTCGTTCTGTTCATCTTCATCTTCGTCAGTTTCGTCATCTTCGTCGTCCTCTTTTTCAGCGTCCTTCAGCATATTTCCGGTGCACAAATTTCGGAAAATATGTGGCATCAAATCGTTCTTGTCATGTTGCAACCCCAATATGTTGCAAATTACAGCCAAATCATTATTGGTAAAATTTTCTGCGACATACGAGACTTTCTTATCAAAGAGTCGACTACTCTCCGAAAATTCAAAACCCTTGAAAGAACGCAATCGCTTTCGGTTATCTCGATCGCCGTCGTATTCATACACAAATTTATGCAATAGGTTAACACTTTTCTTTTTTTCAGTTTTTAATGCCTGTAGAACAAAATTAAAGTCAGCAAGACACGACATGTTTCTTTTTATTCGTTGTTCTCGTCGTTATACACACTTCTTCTGCTCGTCGTTTACACACACATACGCGTCGTCATATATGTATGATTGCAGATCAGCTTGGTATTTGTAGCGTCGTTTGCACACATGTACGTCGTTTTCAGCTTTTCCTCGTTTCCGTTCTAGATTTTCACACCTTTCGTCGTTTTAAACGTTCTTTCTTTTTATTTCTTCGTCGTTTTACTTTTGCACTTTTCAGATAGGTTGAGCTCCCATATTTGTGGGATTGGTTTTGGTTTAATAAAGTAAATCCCACTGTTTTAGTTTTATTATTATGATATTTAATTGTTTTATTATGATATTTTATTGTTTTATTAGTTTTGATAAGGATTAATATGTAAGATGAATTGGAACAAGCGTTAACACCGTTTTTATATCTATTTCGTCGTCGTTTCTCGTCGTTGCTCTTTTTTCGTCTTCACAGCGTCGCCTCTCGATTTCAACTCTTCGCTTTTTCACCTCTCCGTCGATCTTCTTTCCTCGAACATATGATTGAGGTGTGTTCGGCTGAACAGTGATGCCAGACCCATCCCACAAAAATAACTTTTCTTTTTTATTTTAAAACGTGGTTTAAATTAAAAATAAGAAAAAAAATTAACTTTATACTTCAAATGTTCATTATTCAAGAATCTATCGTTTAAATTTTTTAAGTCTAGTTCAATGCACAGACAAATTGTATCATCTTTAAGTAATGACAACGATTTTTGATTTTAGTCTACTATCATTTTCTGCGGGAACACAGGTTTCGTGCCATGTTTGGAGCGCAGATGCCAACGAAAATCGCCATTTCGGGGTCGCCGTTTTAAATTTCACCAAGTTTTTCTCTCTCTTGAACTCTTAAATAATAAACAACTTAAATAATAAGAACAATAAGAACAATTTAACAATTAAGAAATCTGTCCACTTTGACCTAATGTGTAAAACCCTGTACCAAAATCCTTATGATTAAAATAATCAGCCCAGCGTGATTAGATTAGCCCATCTTCCCAAAACTTAATGTGATTACTTCGAAAAAAACTAGTATAAAACGTAGAAAGAAGGCATTAAAAATTTTATTTTTAAAAAGCCCTCGTTACAAACCATAAACTTGATTTAACATCTGCGGGGAATTTGAGTGGTAAAATACAAATACATATTGGTTTGGAGATACCTACCTCTGTAACTGTAACAAAATGCTCTATTGGCCTATATTACATTTGTATCCTGGTATAAAAATATACAAACCTATTTATACAAGAAAATAGACGTAAAGAATCAAGAACTAATGTTTTCGTTGTCGAATACGTATCCCATTTCCTTAGGAATTTTGAAGTTGTACGATTCATTTTTATACCCTTGCTGGGTATTATAATGTTAGTCAGAAGTTTGCAACGCAGTGAAGGAGACATAAAGTATATATATTCTTGATCAGCATCAATAGCCGAGTCGATCTAGCCATGTCCGTGTGTCCGTCTGCCCGTTTCTGCGCAAACTACTTCCTAGTCTCCCTAGTCTTTTATATGCTAGGAACGGGCCGGATCGGACGACTATATCATATAGTTGGCATCGGAAATGATTGAGAAAAAAAAATTTTAACTATGCCAATTTTCAATAAATTTTCATATAATTTGACACATGGCTATTTTGTATTATTCCAGAATTTCGGTTGTAATTTTATTCAAAGCAGACCACTTTATCATATGATAAATCTGCCATAGGAATATATTTCAATTAGTTTGCTCGCAACATTTTTCGCACGCAACATTTAACTTATGTCAGTACCCGAGAAAGGGGAAAGTCGGAACATTTTTCTTCTTCTCCTTCCACTTACTGCAAGGGTATTTAAACTTCGACATGCCGAAGTTAGCTTCCTTTTGATAGAAGAAATTGATAGAAGAGAACAACACTTATATTCTGTCGCTTCCCGCGAATAATTAAAAATTGAACATAAATTCGCAAATCGTCTAGCAAAACATGTCTCCTAAAATGCTAATAAAATGGACCTCCCGCGATTTTACAGCCACTGAAAATTTAAAACTCGTTTATCTCAAAACCATTTTTTTGAGCTGACCGGAAACATAACTCGAACAAATTTTTACCGATCGATTCCAAATTTTTACAGTACGTTTGAAATTGTTGTCTCCAGAGAAGTAAGTAGGTGTTTTTTGAAAAAGTAAATAGTTTTTTTTTTAACAAAAATGTTATGAATTTTATGGTCAAATTGTGAATGTTTTTTTAAACTGTTGCCATTTTATGAAAAAATAATTTAAAACCCCCCTTCCAGGACGAACTAATGAAGTAAAAAGTGTCTTAGTTACGTAAGGGGAATCGAATTCTTTCGACCACCAAGCATGGCCTTGTTAACCATGCAAGAAATATGTTTTGAAAACGAAAGCTTAGGATCTAGACGGATACCTAGATCGTCAACAAGAGTTATTCTTTCCAATGCACATTCATTAAGCGTATATGTTCATACTGGGGAGTGACACGTGAAAATGTCATCAAATTGCATTTTGAGCTGTTGTGATTTAATAAGTTAACACTACACCATGCCTGGAAGTTGTCAAGATCGGATTGTAAGTCTGACTGGCACGAGCTGTCCTTATGCTGCACGCACAGTTTGACATCGTCTGCGTTCATAAGTACCCTAGAGTTGGGTAGAACTAGCGGAAGATCATTGATAAATAAGGTAAATAGCAGCGGGCAAAGATGGCTGCCTTGTGGGACGCCAGAAGTGACATTGAGGAAGTTGGAAAGAGAATTCTCGAACAGAACCTTTTGAGTCCGGTGACTCAAATAACTCAAAAGCCAATTAAGGAGATCGGTAGAAAACCCTATTAAATCAAGCTTCCTACAAGAAGAAAATGATTAACCGAGTCAATGGCTTTACTAAACTCCGTGTAAATCACATCGGTCTGAAATTTTTGTTGGAAGCCCCTAATCACAAATGAGGTAAGTTCCAAGAGATCTGAAGTGGTCGATCTTCGTCTCATAAATCCATGCTGACATGGAGAAATTACGGATCTGCACCAGTGCTGCAGGTGAAGAGTAATTATATTTTCTAAGAGTTTTGGCATTGCCGACAACCTAGAGATTTCTCTGTAGTTACCAGCATCCGACTTGCTATCTTTTTTATGGAGAGGAATAATACATGATTTCTTCCATATAAGGAGAAATTCTGATGTTCCTAAATATATGGTAAATAGTTTCAGAAGGGGGTTACAAAGAGCCTCGGCGCAATACCTGAGTACAGAGTCCGGTATTCCATCGGGACCCGGTGCATATACTGGCTTTACACATTGAAGTCCAGCCGAAGAGAGCTTTCGTCAAAGATATGACTGAAAATTAGGTTCGATCTGGGCACAGGGAAAGAATACGTCTGGTTTATCTGGTTTGAGGAAGAATAAGTGGTTTTAAAAAACTCAGCAAAAAGATCGGCAATTCCCTGATCCGAGTTTGCTGAAAAATTTTTAAATGAAAACGAGGAAGGGTATAGGTTTGGTTTACGCTTGGTGTTAACAAAATTTTAAAACTGTTTCGGGTCCTTAGAAAGGACAGTTTTAGAACGAGTAAGTTTGTATTTATTATAAAGCCTAGACTTAACATTTTTTAGACGTGTCAGCTCCTTATTAAACCAAGGTGGTTTACTAGAGACAGACGGATAGGTTGACGGAACACAGGATAAAAAAAACGAGTTCATGGCACTGTAAAAAATGTCCACGGCGGCTGCCATGTCAGTACACATGTACAGATTTGACCAATCAAATTCAGATATAAGATTATTTAGCGCATAAAAGATAGCTTTACGAAAGCAGCGAACCTTATTGGCTAAGCAATCAGATTCATTCTTTACAACCGTCCCCGTATCGATAGTCACTTCGAAAGTTGGATCGTAAGGATCTTCAGGTAGAGTCAATGGTGGAACTCTAACTAAGTCAACACCTAGAGGATCAGAGACGAAACAAAGATCCAATAAGCGAATAATAAGGAATTTAGGACAAGGTTAACTTGAGACAAAGATATGTCAAGCAGGCCATCAATAAGGTCAGGTTGTGCGAGTCTGGAGGACATTTGACACACCATCAGATGACCAACGAGCTCCAGGTATATTGAAGTAACGAGTTGGTCTCGATCTGAAAGCCTGTTGGAAACGGCCTGAATTGCCAAAAGGTGTTTCCAATAAATAGGCTCCTCAGCCGATGCTGGAACATAAGAACATGTTATGTAAATAAAACTACCTGGAAAGGAAAGTTTTACACAAATAAATTCGATATCGGTGACATCGTGAGGGGCAACAAGTTCGGAGATAAGGGAGGAGTCAACGCCAATTAAAACTCCACCTACACGCACGGAAAGTCTCAGAGCTAAGGATCTCTGGCTTTAACCGGTTTTCGGTAAACACAATTTCCTGGGATGCGAAGGAAAAGCAGTCAGAATACGAATTCGAGAGATTGCTGCGTAAGCCTCTAGTACTCTGATAGGAAAGTTGGAAGGAAGTAGTTAGTTTTTTAGAACTGAAGGTGTTGAGGTGGTCTTTGCGGTGGTCCTTGTGGTTTGTGGCGGTATAGGGAGGCGTACTCCAACTGGCCGCTTTTTCTTCGCCTCGAATTCCTTAACTACAACGTGCTCGGGCCACAAGTCACCAGAGCAAATTGTGTCAAAGAAGTTCGGGTAGACGCTAATCTTGAAAGACGATATGTCTCTGGCATACGAAAAATTAAACTTTTCCACTTTTACATTTTCGGCTTGGGTTTTGCCTTGAATATAAGCAAGAACATCTTCCGATGCGAGGTCAGGGGCAAGCCGCAAAACAAATATTTTTTTCGACGGTGGAACCGCTGTAAGGGTCTTTGGTAACACTATGTTACCAACAGCCGGTAGTCCGGATCAGGCCCGTGCGCATGGGGGGGGTTTTGGGGGTTGTAACCCCCCTCCCATGGAGAATTTTCCACATACATTTTTATAAACAATACAGCACTTATTATATAAAAGTGCAAATAACTTGACAATTCATACTTAATTGTCAGAATTGGGTTTTCAAATTTGTGGTTAAAACCCCCCCCTTGGAAGATTCCTGCGCACGGGCCTGGTCCGGATGTTTTTTCGCCCTGGGCAGTCTGAGGAGTCCGAGTTTGGGACACCGCAGAGGACACAACGGAATTTACTGGCGGATCAGTTGCCATTTCCACCCCTGTACATTCGGTTACCGAATCTAATACCGCTCCCGATCTCAAGACCATTGGGCTTGGTATCGGGGTCGGTGGCTGTGCCGAAGAGGTGATCCCGATAATAGTTTGCTGGGATTCACACAGTTCTGGATACCAGCAACAGATTTTTTGCTCTTTGGCGACTCGTTTAATAGCTTCAGACTATTAAACTGAGCGTCTATCGCTGTGATCAGATCATTCGCTTTGCGAAAATTGACCGTGAGCTCACTAAATCCATTTCTGGTCTGCCGCATGAAGGATTTCATTTCCTTCTCAACCTCTCGACAGGACTGGTAACAATAATGTAATTCCATTTAACTGGAAATTACATCGGCAATACGGACCGACAATTCGACATACTAAGCGTGTACAACCGTATTACAAAGCTAGAAATATATTCTTGGTTGGTCTGCCAAAACGGATTTTTGTCAGTTTTTAATTCCACAGACAATATTAAAAGACTTTTTCACCACTTTTACCACAGTGCAAAGAGGAGAACCGTCAACGCGTGTGAGCGGGAGAGCAAGAGCGATAAGGAAATAGCGAGGGTGAGAGAACCTAGAACCGCTAAGCTGCAGCTAAACACCAACGGAACTTAAGTGGGGAGATGAGGGATATGTAGCGCTTGTGGCAAGAAATTTAGGGCTGCCGACGAGAAAGGCGGTGGCGTCATCTACATTTCATTGCCGTGACGAATTAAGGGGCGGACGAGGAAAGGCGGAAAGCTGGTTTTAGCAGAGAAAGCGGCAACAAAGGCATCTGTCAGATTTCAGCAGATACCGTAGGTGGCCAGAGAGAGCCGAGGTAGTTCCCAACAACAGCGACTCGACACCATTCTTCTTTTCCAATTTGATCGTCCACCAGGTTAGTGCGGCACCAAAGAGTTAATCGGAAGGAGGCAGTTAGGAAACAAGATGGGCGAAAAATAAGCGAGGAGATCCAGTTATAGGCAGCGCTGAATCCAATTGCAGGGTGAGCTATGCATTATAAAAGTGTAGAGTTTGTATTTGTGCAAGAAATCAATCTTTATCCAGAGTTGGCGCTGAAAATATAGTGATATTTTGAGCCGAATATACGGCTGAACATCAAGCACTTAGCTGACGGAGCAGCAGAAGGCAAGCTAATCGCGACCGCTCTCACGTCGGGTAAAACGGATTATTCAACCCAGAGAGAGACGAATCGACGGCCAGCAAAACTCCCGCAGCGAGGGTCAACATTTATTTAATTAATCAGATCATAACACTTAGGGATACTTAGTTAGGGAAATTCTGAAAGATAGAAAAGGGCCGAAAACGAATATAGAAGCGTCCTAATTAGGAATTGTGATGGTGCCAATTTTACTTCCGATTAGGAGACCGTTTGCTTATACAGTTCTCTCCGAAAAGCCATCATGACGTAGGAATCTCCATGTTCCATTTGATCTACATGTTCCCTTTGCGCAATTGAAGAAGGGAACGAGAAGAGGAGGAAATGCAAAGAGAAGGGAGAGAACCCAAGTCCCAGCCCGCAGTTCCATTTACGGAGTATTGTTCGGCGGACGAACTGAATTTTGTCGCGCGGTTGGCGTGTATTGCACGGGAAAATCCAAATCGAGTGAAAACCTCTGATCAACGGCGCGAGAAGAAAAGAGAGAGGAAGCCGGGAAATAGTAGGCTAGTTTTTGTTTAGTGGAATAAGTTTAGATATAAGCAAGTGAGAAGTGGCAGTGCGAAGGAGAGAGGGAAAAGATAACAGCAAAGTCAACCAAATATTTTCTGTCCCTTAAGAGCTCCCCCATTCTTCTTCCTTTTTTTTGTTGTTTCTTTTGTGCTGCCTGGCCTGGATATGCATATGCAAGAGGGCACAGTGGGTCAGCGACCAATATAAAGATAGAAAAAAAGATTTTCGCTCCTAACAGGTGCGGCAGACTCCAACGGAAGCGCTTTCGTCTGTGGAACTCCGGATTGCTGGTGAGTGGTTAACCACGAAATTGTAATGGTGCTGATTGAGGCATTAATTGTTGCGAATGAATAAATCGGTGAGTTCAACTCCTTGTCCCACTGTCCGCCACTGTCCGATCAAAACTAGGTCACAGGTTTAGAGCCTCTAGAGAAAGGAAGAGGAGGAATGTGATTTCAAGGCCAAGGCCAATCCCCAGAGCGGAATATTGGGATTAGAACCTGAATCTCAGCTGTTGGTCTGCCCCCCTCACCCTTTCACAGTTATTGTCTTTGCCACCAGAGCAGCGATCGCTTTATTAATGTAAATTATGAAATGTGCCAATAAGGCGTTTTTAAATAGATTTTTTTTTCGCTTGCCAGTAGAAGGAAGCTGATTATCGAAATTTTCTTTGGAATTCCATTCGCATTGAATTTTAGTAGCTAGCATTTTTTATCGCATGTGATTTTAATATTTTTTTTAGTCTATATTTTTGACGCATGCTAGCTACTCTAGCCCATATGTTTTCTTACCATTTTGTTAGCTGTTAAGAATAAAATTTATAATGTATTAGTAAACCTCTTGTTTGCCTATGGCTAGGGCAACTCACCCGTAAAATATTCTTTAGCAACCAAAAGGGGCCGTACCATTAGAATATGATATGCATTAAATTTTTGGAGAAGGGCGGCCAAGGCAGGGCGGGCAATCTCGATCCTCAAGAACACCAGGGGATCGCAAGAAAGTTTTGGGGAAAATTTATCTGCTATCAGTTTTCTGCGTTATTATGGACTGTTTCTGCCCTAAACCCATTCTTGTCGCTGCACGCGAATTCATTTGAATATTTTGGATTATGATCAGGTTGAGGCATGGGGGCAAGATCACCACCCCACATAGCCGACAAGGAGCAGCTGGGCAATTGCGCGTGCGCCCTTATTGCCTCCCACCACCACCTGAGCGAGTAACGGTTCGTTACAGATAGGCACAAAAGAGAATACAGAAAACCGTCTTAGCACAAAAACTAAAAGTGTTTTTAATACAATTTAAACACAAACAAGAAAGAAAGCTAACTTCGTCATGCCGAAGTTTAAATACCCTTGCAGTAAGTAGAAGAAGAAGAAGAAAAATGTTCTGACTTTCCGCTTTCTCGGGTACTGGCATAAGGTAAATATTGCGAGCGCAAAATGTTGCGAACAAACTATTTTTTTTTTTTAAATTGAATTTCTAGAGCAATCAATAAACTACTACCTTGTCAAAGAATTCGCCTATTATCCAAAATTTTGGGCGACTTTAGCTCGTTTTCCCGAAACACGGCTTTTCTCAGTTTTCAAAAACCGTGGGGACTTGTGAAACACTACTAAAAAATGCGACAAAAAATTTGTAATAACGATATTTTTTATTAGGATTACAGAATTACACTTTGTAATGTTTTTTATGTATTAAACAATTTTTAACATAATTTTAAACTTCTTAGAAAAATAATCAAAAATCTTCATCGGAATCATCTCTCATGTGCGACGACTACGTTTTGCTGTCGGTGGTTTGACCGCTTCTTTTGTCTTATTATCTAACATACATTATATACTTATTATATTGTTATATCAGTGATATATTGTTCATACATATATCACACATACAACATATGACAATCAACACATCAGATTCGTAATCAACAATTGTCAGATTTGCCGTTTTTCACATCTCGATGTGTTTCATTTCTCCCCATTTGTTACTTTTTTATAAATCGCACCGCGACAGCAACACAAAAAATATTTTCTCTAAAATTTTTCTGTAGGTTAAAAGCTTAACGGGGGGGTATGGTTTTGAGGGTTCAAAAAAGTGATTTTTTTATTGCATATTATGAAAGTATAGTATCTCAAGAATGTTGCCTGTAAATATGAAGTCAATCGGAGCAAAAGATATAGCTTTGGAAGTAGGCGGGTTTTACCAGGGTCTCTTCGCTACGAAAAACTTTAAAAGCATTTTTCTCAAATCGATGTTTTTTGAGTCGGTGCACACTGTTTCTCAAAATCTATTCAACCGATCGTTCTCAAATTTTTTACAGTATTTCCTTACATAATTTATGAGGTAACAACGTCGAGATTTTTTTTATTTTAATTTTTTTATTATTAACAACAATAGTCATGAATTTTGGCCAAAAATGTGGTATTTTCACTGTCAAGTCTTGTAAAAAAAAAAAAAAAAATTAAAAACTCGACGTCAATACCTAGAGGGACATTTAAATTGATGGAAAAACTTTGGTTATTTCATTTTAGATGATCCAGTGCTGAGGTATGGTGTGCACCGCAAAAGCTTTTTTTTTTTGACGCCTGCGAAAAATTGCTGCCATTCGGTAAATTTTCAATATTTTTCAACCAATATTTCACAGAATATAGTTCAATACTACTCTTTTATGTCCGATTTGAATAAAATTAAAACCGAAATTCTGGAATAATATAAAATGGCCATATCTCAAATGATTTGAAAAAATATTGAAAATTGGCATCGTTAAAATTTTTTTTCTCAAAAATTTCTGATCGCTTCTATGGCAGCTATATGATATAGTCTTCCGATCTGGATCGTTCCGATATATATAGTAGTGAGAGCATATCGAAGACTATCTGCAAAGTTTCATTCAGATAGCTCTATAACTGAGGGACTAGTTTGCGTAGAAACGGACGGACTGACAGACGGACAGACGGACATGGCTAAATCGACTCGGCTGTTGATGCTGATCAAGAATAAATATACTTTATAGGGTTGGAAATGTCTCCTTCACTGTGTTGCAAACTTCTGACTAAAATTATAATACCCTGCAAGGGTATAAAAAAGCTCATGCACACGCTGTAGCAAACGGCTAAAGTAAAGTTAGAAGTTTAGTGATGATTTTAATAAAGCCCCGGTGGTTTAAAAAGCAAAACAACACAATATTTGGAGCGCAAAATAAAAACACGACCGTTCCCTATGATTATAGTAGAAAGCCCTTCCTCAACGATCTAATGAGTCGACGACTTGGTAAATAAAGTTTTCAACGCTAATACCTTCAGAACTACCTTTGAAACGGAGCTTCCACCTGATGAGGATATGGCTAACTTTATCTGGTCGATTAACTAAGTCAGAGCCTGTATTGCCTGGCCCACGATGTACATACATCATTGGAATCCACCAACTTACTCTCGACATCTCTTTCAACGTCGCTTACTTCATTGGAATCCACCAATAAGTAATCTTCTACTTCCACTTTTACTTCATTGGAATCCACCAATAAGTAATCTTCTACTTTCTCATTACTCACATTTAAATCTCTGGGAATCTCTTTTCAAGTTAGTTATTAAAAAAGAGATTTTAAAGCATAGTATCACCTTCAAGTAGCTCTAACACTAAAAACGGGTCTCTAAACTTGTTGCCCAGTTTACTCTAAGGCATACCTCTCTTCGTTTTTAAGCAAATTAAACAAATTTCATATTTAGCACTGTTTCCCATATTTCTTTAGAATTTCCTCTTACAAAGTCTGAATCGAACTTATTTTCCCCATAACAGATATCCAACATATTAAAAGGGCGAGCTTCTTCTCCGATTATTCAGCTTATTCTTGTGCACTGAAAATTATTAAGATATCGTCCATATAGAACGTATGAGTAAGCCAACTCTCCTAAGGCTTTAATTATGGCCTTTTGAAACACGTGTGCGTATAATATTAGCCTGCAATAATTATTTTATCCTATTTCTCACGATTTCGTTTTCGTCTACACTGAGTTTGTAAGGCTGCCTTTTGACCGACTTATTTAGATTAATTAATCGAATATGATAGTATGTGGTTGCCACTCTACTTTTAGGAACACGCCTTTAATTAATTCTTTAAAAACGCTCAACAAATTCTTATCCTTACCACTCAGATCAGTGGAATAGTGACTTACAGTGAAAGTGAAAGGTTGTGTTTTTGCCGCGCTCCGCCTGATCATCCTTTTCAAGGCGTATTAACCGTCCAATAAGGCTGAAAGTATACGGCAGTTCAGTGTGAGACACCTCGGGTCGTTGGTACGTACATACCTACTTTGTCCCTGGATCGGCCCGGCAGACTTTCCGGTTACCGAAGGCCTGGGCACTTGCTCCATCACAGGGGCCTTAAGGCAAGGGAAGGGGGGAACTCTCTAACCCCCTCGCTCTCAGATTCACTTTCCAATTTTCCACATTTCTTTTCCTCTTGTCGACCTTCCACAAGCCTTTTTCCCCGCGTTGTTTTGGCACGTAAACACAGCTGATCGCATCTGGATCACATTGTTGTACAACGTCGGCGGAGGGGGCTTGCAACAGCCGCGCTTAACAGCACAACTTTACTAGTGTTGTAAAACAAGCGAGGGCAAGATTTCCCGCCCCAGCGCGATTTAAAATTTATTTAAATATTTATTTTAAATATTTAATATATATCCTAGACGCCGTGCACGGCTGCGCAGCTGGCAAGCGGGAAAAGGTCACGGTCCCGACCAACTTCCGATCCCCCGCTTTGGCGGTGTCCCAAACAAGGGACGTCGAGGACCGAGAAGGGGCGGAATAACCCCCGTCGTAGAGCTAGGGGGAAATCCTTAGCCAACGTGGGAGCCCTGTGCAGGCCGTTAAGTCGGCTATGGACGAGGGAAACCCCTTCGCGTGCGGGTCGGCACTAGGGAGGTCGCCATGCCAACCGAGGAAAGAGGTCGAAGCGGCGTTTAAGAGGAGCGCAAGCTCTCCCGTTCGCCCCCACTGCGCGGAACGCTGGAGGATGTGCAGGTCTTGGGAAAGGGCTCAACGCCTACTCCCAAGAGGTCGCGAGACCCTGCCAGCCCGGCTAGTTCGCAGAGAACGACGTAGGCAAAAAAGAGCAAGGCATCTCGGGAGGCAGCGTGTCTGGAGGATCTCTAGGAGCTGGGGAGCATGCTGCAGGTCCTTGCGCCACATCACCATCGCCACGAGGGAGATGTTCGCTAAGATGACGGCACTCCACGCAAGCATCCTCAGTGCGAGCCTAGCGGCTGCCAAGGGCGACGGCGGCAGCCAGGAGAGACAGGTCGCTGCCACATCGTGCTCCAAGTGCGATCAGAGCACGCAGAGCGTGGATAAAGCGCAGCAGACGATTACGGTGTGGAAGAGGGAGGCTGCAGCTCAAACGGAGCCCTGGCGGAGGTTAAGCCAGCAGCTCGAGCAGGGTTCATCCGCGACGGAGGCCCCAACTAATCGTGCTCCGCAGCGGGAAAGCGGAAAAGCGTCTAAGAGGCCGCGAGTCAAACCCCGAGTGGCAGGCCGGGAGGGTGCGGCGACGCCAGCAACCGCCAGGGAGCCCGAGAGTCTTGGGAACACCGAGGCCGAATGGGAAGTGGTCGCCAAAAAACCTAGGGCAGCGCGGCGTACTCGTCCCGACGCCGTTATCGTGCAGGCGCGTGGGAAATCATACAGCGAAGTGCTCGCTATGGTCACAAGGAGGGATGATAAGCAGCTGTCGGACCTGGGGTGGAGCGTTTCCAAAGTTCGCCGCACCGCCAACGGAAACCTGCTCCTCGAAGTGGCTAAAGGCAGCGCCGAGAGCGCTGAATCCATGAAGGAGTGCATCGAAAAGGTGCTAGGCGATGCAGCGTCAGTGCGCAGCACGACGGAGGACTCGAAGGTGCTAGTCCTAGAGATCCGGAACATCGACTCCATTACGTCGAAGCAGGAAGTCTGCGCCGCCATCGCGGCCCAATTCAAATTTGAGGCGGACCGGGTGAAGGTTCGAAGCATGCGGCGTGGATACGCTGAGACCCAATCGGCGGTGATTAGTCTGCCAGTCTCCTTGGGCAAAATTCTCCTCCACCGTGGGGAAGTTCGGATGGGGTGGACCATCCAGGATCCGGGAGAGGCTAGGCCCACCGAGGTGCTTCAGATGCCTGGAACTGGGGCACATTGCGGTCCACTGCACGAGCCCAGTGGACAGGAGCGGCTGCTGCATCAAATGCGGCAAGCCGGGGCACAGGGCAGCAGAGTGCAGGCAGGAGGAATCATGCTTCATCTGCTCAGCGGCCGGTGAGAAGGACACGAGGCACCAGGCAGGCGGCAAAGGATGCCCAGCCGCAGGCAGCGGGAACGGGAACCACACAACCAGATGCAGTTGATTCAACTGAACCTGAATGAGGGTAATGTACAAAGTGGGGGGGGTTTGCGTATGGCTAGAAAATGGAGACGAAGCCCTCGCGGTACGGCCGCAAAGCATTGCTTCGCGAAAGCATAGCCCCCATTAGCCCGGTACGCCTCTCCTGCGCCGTTCCTCCTCCCGGAGTCTGGTCAAAACCGTCGCAGCATAATTGCTCACCGCCTGCCAATTGGCATTGCTGACGAGCTTCATTTCGACCAGGTTGTCCACGCTGATCTGGTCACCTAGGAACTCCTCCAGTCGCCTCCTCTCGCTCTCGAATTGCCCGCAGATGAACACTACGTGCTCCGCGGTCTCCTCTGAGCCGTCTGCACACCAGACGCAGGCAGCGCTGTCCTCATGCCCGCGCGTGTGGAGGTACCCTCTGAAGCACCCATGGCCGCTCAGGACTTGGGTCAGGAAGAAGTTAACCTGGCCGTGCTTTCTGCCGGTCCACGGCTCGAGCCGGGGAATAAGCCGGTGGGTCCACCGTCCCTTTGTAGAGGACTCCCAACGGGTTTGCCTGGATTGGAGGGTGTCAGCCTTCAATACAGAGCGTGCCAGCTTCTTCTCCGCCGGTGGGAGTGCTCTACCGTGCAGCCGCCCGAAGAGGGTGGCCTGTTCCTTGGCCAGGAGATCCAAGGGGGGGGGTCCCGGCTAGGACCAGTGCCGCCTGGTCAGATACTGTTCTGAACGCGATGCATATACGCAGAGCGGCGAGCCGGTGCGTCGCATTCATTCCTCGGCTGTACGAGGGCGTCGCCATGGCGTGCGCCCAGACCGGGCAGCGTACAGCAGGGTTGCTCTCGTCACGCTCGTTAGGAGTATTCTACTTCCTTGTTTAGGGCCTCTGCGGTTCAGCATGATCCGAGACAGCGCCCGGAAGGATGTAGCCGCCTTAGTGCTGGCATAAGCGAGGTGCTCGCGGATCGAAAGCCTCGTGTCCAGCATGACTCCCAGGTATTTAATCGCTCTGGACGATCTGATCGATGCGCCGCCCACCTCGATGGTTGCGGTTTCGACCTTCTTTCTGCTGCTTATCAGCAAGGCTTCCGTCTTTTGGGGCGCTAGCTGCAGGCCTACGCTCGACAGCCATGAGCTGATGGCCATGATGCACGCGTTGCAGGTCTCTTCGACACGAGAAAGCACCTTATCCACTACGACCACCGCAATGTCGTCGGCGAAGCCCACGAGCTCAGACCGACCGGGCAGTGAGAGGCGCAGTACTCCGTCGTACATCGCGTTCCATAGTAGCGGTGCTAATACGGAACCTTGAGGTACGCCTCAGGAAAGCTCAACCGACTCAGCGCCGTCGGAGGTGGAAAACTCCAACGTTCGGTCCTTGAAGTAGCTGCTCATCGTCTTCAAGAGGTATGGGGGGACTCCGAAGCTGGATAGTGCCTCCATGATGCAGCTCCATCTCGCCGTGTTGATGGCGTTGCGTACATCCAGCGTTACCACCAGGCAGTACTCTTTCGAGCCGCCTTTCCACCTCTTTCCGGCTATTGCCGACCTGGCGATGTCTACCACCTTGGAGATGGCATCGACGGTGGATTTAGCCTTTCGGAAGCCGAACTGCGCGGCCGAGAGGTCGCCAGCTGCTCGGATCGCCTCCTCTAGGCGCGTTCCAATTAAGTGCTCGAGCACCTTTCCGGCTCCGTCGATGAGGCAGATTGGTCTGAAGGATGCCGGGTCGTCCGGCGGCTTTCCGGGCTTCGGCAACAGAACCAGCCTCTGCAACTTCCACCTGGGCGGGAACACGCCCTCTGCCAAGCATCTGCTGAACAGCCTCGCAAAGCGGTCAGGCCGACACGCGAGCTTCAGGGCCTTATTGGGTATATTATCGTGGCCAGCGGCCTTCGACGTCTTTACCCTTGCGGCCGCCTCCTGAATCTCATGCGCCGTAACCGGGGCGAAACATGCCAGGGAGTCGCCGGCGTCGGGGAATGTTGGGACGTCCATCGATGGGAACAGGTGTTCCACGATCCGCTTTAGGCTCTCCGGCGCGAGCGGCGCAAGTTTGCCGGGACAGTTTATACGCTTAACGACCGTTTTGTAAGCGCTGCCCCACGGGTCGCTGTCCGCCGAGTCGCAAAGTTCAAGAAAACACTTGGTTTTGCTCGCCCGAATAGCAGCCTTAAGTGCTCTGCGACAGGTCTGGTACTCCCGCCTTTTGTCTAGAAGGACTGTACGCAGTCTCTCCGCGCGTCGGCTATCGACTGATTCCATCAAATCACCGGCTCGCGGTGGCGGCTGTGGGGACTCCTGACTTGCATGCAGACATTGCAGACCGCCTGAAGCTGCCGCATGGCATCTTCCGCCATCTGCTCAGCGGAGCCAGAGACATCCAGTCTCTCCATGCCTTCCGAGAACAGTCGTACATCCAGTGTGTCGGCCCTGTAACTCCTCGCCGGTCTCGAGTGGGACCGTGGAGCAGGCGTAGTGTGGGGGGCCAGGTTGGTGAATATGGCGGCATGGTCGCTGGCTGTGTATATGCCGCTGAGCTCCCAAACGCACTGGGTGGCTCTGGAGCCGCTCACAAATGTGAGGTCGACCACTGAGCCAGCACCGATCCGGGAGAACGTGTGTTGCCCCCCCGAATTAAGGAGCGCAACATCGAGCATGGCAAAGGCCTCCAACAGCGACCTGCCTCTGGCGTTGGTGTAGGTGCTGTCCCAGTCCACGGCTCAGGCGTTGAAATCGCCCGCGATCAAAACCGGGTGACGGCCCCTGGCATCGGTGGCCAGTCGGTCCACCCTGACGCAGAACTCTGCCAGCGATAGGCTCGGAGCGAGGTAGACACTGTAGACCCACCAGTCTACTTTCGCTCTGACGAACCCGCTCGAAGCGAGTACATGGGAGAGGCGGGTAGCTCCTGGGCCGCACGTCCAGAGGGCGGCTTTGCCCTAGCTGTCGGCCGCCCAGTTAGGGCTCGTCCCGACCTTGTAAGGCTCGCTGAGCACAGCGAGATCAGCGCCGCACTCCCTCGAAGACTGCGACAGCTGCCGCACAGTGGTTCAGGTTTAACTGAACCACCTTCATGCCCTTGGTACGAAAGCCGCTCCGGCGGACGCCATCAGTGGGCAGCTGCGGCTGCTAGCCTGGTGGTTGACGTCCTTCAGCTTCTTATTGACGCACCTGAAGCAACGCACTGGGTTAGTGCACGTTGCAATTTTGTGCCCTTCTTGCCCGCACTTAAAGCAGGACTTACTTCTGTCCACCGGACTCTTGCACCTGCTGGCGATGTGGCCCACCTCCAAGCATTTAAAACACTTAGGGCGGGAATCCACTTCCTTGATCGGGCACTTGCACCACCCGATCTTCACCTTGCCCAGCGCCGTAAGCAGGTTCGCCAAGTTGGTCGGCACTGAGACCGTCGCGGTCTGAGTCTTGAAGCGACCGGCTCTGAAGCTCCTGACTGCCACCGAATTGATCGGGAGTCCTGCCTGCTCGGAGAGCGCTTCAGCGAGTTCCTCGCCGGAGGCTAGCTCATCCAGGTCTCGCACGACGAATAGGGACTGGGGCGTGGCTGCTCGGATGGAGATCCTGTCCCCCAGCACACTGCCGATGTCCTCCATGGGCTTCTTGGCGTCATGTTCTACGCCAGTTAGCTCCAACAGGAGATCCCCTTTAGCCGTCCCTCTGGTCGTGGAGACCAATTCGGCTATCGCCTTCATCCTGGCGTCCTGGCAGCGAGTCACCAGACACAGAATCTCGCCGTAAGAAGACTCCGGAGAGGGGCTGAGGATCAGTGCGTCACGTCTCGTCCGCTGACGTCGTATTGGGCGCTTGCTCCGATCGGGGCCCGTCTGGTTGACCCCTCTTGAGATACTCCCTGGCACGGCGCGCTGAGTTGCGGCTACCAGCCGTTCATTGCGGCCGGCAGCACTCGTCACCGCAGAGTAGCTCGGCTTCTTGGGGATGGCTCGAAGCGTGGGGGACGTTTGGCAGCCCATCTCCGATGAGGTGATCTTCTTTGGGCTCCTCGGTGTTGCCTGGCAAGCCCCGTCCGCGGTCTCCTTGGTGCAGGTGTCTCCGTACCTGCTTGTCTGCTGCTGGACTGCCAGCTGGAGCTCCTTCAGTCTGGCGAGTGGCGTTCCGCATTGACTGGTTTACTTCACGTGCCTTCTGGTCCTTAACCTTAATGAGAAGGTCGTCCAGGATAACACCCATCTCCTCCAGTTGGGGCGCGAGAGCTTTGGCCCTTTTGGTCGGGTGCGCAACGCCGGTTGGGCTAGGGGAGTCCCTGCCCCTTTTTGGGGTAGCGGAATCTGCCTCAGTTTTGGTACCTGAGGGATTTCGGGCTGGCTTCGGTGCTAACGCGGGCGTTGGCGGGGCGCCTCCAGGAGGCGTTCGTTGGAGCTTTGAGCCTTTTTGAAAGGCTTTCAGCGCAGATGCGGGACATAAGGTCGGCCGAGGGTTTCGTCCGAGCCAACGTTGGCGGCTACTGCAGGATCCTGGACGAGCTACTCAGCGACCTGCAAGGAAGGTGCAGCGTGGTGGTCTGTGGCGACTTCAACGCCTGGGCAATGGAATGGGGGTCCCCCCGGACCAATGCCAGAGGCCGAGCGGTGCTGGAGGCCTTCGCCTCCCTGGAGGTTGTCCTTCTAAACGAAGGCTCCCGGCAGACCTTCAGCAGGGCAGGTGCGGGGTCAATTATCGACCTCACCTTTGTCAGTAGCGCGTTGGCCAGCCACGCAAGGTGCCCTTGAGGGATTTGCGGCAGACGAGGCTGACGGAGCGAACGTGATGGCCAACAAGCTCGCGGCCGCGGTGGAAGGTGCCTGCAACCAAAGCATGCTGCAAAGAAGGACATTCCGGCAGCACCACTCTCCGGTGTTCCGGTGGAGCGAGGAGATCGCCGACCTGCGCCGCACTTGCCACCGCAATAGGAGGCTGCTGCAGGGTGCCAAAGGCACTCCGCGCCTCACGGCGTGCAGCGACCGCTACAAGGCGGCAAAAAAGGATCTAAAAACCGCCATCAGGAACAGCAAGCGGGAATGCTTTCTCAAGCTGTGCGATGCTGCCGATGATGACCCATGGGAAGGAGCCTATAAATTGGTGGTGAGGAGACTCAATGAGGGACCTGAGAGCCTCCCTCGCCTTAAAACTCTATTGCTAGTAGAATTAGCTCGTAATGTTGCATGGACCTAAACCTAACTTTCCTCGCTCTTTCCTACATTTTCCTTCTCACGCGTCTATCTAGAACGCGATGGTGCCGTACGTCACACGGCTGCGCCCCTTGGTCGGTTGGGCGGGAGGTGGGCGTGGAATGCGCGCGTAAAAAAAAAAAAAAATACCTAGGCGACTTCATCGACACACGCCTGGCGTTCAAGGAGCACCTGGAGTATGTCCACAAGAAAGCCAGTGGGACTGCAGCAGCGCTGTCGAGGATGTTGCCGAACACGGGGGGGCCAAGGCAGGTAACAAGGAGGCTGCTAACCTCGGTGGTGACTTCGCAAATCCTATATGCAGCGCCGGTGTGTGCGAAGGTTAAATCCTATATGCGTGGTGTGGAGGCAACTTATAGGCTGTGCGCCATCAGGACAGCGTGCGCGTTCCGGACCATCTCTGAGGACGCGGCGCTGGTCATCGCCGGGCTGGTTTCGCTCAACGAGCTAGCCAGGGAACGGGAGGAGCTGTTCACAGCCTCGCGATCCAGGGAGGCGGCGCAACCGACCACATCCGAGCTCAAGGCTGCAGCCAGGAGCAGAAGCATGGAGAGCTGGCAGTCCAGGTGGGACTCCTCATCTAAGGGCCGATGGACGCACACCCTCATCCCAGACTTGGTGCAATGGATGGAGAGGCCGCACGGGCAGGTGGACTTCTACCTCACCCAGGCACTTAGCGGACACGGCTGCTTCCGCAGCTATCTGAAGCGCTTCGGTCACGAGACGGAAGACTGGTGCCCGGAGTGCGGCTCTGGCATCGTGGAGGACGCGCAACACGTCCTCTTTGAGTGCCGCAGGTTCGGCTTTGAGAGGCAGGATCTAGAGGCAGAAGCGGGATGCTCTATCAGCAAGGAGACATTGGTGCCGACGATACTGAGGGAGCAGAGACTGTGGGATGCGGCACCCACCTTCGCCGCGCACGTCTTGAAGACGCTCAGAGCTCTGGAGGGGAGGCGGAAGGAGCAGACGGATTTGGCCACTGGATTCTCCAAAACTATGTGCTCTCCACTATTAACGGACGCAAATGCCTTAAACTCGTTCTGTAGTTCAGAGCGCGTTTTGATTTCCGTAGTAAAGACTGTACGTTGTAGCCTAGTGTCTTTTTGAGCTGTATGCGTTAGAACCACTAACAAGGCTATTTGCTCCGTGGTCATTGATTTCCATTTGGCCATCAAAGTAGTTAGCTGACGGCTTCCATAAACTGATAGACATTCGCCTGCTTTTGGGTGACCGTTGAGAACTTTAAACACAGTTGCTGATGTAGTTTAAGGTAAGGTCACATTTGTAGGAGGCGAATAAAAGGCGTCCGTTCTCTTTTCTTGTCACAATCGAAGTGTTCTTTATTCTCTTGTTCCGTTCCTTCTTAGCCTAATACATGTATGTATTAGTGTGTCGGTCGATTAGCACATTTGAGTAAGCGAGATGCGCATATTGTACTTTATGTATACGGTAGTGTGGCTGCTTGCTACAATCGGCCATCCTGACCGGAGAGCTCCTGATCTCTATTTATTAACTTAGACTTTTGTTTATCCATGGGCGCATATTCACTGCTCCTTTGTATGGAAGTCTAGACTGTTGAAAACCTTCCACGTCCTCCACGACATATCTATCATTACGTTAAACTTTTGTTATTCTATATGGACCTTTTCTTTTAAACTATCTATAACTTTGCCTTTTTGAGATACTCCAAATAGAACTTGACTTGGATGTTGGTTAATTGATCTTTGCATTGTATTATTTAGCGCATACTCGACGGTTTCTAAAACAGTGTCCCAATGTTGTCCTTTGTCTGGTTCAGTCAATTTAGCTATAATAGGACCTATGCTTCTGTTCACCCTTTCGACCTGACCATTAGCCTGTGGGGAACCAGAAGCTATCTTTATGTGTTTTATTTCATTTTCTTTTAAGAAATCTTGAAATTCCCCAGAGGTAAAACATGTCCCTCGGTCCGAAATAATACATTTTTGCGTACTGTAAGCCCTAAAATAGTCCTTTAATGCTACTATTGCTTCCTTTGATTTTGTTGTTTTTGCAGGATATAGTCTTACAAACTTTTTAAATGCGTCTATAATCACTAATTTGTGTTTGTTCGACCTACTTTTATCAACAGGACCATAATGGTCTATGTGTACTACGTCAAATGGAATATTTACTTTGGGAATGTTGTGAAGGAATCCCTCTTCTTTTCCAGACTTTTCAGAATAAGCTATGCACTTCAGACAATTGCTAATATGTATCTTGCATTTCTCTCTAACTTTGGGAAACCAATAGCTTTTTGAAATCACTTCTACCATTTTGTCTATGCCAACGTGTCCTAATTGATCATGATAATTAAACAAAACGTGGCTTTCCATTTCGCTCGGTACATAAAATAAAATAACTTCCTTATCCTTCTTTCGATAAACTATACGATTACGCATTTCATAATCTTTGAGTTCTGACTGTTGCAGCTGCTTAGCTATAGTTTTGATCTTCTCGTCTCTGCTTTGACAAATAATTAGATTTTCCTCAAATGAGTTACAATCGATCGTTAGTATGTTTGTATTTCTACTGAACGCATCTACGTGCTGCATGCGCTTACCGGCCCTATGTTCTAAGATGTAATCATAATCTTGTAGAAACAGCGCCCACCTGGCTATTCTTGGACTTAATTCTTTTTTATTTAATGCTAAGGTAAAAGCACTACAATCTGTGACCATTTTGAACTCTATTCCTTGAAGATAAATCCTAAAACGTTGCAAAGAGTAAATCACCGCGAGGGTTTCTAATTCGATACTGTGGTATTTTCCTTCAACATCAGTCGTTCGTTTAGAAAAGTAAAATACCGGATGAAAGTTATTGTCTTTTTTTTTCTGCATAAGAATAGAACCGAATCCTAAAGCGCTAGCGTCGCAATGTAATTCCGTTGGGTCTGTAGGACTGTATAATGCTAAAATAGGGGCTTCTAGAAGATTTCTGTTTAATGTTTCAAAACACTTTAACTCTGTCGCACCAAAATCGAATTTTCTATACTTTCGTACAAGATCGTATAGGGGCTTTGCTTTTGTAGAAAAATCTTTTACAAATCGTCTCAAATAGGAGCATAATCCAAGAAAGCTCTGAACTTCATGCGTTTTGTCGGTACCGGAAAATCTTTTACTGCTTGCATGCCTTTTGAGTCTGGTTTAATACCTTCTCCTGATATTACGTACTTCAATACTTCAATAACTTCAATTTGAAGGAATTCACATTTGTCTATCCTTAATTCCAACCTGTTATTTACTAATCTCCTGAATACTTCCCTTAATATTTCTATATGACTTTTACTATCCTTTGTTGTTATCAAAATATCATCCATGTAAATGAGGACCTTGTCCTCTTTTACCAAGTCTGCAAAAATTCTATTCACAAATCTTTGAAAAACTGCAGGAGCGTTTCGAAAGCCGAACGGCATTCTGAGCCATTCGTACTGTCCCATTGGCGTAGTGAACGCGGTGTACTTGATTGAGTCCTCGTGCATATGCACGTGAAAGAACCCGTTTCTGAGATCTAGTTTGGTAAAAAGGACTTTTCCAGAAAGTTTATCAATAAGGTCATCTATCAACGGAGTAGGGTAGTTGTCTTTTAGCATGTTTTTGTTGAGAGTTCGATAGTCAACGCACATTCTTAATTCTCCTGACTTTTTCTTAACTAGAACAATTGGTGATGCATATTCTGACTCGCTTGCACGTATAATCCCGTCTTTTAGGTAATCGTCTAATAAATTTTGAACTTGACTTTTTTCTGTATATGATAATCGCCTTGGAGGGTAGTTGAATGGTTTCGTGTTGTCAAAATTAAGTTTCATTTCCCATTTTACTGCTGGGACTTCTGGACGTTTCGCATTCACTTCAAATTTATCAAATATGTCTATTAATTTGTTTCTTAAATTCAATTCACACTTCTCGTTAATATGTAACTGTCTGTATCCTATTGGATCGGGGTATTCAATTGATAGTATTTCTAATTCGTCATAAGGACTACTCTCTTCGCTTTCGTTTCTACTATTTCTATTAATTGAACAAATATTTTCCGAATTTTCAACATTAGCGACGTCATCATTTAAACCATCATTTTCGGAATTTCCATCTTCTAAAACAACATTTTCAGAATTTCTGTCATTTGAACTATAATTATCCCAAAGTCTATCATTTGCAACACAATTTTCCAAATTTCTGTCATATAAACAATAATTTTCACAATATCTATCATTTGCAATACAATTTTCATAATTTCTATAATTTAAACAATCATTTTGACAACATCTATCATTTGAACTATCATTTTGACAATATCTATCATTTGAACTATCATTTTGACAATATCTATCATTTGAACTATCATTTTGACAATATCTATCATTTGAACTATCATTTTCCCTCACAATCTTAAAGTTACAAAAGTTCATAAAATCTCGTCCCAAAACTGTTCCATATGCCATCGATCTGTTCGTCACAATTAATAACTCAAAATTAAGAATTTCTTTATTGATGATAACAAAACATGATATTTATTCAATTATATTTAAAGGGCTACCGTTTATGCCAACATAATTTCTAAGAATCTTTTCATTTAACTTAATATCTTCTTTTTTCAATATTTTTTCAAAGTATGACTTCTTTATGAAACTAATTGGACTCCCAGAAACGATTAGGCATTCTAAAAACAAGCATTCATTAGGTTCTGCACTAAAATAAATCTTAAACAGTCTTAAATATTCATTGTCGGATACGAACTTCCTCTCGGTGCAGTTGTACACCAGATGATCCTTACTGCCACATGCGTAGCAGGCTCCATACTCGCGCTTGGACTTGTGGCAGTCAGCAGCAAAATGCCCAATAGCATTGCAATTGAAGCACCTTTTTGGAGGCGCTGAACCTGGTCCCTTCTCGAACGAAATTTTGGCACGTCCAGCTGAAGAAAGTAGCGGTTTACGTAACGAGACCTTGGCAAATGCCTGCAACATCTGCGCAGACGAGTTAAAAGAGTGCATGTGTGCCTGTTGTCGCAGAAGGGAGTCGGGAATCCCTTCAATGATGTTATCGATTAGTTCCTCATCGTCTATCCGAATCTGTGTAGCCAACAACGTTTTTTCTTTGAAGTATGTAGAAAAATCTTCTGACGGTTTCCATTTGCGCTCTTGAAACTTTCGTCGAATTATGATTTTGCTCTCCGTACCGTGGAAAGCTTCTCCAAGTTGAAACAGAAGTTCATGAACCGGCAAAGTCAGCAAACGTTCCGAAGAGTGCAACCAAATTTGAGCATGGTCCTTTAATTTGGACATCACCAGCATGCGAATTACATCATCGCTTAGCTTAAACATTTTTGTGACTGCGTTGAGCTGTGCGATCCATGTGCTGACATTAAGTTTGTTGTTCGGAGCACCGTCGAATATCGGAACCATTTCCTTGGCCACTGCTAGCAATTTTTTTTAATTTACAAATGCTTCCTCCGATCTGGCATCTCCGCCAGCAACGTCTCGATCTTGAGTGGCATCATTGTTTTGATTTGGTTTGGCAGCACTGCTTCGATCTAATGTGGCAGCACTGTCTTTATCCGATATGGCAGCATTGTAACGATTTGGTGTGGCAGCACTGTCTTATACCAATGTGGCAACATTGTAATGATTTGGTGTGGCAGCACTCTTATGGCGTCGAGCAGATTCCAATCTTAACATGTCGTTTTCCAATTGGAGCAGCTTTAGTTGACGCTGCATGGCGTCGAACTGCGTAGAAATTTCGCGAGAATTTTCTTTGACGTGAACATTCATGTTGGCAGCGTTGGTGTTGGGTTCAACTCCAGCGTGGTCGTGTTCGACTATGCGCTTACCATGTCGTTGTCTGGGGCTGACTCTTCAATGTTGTCGTGCTCCAGAGCAGCTTCACCTTCTAATTCACCAATCACCGGGCAAGCTCCTCGGGCTTCTGGGGTACGCCGTTCAATCGCGCCGCAAGCGTGGCCTTGTTACCGCTCTTTTGCATGTTGAGCTTTTCCAACCAATTGGGCAGTTCTGCTGCCGTATAATCGTCTGCACCGATTGTTTCCATTTAATAATATTTAAAACCACTGTTTTTACTTCGTTGATTCACTTTGTAGGTTGAGTTCTTGTGAAAAAAAAATTTCACAGTAATCCCACTTCTGAATTTGTAGGAGGCGAATAAAAGGCGTCCGTTCTCTTTTCTTGTCACAAACGAAGTGTTCTTTATTCCCTCGTTCCGTTCCTTCTTAGCCTATTACATGTATGGATTAGTGTGTCGGTTGCTGATCGTGCGAACGGGACACACACAGTAGTGTCCGTAAGCACGATTAGCACATTCGAGTAAGCGAGACGCGCATGTTGTACTTTATGTATACGGTAGTGTGGCTGCTTGCTACACATTGTTCGTTTGAATTCGTCGCGGTTCCGCACTTGTCACAGACTTTAAAACTTCTATCATGCTTCGGTGTTGCGTTTCTAGAAATGCACAAACGCGATCACTGTACTCGGCTTGTGGCTGAGGCGATCCCACTTCTGATGTCGGAACGTCGTTTTCCTCCGCGGATTTCATAGCGATACGGACCGCGCGTTTCCTCGGCTGTGACATGTTGCGTAGCTCGATCAAGAGTGCCTCTTTGAATCGCAACTCCTCTTTTTATATGGCACCAATCTAGGTACTCGTCCTCTTCCCAGAATATGCATTCGTATGTCTCTTACACATCGTCAAGCCGAGGCTACACAAAACAAAAGTATGTTAGGCCTTTACGCAGAAACCATTTGCGAATACGAACCTCGACAAAAGCACCAAAGGCAAAGAGTAACATCTGCCCGACTTCTAATTTCCAATTAAATTCCATATTTCTAGGATTTACTATATGAACGTTTTATTTCGAACTAAATAAACGAATTCGATTCCTATTAATTAACCATTCAAATTAATGACCCAAAAATAAGGCTTCGACATATATAATCAATTTATTCACAAGTTTGCTGCGCAGTGATGAATCATTTCCAACCCTATAGCTGTATATGAAAATATATTTATACTAGAGGGCCCGCTATTGCATCCTCGCTTTGATCGGATGCAGATCCACACTTAAAATTTCGTATTAAATTTCGCTTTGAAGTTAGCGCACTGAATGAGAAATAAAGATTCTTTGAAGTCGAATGACAAATATAAAATGAGGCAAGGCCTACTTAAGCCTTAGACGAATATCAATATTATCCCATTAATATTATTTTTTTTAATTTATGTTTTTTATTTTTTAAAATAGGTTGCAGGTGGAATTAGAAAATTAAAATACCCATACGAATCTGGCAATTTTTTTCTGATTTTTTTAAAAAAACTTCAAGTCTCTAAGACATGTGGTTTGGCCATGGCTGTGATATATCAGTCAGTCAGTCAGGACAAAGCATTTTATATATATAGATATATATGTCGCAGTACTTAGAATTATTTGAATTAAACCGCCAACTTATTTGGCGGCTGCCAATGCATATTTCATATTCCTAGAACTACCAAAAGCTACCAAAGCAGATTTCTAATTTCTAGAATCCAAAGCTACCAAAGCATATTTCTTATTCCTAGAATCCAAAGTATTGGAGCCGGTGTTGCCAGACCATCGAGTGTGGTCCGGTCGCGCAAGAGAGAAAGAGATGAATATACAACAAAGAAGATGAGCTCGATGGTGAAGGGACGTTATCTAGGAACGGGCACTTCGACTCGAACTCTTGCCGCGATCGGAACTCACTATCGTGAAGATGGAAAACCAAAATATTAATTCTCCGACATCAGAAGTGGGATCGGCCCTGCCACAAGACAATTCGGGTGTTTTGGCTGCATTGGAGGCACAGAATCGCGCGTTGTTGGAGCTAGTGAAAAACATAAACACAACTCGCGCCGGTGTCGGGAGTGAAACTTCGGTTATAATGTTGCCAAAATTTGATCCTGACTGTGGGGGTGCTGATGCAAGTGCGTGGTGCAACACGGTCGAATTAATTTTCGCTGAGCATATGCTTACGGGTAGTGGCCTTGTCATGGCACTAAGCAAATCTATGCAAGGAAGTGCATCTCAGTGGTTGGCGCAAATCTGTTTCAGCGGCATGACCTGGCCGTAATTCCAGGAATGGTTCTTGCAACGATATGTTGGCATAGAGACTTCGGCTGCAACCCTGATGAACATTTTCAAAGGGCGTCCGAATTTAGGAGAAAATATTCCCGAATATGGGAGCCGCCTTGTGACGTCATTGATGTCAAAATTTAAATCCATAGAATTGGAAGAAATTGTCGTGTCCATCGTCTTGACACACCTGTCCAACCTAGATTCTCGCCTTTTGAAATCGATGTTTACGGGAACCGTTAAAACCCGTAGCGATCTTCAACAACATTTAAAGGCGCATGTGTATTCAAGGCGTAATGAACCTGTGGGTGACAACGAAGTCGAACGAAAGAAGATGAAGATGTCCCCTCAAATAAAATGTCATCACTGTGGCCGAATGGGGCATAAAATCGCCGACTACCTCAAAAGGCGAAATGAAGACCGGAATCGGGCGAGTGTAGCCCCTGGACATAAGCCTCGTCCACTAAACAACAGGACGTGCTTTAAGTGTGGGGAGTTGGGGCACTATGCTTCGGATTGCCCAAGGAGTCCTCATACCTCTCAAGAAATCAGCGCCGAGAAACGCGTGAATGTGGTGGTCCTTTGAACCCAAGGGCATTTTAAAACAGTTTGGTGAGTCTATTTCATTTTGTTTCGATTCAGGCGCTGAAAGTTCTCTTATAAAGGAAAGTGTAGCGGCGAAGTTGCACGGAAAACGTATTTCTAATTCAGTGGTCCTGAGGGGTATTGGAAGCGAGCCTGTATGGAGCACAACGCAGATCCTTTCCGACGTTAATATTAACGATCATTTTCTAGAGCTAATGCTACATGTCGTATCGGATAAGATTCTTAATTTTGATATTCTAATTGGTCGAGAGATTTTAAGCCAAGGATTTGGAATTATAATTGAAGCAAATAAATTTGAGTTCTATAAATCTAAAATTGTGAAAGCGCTGTCGTATGATTCAAGTTTGGTTAATCGTTTTAATTTTAATAAAGATTTAAATGAGTTCGAAAAAGAAAGACTAACTGAAATGTTGGGAAAATATTGTACATCATTTCTTGATGGCATTCCACGAACAAGAGTAACAACTGGTTTGCTTAGTATACGTCTTAGTGATCCACATAACACTGTTCAGCGTCGTCCATATAGACTAGGTGAAGAGGAGAAGGCTAATGTAAGACGAATGATAGACGAATTGTTGTCCGCCAAAGTTATACAACCGAGTAGTTCTCCTTTTGCTAGTCCGATGATGCTGGTCAAGAAGAAGAATGGTACAGACCGTTTATGTGTAGACTACAGAGAATTAAATGCGAATACAGTGGCGGATAAATATCCTTTGCCACTAATTTCTGATCAAATAGCTCGTATGCGGGGAGCTAGTTTCTTTTCTTGTTTAGATATGGCAAGCGGCTTTTACCAAATTCCAATCCACCCAGAATCTATCGAACGTATGGCATTTGTAACACCCGAGGGGCAGTATGAATTTCTCGCAATGCCTTTCGGTCTAAAAAACGCGCCTTCGGTATTTCAACGGGCAATAATAAAGGCATTGGGATCGGTAGCGCATACATTTGTCATTGTTTATATTGATGATGTATTGATAGTCGCTGAGACAAAAGAACAGGCGATGGAGAGATTAGACCAAGTTTTACAAGTCCTAATGGAAGCAGGTTTTTCCTTTAACATAAACAAGTGTACGTTCTTACCAGAAAAAATAGAATACTTAGGTTATGAAGTTAGTGCAGGAGAAATTCGACCAAACAGTCGCAAAATAAAAGCTCTTGTAGAACTACCCCCACCGCAAACGGTACCGCAGTTAAGGCAATTTATCGGAATGGCTTCGTACTTCCGCCAGTTCGTGCCGAAATTCTCAGAAGTGTTGAAGCCTAGCTTTTGTAAATGCAGTGAAGCATTTTAGACATTATTTACAAGGACGAGAATTTGTTATATTAACAGACTGTGATTCTTTAAGGGCAAGCCGTTCCAAAGCAACTTTGACACCTAGGGTACATCGGTGGTGGGGATATTTGCAAGCCTTTCAATTAAGCATTGAGTACAGGAAAGGGGAGAAAATGGCACACGCAGATTTTCTTAGTCGTAATCCACTTCCAGCTGAAAATGATACACAATTAGCTAAAATAGTCGAGAAGCGCGTTAATCTAATGGAGGTATCTGACAACTGGCTACTGGCTGAACAGAACCGCGACCCAGAAGTCTCTGAAATAATTGAAAAATTGCGTAATGACGAGTTGGAGGAAGATTTACTTAGAACGTATGAGTTAAGAAGGGGTATGCTTCATCGGAAAATTCAACGGAACGGTAGAACTCGTTGCCTTCCCGTAATACCAAGGGCATACTGATGGGCTGTAATAAATCACGTACACGAAGCTGTAATGCACTTAGGCTGGGAGAAGACGCTTGACAAAGTATATTCGCACTATTGGTTCGCCAATATGTCAAAATATGTTAGGCGCTTTGTAGAAAATTGTATCACTTGCAAACTATCAAAGGCTTCAAAAGGAAAAATACAGGCAGAGCTTCATCCAATTCCAAAAGTTGCTATCCCCTGGCATACTTTGCATATTGACATTACGGGAAAGCTAAGTGGCAAAAACGATCAAAAGGAATACAATATTGTTATCATAGATGCTTTCACTAAGTTCGTTTATTTACAACACACTTTAAGCTTAGACACCGAAAACTGTGTAAGAGCCATGAAAACTTTAGTGTCGTTGTTTGGCTTGCCTATGCGTGTAATTGCTGATCAGGGTAGGTCATTCGCCAGTGTAAATAAGTCCCTTGGAGCTGATGATCGGCAGGGAGGGAAGACCATTTGGTTTGTTGCCCATCACAGATGATGAGGAAATAGTAGACAGGGAAAAAGTTAGGGCGCTAGCTAAGGAAAATATTGATCGTAACGGACAGTATGAAAAACAATATTCGATAAAAACAAGGCTCAAATCGTAAAGCATCAGGTTGGTATTAATAAAAAATGAAGAAAGAAATCAAACAAAGCTGGACCCGAAATTTAAGGGGCCTTTTGAAATAATTGAAGTTTTAGAGGGCGACCGATATATGCTAAGATCTCTAACCAGTAAGCGGCAATATAAATATTCTCATGAACACCTGCATTCCTTACCAAATATAGAAGTACTGGAAGAGATTGATGAAGAGTTTGATAATACAATTGATGAAGATGATCAGACCGGAAGTGGACAAGACGAAATGTAGTTCGAGAAGTTTGTGTGAAGCTGCACCATGATTCTGTGTGGATGCATGGCGGGAGTTTGTGAGAGGCTGCACCATGATCCTGTGTGGATGCGTGGCGGAAGCATATGAGAGGCTGCACCATGGCCCATTGTGAATGCGTGGCGGGAGTCAGGAGAACGAGTGGTTTTGAAGTCCAATTGGAAACGATGATTAAATGTGAAAAACGATATGATATGAGATATTAAACAAAAAAAAAAGAATATACTGTAAATGAATGTTATGTTTTTGATTATAAACCTCACACACGAGGGCGTGTGCCTGTTAGGAAGGCCGTGTCGCAGTACTTAGAATTATTTGAATTAAACCACCAACTTATTTGGCGGCTCCCAATGCATATTTTATATTCCTAGAACTACCAAAAACTACCAAAGCAGATTTCTAATTTCTAGAATCCAAAGTATTGGAGCCGGTGTTGCCAGAGCATTGGAGCCGGTGTTGCCAGACCATCGAGTGTGGTCCGGTCGCGCAAGAGAGAAAGAGATGAATAGACAACAAAGAAGATGAGCTCGATGGTGAAGGGACGTTCTCTAGCAACGGGCACTTCGATTCGAGCTCTTGCCGCGATCGGAACTCACTATCGTGAAGATGGAAAATATCCAAAATATTAATTCTCCGACATACAAATTATTATATGTGGTGGCTGCCGGGGGGATCCCTCGCCGCAATCACTGATATTTAGCCGGTTGGCCGTAGATATTCAGGAACCTCTCGTACGGAAACGGGGGGTGGTATCTTCGCTTGAAGATTTATGATTTTATTTATTTTAACTTCTGGCCTAGAGACTCAGATAGTTAAGTTAAGTTCAATAATCACGACGCGAGCCGGAGTAAGTTTACGTGCTAGTGCTCTTTATAAATATGCAAAACGAACTGACTTAAAAGCTAACATAGAAAAGCATTATAGTGGCCTCTGCCAATGTGCAGAGCTTATGCCGGCTATGTTTGAGCTTCCGGCCAAATGCTGGTCAGCAATTTGACCGTTGCTGGAGAGCGGACGATCGGTCCGGTTAACTTAGTTAACTTACATATCGCCTCCGTTTTACTAAGAAGGGTGGCAACGCCAAATTAGTTCGAACCTTATTAAGTATGCGTGTGTGGCCGTCAGCCAATGGGCGGACAGGGGGAACAACGGGTGAAAAATCACCTGCCGTAACTGTCTGCACCACTGGAAGTGCGACTATACTCTCCCCGTGAGGGCGGCTGGAAGCAGGTCCCAGTACGGTCATGTCTCTGCTGAGGATGCAGACAAATGGTAGTCGGGCGGGGAGAAAAAAACTCCTGCCCAAAAAATTCCCCCAATCCAAGGTGGAACAGCATATGCCGAGGGATGCGTGTCCGGGGGGTGCTTGGACATTAATATGCGGACTCTGGTGGACCGGCCGACCCATCAGTTTTAACTAGGCTTACCACGGTATGCGGGCTCTACCGTGGCGGACCACCCCATCCCAGCATACTCGTGGGACCAAAAACATGAATCATAACAACAAGAACAAAACCGTAGGTGGCCGTCAGACCTTAAAGTCGGCAGGGGGTGTACCTCCCTCAAACCACAACTCGAAGACGCATTGGGGTCGAGTGTGTAAGAAGGAGGAGGAGAGCTCTTCAGAGCGCCTTCATCCGGGGACCAGCGCTACTGGTAAGGGCGAGACGATGGGCCCGACGAGCAGCGTGATCGGCGGCAAGTCCCTCGACATGACTGCAGGCAGCTGCAGAGGCAACCCTTCCCCAGGAAGCACGGCCAAGACGAAACAGAGGAAGAAGCCGCTCTACCATGAGCGGAGAAGAGCAGCCTTCATCCTCTTCCGAGCCATGGAGGCAGACCCGGAGCAAGCGGGTCTCATAAGATGGGCGAAAGGCATCCTGCCTGACTTCCAGCCTGAGAAGGCGGGGAGGGCGGTTGCCCCCAAAGCCCAGCAAGCTAGCACCGACGCGGGCAGGAGCACCGCCAAACGCCAGTGGTCTGCGGACGTACAACCGCCTCAGCCGAAGCGTTCCAAGGTGCAGCCTCAGCGGTCCTTCGCCGAGGTTACTAAGGGAAAGATCCTGATTGTAGTGGTGGACGAGGGCTCCAGTGACGGACACATCCCGAGGGACCAGTGGCGGTGGATCGTTGGGGAACTGCACAATAGGTTCGTAGAGGAGCTGTTGGCGTCAGGTGGGGCACTGCCCCGTTGTTAGGATGCCGGCTAGCATCAAGGAGGCGTGAAGGTGATCGCGTGCGAAGACGCAGCGTCGGTCACCTTCTATAAGAGAGCGATCGCGGGATTGGGAGAAGTGTTCCCAGGCGCGAAGCTCGCGGCTGTCGACTGGGATAAGATCCCCAGCAAGTCTAGAGCCAGGGCGTGGCTTACGCACAAGCCGGCAGAGCCTGAGAAGATTCTCAAGCTTCTGCAACTGAGTAATCCCGACCTCCCCTCCTCTGATTGGCGAGTCGCCAAGGTTGAGGAGGCCGTTGGTCCGAGGCGCCAGGTTGTCCTGACTCTCAATGAGGGGACAGTCGAGGCGCTAAAGAGAAACGGGGGAGCACTCAGATACGGCTTCGAGAGTGTAGCCGTCCGTATTTATAAGGCAGACGCAAAGCCGGGCCTAAAAGAGGAGGATCCCGATATAGAGGGACCTCTCACAGAGGAGGCGCCCGAAGGATTGTCCGACGAGGAGGACATCCTGGAAGGGTACGTCTCCGAGGAGAGCGAGCTCGCGAGGGGCTTGCGCGGAGTCGAGATGTCCGAGGAGGAGGACGGGTTGGACGAGCCGACCTCGGACGCCGACATCACTGTGGTGGAGGTCAAGCAGCAAAATGTCGTTGACGTTCCTGCAGATCAACCTCCACCACAGTAAAGCAGCTTCCGCTGCTCTTCTAGTCCACCTGTCAGAAGGTGGTACCGACGCTGTCCTCATCCAGGAGCCCTGGATCTGTGGCGACAGAATCCTTGGGCTGAGGGCAGCCGGCTATAGGCTATACGCAGCCGTAACAACAGGTAAATCGCGAGCCTGCATACTGGCTAGGAAAGACTTAACTCTTTCCTTGCATCCCAATTTCAGCAATGAGGACATTATAACCGCATGACTCGAGGGACCAAACGGTTCCCTCCGGATATGCTCTGCAGACCTGGGGCACGATCAGGACCCCATCCCCCCAACCCTGAAGCATGTAACCGAGGACAGTAGAAGACTGGGCCTGGGTCTCATCATCGGGTGCGACGCGAACGCCCACCACCATCAGTGGGGCAGCACCAACACCAATGACAGGGGTGAGTCTCTTTTTGATTTTATCCTTGCATCCAACTTGCTGGTGGGAAACTCAGGTAATGAACCCACCTTTATAATTAAAAATCGTAGGGAGGTATTGGATATCACCCTTCTATCTGAATCCCTTAGGGATAACCTTAAGTCATGGAGGGTGCTGGAGAAGCACTCCTTCTCTAATCACAGATACATTTGGTTCACGCTAGGCTTCGACAGGTTCAACCCAGTTACCTTTCGGAACCCCCGGAGAACCGACTGGGAGAAATACAGGTCCCATCTAAATAGGATCCTAAAACCCCCTCCAGCCCCAACCCACTCGGACTACTGTCCAGAGGGGCTGGAGCGCCTCGTAAAGACTTTTACCGATGCTTGTAGCAAGGCTCTTGATAGGTCCTGCCCCCAAAGTAGGAAGGGGGGGGGACACTGGGAAAAAGCCACCGTGGTGGTGCAAAGAACTGGGCTGCCTCAAGAAGACCGCGAGGCAGTCCTTCAACGTAGCCAAGAACGCCAACACAGACGAATCGTGGCGCCTATACAAAACCAACCTGTCCCTATACAACAGGGAATTAAGAAAGGCCAAAAGGAGGGCCTGGTCCGACTTCTGCTCGGGAATCCAGGACCACTCTGAGGCGTCTAGGCTGCGGAAGGTCCTCTCGACGACGCCCTCTAACCCGGGCTTAGTCAAGCGTCCCGACGACAGCTGGACGACCTCCAGTGAGGAAACCCTCGGGGTTCTCCTGGACGTCCATTTCCCCTCTAGCTCTTTCCAGAGCAGCCCACCTAACCCCCCGACTCGGCGGGGTCCGTCCGAAATGGCATACCTTCTTACTGATAGGAACATTAGATGGGCAATCAACAGCTTCAGCCCTTATAAATCCCCAGGGGTGGACGGCATCATACCTGCACAGCTTAGCTACGCAGCTGAGCTATCCACGCCCTGGCTTCGACTGATCTTTGCGATCATCCTCGACACAGGAGTCATTCCGAATGGATGGCTCCGCTCAAAAGTTGTATTCATCCCCAAGGCAGGCAAGCCGTCGCATTGCACGCCAAAGGACTACAGGCCGATAAGCCTCTCCTCGTTTCTACTCAAGACGCTGGAGAGACTCATCAGCCTACATCTCAGAACTAATATTCCCCAATCATCCTTATCAGGATCACAACACGCGTATAGGAGGGGCAGATCGACAGAGACAGCACTTCATTCGCTCACCACCATCATAGAAAAATCGCTCCACGAAAAGGAGTTCACCCTCGTCGCCTTCTTGGATATAGAGGGCGCTTTCAACAACATTCTTCCAGGTTCAATCACATCAGCACTGACCAAGCTGGGGATTGATCAACACTCGGTGGGTCTCATTGACCGGATCTTGCGCAGCAGAACGGTGGAGGCAACACTGGGGGGGTCAACCATCTCCAGACAAGTCAACAGAGGCACACCTCAGGGCGGAGTCCTCTCCCCTCTCCTATGGAATGTGGCGGTCAACGAACTGCTCCAGGGCATAGAAGAGGGCGGCTGTCGTGTCGTGGCCTACGCGGATGATGTTGCCTTGGCGTTCACAGGAAAATTCCCGCAGACACTCTGTGACAGGATGAGCGAAAGCCTTCGGTTTCTGACGGACTGGACCGCAAAGTCTGGTCTGGGAGTAAACCCAGCGAGGACTGAACTAGTCTTTTTTACAAGGAAATACAAAATCCCCAAAATGATACCCCCTAAACTCTGCGGGGTTCCCCTCACCCTCAAAAATGAGGCCAAGTATCTAGGTCTTATCCTGGACAGGAAGCTCAATTGGTCCCTTAACACGGATGAAAGGGCCAAAAAGGCTACAATCGCGCTATACACCTGCCGCAAGGCTATCGGGTTAAAATGGGGTATCACCCCAAAAATTGTCCGTTGGCTGTACACGGCTATTATTCGCCCAATACTCCTCTACGGGGTGGCTATTTGGTGGCCAGCTCTAATTTTTTTTTATTTTATTTTTATTTTTTTTTTTTTTGATTATCATACCTGATGATTTTTAAAAATCAAACGGTTTATTTATTTAATGACTGCTACTACACTATTATCTACAGCTATTATTATAATAACAATTTGTTTGTAGAGGTCTAAGGGTTGTTACAGTATCTTAAAGTATATTTTCCGGGTAACAGCTCCCGGAAGTTTAGCTAGGTACATTACTTATTGTATTTTACGGGTTGTAAGGTCCCTAATGGTAGGTCTTTTTAGTCTGCATCTGGTCCTTCTGCTTGCCGCATCCCTCGCGAGCGGGTTCGGGTGCCGTCTTAGCCTGGAAAGGTGTCTGTTGGCGGTCTCATTGATGACATCACACAGCAGCGGGATTCGCAGCTCCCTATGTATGTCCAGGTTGCGGATGAACCACTCCGATCCAGTAATGGTCCTTAGGAACTTGGCCTGGAAGGTCCTTATCTTTTTTAGATTCGAGCTGGCAGCTGTGCCGTATATTGGGAGCCCGTACTTCCAGATTGGGGAGAGTATGGAAAGGTATATTCTCCTCTTGTTGGACAGGCTCAGCTTTGACCGTGGTTGCGTCAGCCAGCGGAGACTTTTGGCGACGGTTAGAAGCTTGCTCAGCGCCTGGGTTATGTGCGAGGCGAACGTGAGTCTTCTGTCCAGGATCAGGCCGAGATAGCAGTACTCCTTTAGCTGTGGGAGTACCTGACCGTGGATAAAGAGTCCTGGGCTTGAGTCCCTACGCAACGTATAGGTGACCGTTGCACACTTGCCTGGGTTGATTGAGATGTTCCATCTGCAGCACCAGTTTTCGAACTTCTTCAATCGCAGTTGGAGACGGTCCGTTGCCTCGTACACGCAGCTGGATCTGGACAGGATAGCAGTATCATCTGCGTAGGTGGCTATACAGGTGTCTCGACTGCTGGTGCTGGTTTGTAGAGGAGCATCACTCGTGAACAGGCTGTATAGAGTTGGACCCAGAACACTCCCTTGAGGAACACCGGCGAGGATTGGTCTGGACGATGACGCTATACCATCCTGGACCACTTGGAAGGATCTGTCCTTCAGGAAGCTGCTGAGAATCGCATGCAACTGATACGACAGAAGACCCTTAAGTTTCGACAGTAGTCCTTTGTGCCAGACTCTTTCGAATGCTTGCTGGATGTCAAGGAAGACTGCGACAGTGTATTGCTTCCTTTGGAAGCCATCCATGATAAATCCCGCTACACGATGCAACTGTTCAGGAGTTCCGTGGCTTTTCCTGAAGCCAAATTGGTGCTTGGGTATAGCATTCAGGATGTCTGGGGACTTCATCAATCTGTCCAGGATGCAGCGTTCCAGGATTTTGCCAAAGATGGGAAGCAGGCTTATCGGTCTGTAGCTGTCGGGGTCATTGGAAGGTTTCCCTCTCTTGTGGATCATCACCACATTCGCATTCTTCCAGGATATGGGAAAGTGGCCTAATCTGATAGCAGAGTTCAGTATTAGGACGAGGAAGAGGATTGCCCGATCTGGCAGAAGTTTGCAGATCTGGGATGAGATCCCATCCGGACCTGGAGCCTTTCGGTTTTTCAGGCTGTTGATCTTCCCCTTGACTTCCGGGAAAAGAATAGGAGGAGGGGGTGGTGACATTTGGTAAGGAGCATCAAGGATAGCCTCTACCTTGGCCACTCTTTCTGCCGATGCAGTCTCAAAGGGAGAGAACCTTTCCTCCAGCTTGTCAGCGAACGCCTCAGCCCGCTCGAGTGGAGTGCGAGCCCAGGATGAGTCTGCTCGTTGAATGGGGAATTTTGGTGCAGTCTTCCTTTTAAATCTGCTCGTAAGTCTCCACGGAGCAAAATTGGTGTCCTGGTTCGGAGTCGCTTCCTGGAGTTCTCTGTCCAGAGAGCTTTGGCGATGGCGGTTCAAGGGCTTCCTAATACGGGAGCCCAGCCTTTGCAGGATTCTGTGTATATCGCGGTTTTGGGTCCTGGCAAAGTCTTTCCTTAGCCTGTGCTTTAACTGGATAAGCGACAGGATGTCGCCAGGCACAGTATCCCTGCGAGCAGTTGAGACCGTGATGCATCCTGAAGTGGCAACAGCTGCAGCATCCAGGATTTTGTTGTGTAACAGCCGGGCAGCATCCTCCACATCTTCAGCGGAGCATAACTCTGTTTGTAAATGCAGGGAGTCCTCCAGTTCCTTTCTGAATACTCTTACATCCGATCCAGGGGGAAGCAGAGGTTTTTTCACTGGGACGCAGTACCCAACTGTCCGTAGCTGAACAATCAGGGGGAGATGGTCTGAGCTCAACTCAAAGGACTCTGTTATACTCAACCTCCTACTTGAAGAGCGCGAAGTCAATGGCAGACGGAGTTGTGCCTGCACTCGGGTAGCAGGTGGGCCTTCCTGTGGCTAGTATTTGGGCACCTGTAGTGTCAGTCGCTTCCTTGAGGAGTGTGCCTCTTGGGTCTGCTCTGCTGTTACCCCAAGCCTGGTGTTTCGCATTGAAGTCGCCCCCAAGGAGGAAGCGATCTCCACATACATTTATGAGGGCTTCAAAGGAGTCTTGAGTCCAAATAGGAGTAGGAGGGAGATACACCGCAGCTATGTTTATCTCCCCTAGAGATGAGGGTATCGTAATCCTTGCCAGTTGTACATCTGGTAGGGAAACAGGTCTATGGTGATGGTGAACAATTTTACAGCTGACCAGGACTGCAGAACCTCCTCTGGAAGTCCTTCCTGGGTAGTCTGCTCTATATACGTTGTAACCTGGGACATTGAAGTAGACACCAGTGCGTAGGAAGGTCTCAGAGACAAGCAGGATGTCTATTTGGTTTTGGTGGAGAAACACCAGGAGCTCCTCCCGGTTGGCAAGGAGACTCTTGGCATTCCAAATAGCTATCTTTAGACTGCTTATTTCTGCGGGCGGTATCTGGCGTTGCTTTCCCGTTGTAGATCACGAACTACAACTGAAATGGTGGCCATAGATGCGGCGAGTCCTTCAACTGCGTGTTTTAATTCCATGAGCATAGTGGCAATCTTAGTTATGTCCCATGGGTCCTCGGTTGCAGGGTGCCTTAGATTGAGGGGGGATCTCCTTTTTGAGGGAGCTAAAGCTGGGAAGTCCTCCTCCTCCAAGAAGGATACCCCCTGCGGAGCCCAAGAGCTTGGCGGAGCTCTGTTTTGTAGGCCAAGAGCGACAGTAGGCTGAGCCCTTGACGCCTGAGCGTAAGAAACTCCCCGTTGAAGTAGTGCTGAGGGGATATTCGTGTGTCCCCTCTTCTGCCTGTTTGAGAGTTGTGGAACCAGCGGGATTTTGGGCGCGGATACCCTTAGTTTTTGTGCAAAAATCCTGCAGTTTCTGTCATATGCTGCGTGTCCGCCTCCACAGTTGGCGCAGCAGAGGTCGTCAACATTTATGGCCTGACAAACCTCGGTCTAGTCCGCATCTCCCACAGGTAGGAGGTTTTAGGCAGTAGTTCTTCGTATGGTTGAATCCATAGCACCTGTAACATTGCTTGACGCGGTTGTTGTCCCTTTTTTGCTCGACAGAGACTCTCTGTCTACCGATTCGTGTGATCGTCAGGGCTTCAGCGTTGTTTGGTGCCTGTTTGATCTCCACAAACCACACATTTTGCCTTGCAGGTTCATCTGGTTCTTGGCGGCTTCGGTTGCCAATACCTCTGACGGGAGGGTTGTACAAATTGGCCACAGTGTGGCCTAGCTTCCTCAACTCCTCGGTAATTTGATTAGTGGGCGTGGAGGCTGCCAAGCTTTTGATAACTAATCGAAAGTTACGGTCTTCTTGAAGACAAAAGTGAGTATATGCGACCGAAAGATCACTCAGTCGCTTCGTGATTGCTCGGTGCATATCTGGAATCTTGGGATATACCCGAAGATCCCCAGACAAGGCGACACGAAGCTCGAAAGCGTCGTTTGTGACCACTTTCAGGAGCTCCAGTTCCATAGCCAACACGTCGTTTACATTTGGGATCGTGATCGGCCTTGGTTTTGTAGGTTTGGGAGCTTTAGACGCTTTCAGAGCCTCCTCTGCTTCCTCGCGTAGGCATTCCTCCTCTGTTTCGGAGCTTAGTCCGACTGAATCCACGTCCATGTCTCCTTCGAATTCGGAGGATAGGGCCGCGAAGGCGTTAATACGCGGAGAAGGTTTGTTTTGGTCTTTCTTGGCGGCGTTGCCTGCCAGTTGGGACGCCTTTCTTTTTACCGGGACGGTTTGCCAGCTCGGCTGGGGGTTTTGAAGTGATCCCCCAGGAGTGGCTCCCCGCCACTTCGGCAATGGTGTATTTTGGCTCGCCTTGGGGCCGGCGTCACTAGCCTTTTTCAGCAGCTGGCTATGTTGGAGCCTTTTTTTGGTCTCTTGTGTTTGCGCCTTCCTCTTGATGAGTGCCTGCTTTGAAGTGGAGGCGATTTCAGAATCCCCACGGGTTTTCTCGACCACCGAAGAAGATCTGGGGAGGGTTATTGAGGCAGAGGTGATCGTCCCCGCGCTTGTCGAGATGGTGGTTGTTGTCGTTGCCGTGGTGATGGACGTATCTGAGTATAGGGTGAGGGAGGTGGCTTGAGACAGCATGTAAGTTTTATTTAGGTCTGCCAACTTTAGGTTGGCCTTAGCTGCCTCCTGCATAAGGTCCTGGTATGAGCGCACGGTGCTTTTTGCGGCTGCACAGGTGTCAGTTTTGGTGGTCGGCACAGAGTCCATTGTTTAGATTTTACGCGAGAAAATTTACAATGGTGCCCGGAAAAATATTATATGTGGCGGCTTACGTTTAAATTCTAAATTAGAATTTAACTAAGCCGATTTACACTTGTGCGTAATTACACACTCGAGTCTATTTGACACGGCGGGGTAGATGCCGTGTATTTTTACACTGGTCGTACCGTATGTGGCACTCCTTGGAAAAAACAGTATTTGTTTTACGCTGGCGATCGGTATTTTACACACTCCGTAATTTGGTATGTTTTATTGGCGATGTATGGCAACGCTATTAGAATTAATCGCGTTATCGATTAATCGTTTGGTATTAGGTTTGCCTTAGTGGCCACTCGATCTAGTATTTTTCGCTGACAGGTGTTAGCTGCAGGCACACTGCAGCTGTCAAAATACGTAAACAAGGAATTTTCACCTTGCACGTGCCAATTATTTTCGTAAATAAATGTTTATTGAGAAAAATACGACAAAATACACTGCGCACGTGTTTCATTTGCGGTTTAAGAGGGGAATGGGAGCTCCTCCCACCTGCATCAGCAGGATTTGTCTGTGTGGTGAATAAGAGTCGGGGGCAGCCGCCCCGCACGAGGCTGCCGGCGGAGCACCAGTCAATTGTTTAATAAATTGTGTGAAAAGGCACAGCGGGCGTGTTGTACGCGCGATTTCGAGGGTAATGGGAGCTCCTCCCACCTGCATAAGCAGGATTTGTCCCATTTAGCGAGCCCCGGCCAGGGACAGCCACACCGCACGTGGCCACCGGCAAACGCTATTTAATCAATGATGCCACTTATTTGCACATTAACTGGTTTCCTTCACTGCCAGGCCCTCCGGGGGGTAGGCGGGATTTTTTGTGCCACTTTGTGGACTTGTCCAATTTGTTTAAACAAATTATTCGGGTTATCAGTCGCGAGCGATCCGCAGACGCGTCCGTTTATTCAAAAGCGGTCCACCTGCCTGGGCACGTTTAAAACAAACCAACGCATGGCCGAGATCTGCATGACAGGCGGCCTGCGCACGACCCCAGGAGACGCTCTGGACGTTCTCCTGGATATCCTCCCAATAGAAATAATGGGAGAGATGACCGCGTCACTCTCGGCACTAAGGCTGAAGGGCGCGGGTCTGTGGAGGCGTTCGAGTTTCGGGCACACGAATCTCGACACTGCCCCAGACCTTACTGAGGGAAACACAGACTACTGTGTCCCCGCTGAACACTCTACCACACCCTTCCAGGTTTACATCCCCGACAGAGAGGAATGGAACCTTGGACCTCCTGGACCTCTACGGTCCCTTCACATTTACACGGATGGCTCAAAATTGGACGGCCGGGTGATAGGAGGTATATACTCCGAGCACCTGGGAGTTAGCGTCTCTTTTAGGCTACCCGACCACTGCAGCGTCTTTCAGGCGGAGGTTTACGCCATCAAAGAAGCCATTGATCAGCTCCCCCCACCAGGGTCAGAGCTCTCATATGTATATTCTCTGACAGTCAGGCCGCCCTGAAGTCACTTGAAGGCATCTCTTCAAACTCGAAGACCATTAACGCCTGCCGCAGATCTCTTCACGAGATGGCGGAGCAGTACGACCTCCACCTCATATGGGTCCCAGGACATAGGGACACCGAGGGCAACTGCGCTGCCGATGAGCTGGCCCGGCAGGGTACAACCTCCCCTCTTCTCCCGGAGAGGGAGTCAGTTGACATGCCCTTGGCCACTCGCAGACTTCTCTGTAAGGAGTACTTCCACCTCCTCGCGGACAGGAAATGGGAAAACCTAATCACCTGCCGCCACGCTAGAATGATCTGGCCACGCCGATCAGCGAAACGCTCATGTGAGCTATTTTCACTAAGCAGGAAAAGCTGCGCCCTTGCCGTCAGGGCTCTCACTGGTAGAAGCTATAGGGACGAGGAGGAGGAGGAGACCGTCCTTCACCTCTTCTGCCACTGCCCGGCCCTAAGCAGACGAAGACTGCAGTATCTGGGCTTCCCCACCCTTGTGGATCTCGCAGAGCAAAGCGAGACATCACCGAGGCAGTTAACCCGATTCATCCAAGGATCGGGTTGGTCCTCTCTTACGTAAGGATTCGTTATCGGCCCATGAGAACCTGCATTGGACGGGGGATCTAAGCCTACGCAGCATCACAAGGAGCCTCCTTAGGCTCAAGTGGATGGACCGGCTGTCTTGTGTCGGCCATCACCGCCTTAACCTAACCTTACCTAGTTAATTTTTATGCATGTTTTCCGAACCAATAAAAATCTCACTGTCTTAGGGAAAATAAAAAGAAACCGACACTGAGACAGTGATAGAACAGATCTCTCTCTTTCTCTTATTTCTCCCTCATTCTATTTCCTTTATTAACAAAATTTACTACTTTAAAAATAAAGGATTGCCGCTTTGAAGTCTAAGAAAATCAATGGGAAAATGAATCCCACATTTAAAATTAGCTTTAAAATAAATAAAAAACATCATAAATGAATATATAAATAAAAATAAATATAGTAGATACTTTTTATTTGGAGCAGAAAATAAAACACACTTTTTTGATATATTTTAATCAATTGTTATGCAATTTATTTATACGCTATGTAAATATAATTTGTTCACAACTGTTATATAATTATTTTTTCATTTTCTGTTTTGATTGCGTAACATTTAATTTATATAACATTTTGTCCGCTGAAACTTTGCTAAAAATCGCCGCCGCGGGCAGGGTATCGTGCAGACGCCACGCGAGAAGAAGAAAGTCTTCCGGAACCAAAAACGGAAAATGCCCAATAAAACTTACGGGCTACTCCACACACACAACTTGCTTTCGTTTTTAAAATAAAAAAATTCATTATATATACTATATTATTTTATATATAATTATATACTATATATTTGTTTATATCATTTTAATTAGATGGCTTTGCGTAAGTTTTAAAGTAAGAAAAAGTGCGCTGGTTTCCGGTTTCTTTCAAATGGCTAAAACGTGGCAACACTTACTGTCTTCTTTGTTAATTTTTATGTTTTCTTCTTTCTTTCATTTAGTTGGTCGTTGATGCACTACGATCAGTACATTCAAGTGGCCCATCTGACACCAAGCACGTGCCTGTTCGTGTTAGGTGTTAGTAGGCGCGACAAATGAAAGTATAGAAAAGGAATACGAGGAAGTGAATACTGGCGTGCTGCCAAACTGTTTGCCTGCATGCGTACTAAGTGGGTTAGTATTAAGGTTTTTAGTTGGGGAAGCCTATCTACGTTTGATGTTATCATGTACAAATCGTTTTAATTTGCACATAAGACTCTAAAGGGTTCATGCAATTCAAAAGACGTTCTACAGTGGCGCAAAACTAAAGGAATATAGGATCTAGTATTTCTACTCGGTACGTGAAAGTTAAGCTGACCCAGCAAGTCAGCACTTTCCACGTCACCGTGGATATGGTTAAAAATGAACGTAATGCCAAGCATGGTTCTACGGTTAGCTAAAGAAGATAAGTTAATTAGGAGAAGTCTACTAGAGTACGAGGGTAACCTCTAGTTTGGATCCCAGTTCAAACCGCGTAAGGCGAAAAGCAGAAAGTTCTTCTGAACTGACTCAATGCGTGTGCTGTGAACCCCCATACTGGGGGCTCCAGACGCAAGATCCATATTCTAAGATAGGACGAACTAACGAAATATATAAGGATTTTGTAACATAGGGGTCATTGAATTCCTTCGACCACCGTTTAATGAAACCAAGCACACCTCTAGCTATGATCGATAAAGTCAAGTTTAGGGTCCAGTCGGACACCCAAATCATCGACTATATTAATTCTTTCCAAAGAGCAGCAGTTTAGCGTGTAAGTCGCGAGCTTAGGAGCGACACGAGAGAAAATCATTAGCTTGCATTTAGAGCCGTTTAGGTTCAATAAGTTTATACGGCACCATGTTTGAAAGTTATTGAGATCTGTTTGTAAATCAGACTGGCAGGAAGCGTCCTTATATTGCACGCAAAGTTTGACGTCGTCCGCGTACATGAGTACTCTGGAGTTAGTCCGAACTTTGGGCAGGTCGTTGATAAATAATGTAAACAAGGGGACCCAAATGGCTCCCTTGCGGGACGCCAGAAGTAACCCTGAGAACATTAGATAACGAATTTCTAAAGAGGACCTTTTGCGTTCTGCCATTCAGATAACTTGAGATCCAACTAAGAAGATCAACCGGAAATCCCATTAGATCGAGTTTCCGAACAAGAAGAGAATGGTTGACAAAGTCAAATGCTTTACTGAAATCAGTATAGATTACGTCTGTCTGAAAGCCCTTATGGAAGCCCTTAACTAAGAAGGAAGTGAACTCAAAAGATTGGTTGTCGTTGATCTACGCTTTAAAAATCCATGCTGACATGGAGAAACAATTGATCTACACAGGTGCTGCAAATGTGGAGTAATGATTTTCTCGAAAAGTTTTGGAATGGCCGACAACTTAGAGATTCCTCTATAGTTGCTGGCAACCGATTTGCTACCTTTTTTGTAGAGAGGAATAACAAATGATTCCTTCCAAATAAGGGGAAAGTGGGAGGTTTCTAGAGACAAGGATAACAATTTTGAAGGGGATTGCACAGGGCGTCGGCACAATACCTAAGCACACAGCCAGGTATACCGTCGGGACCTGGCGAATAAATGGGCTTAACGCGATGAAGATCTGAAAGAATAGTGCTTTCGTCTAAAGTAGGACTGAAAATAAGGCTCGATTTGGGCATGATGTAGGAATAAGTCTGGTTACAGTGAGTTGAAGTTGAGTAAGTGGTTTGAAAAAACTGCGCAAACAGATCGGCAATAGCCCGATCATTTTTTACGGTTGTATTTTCAAACGAAAGCGAGGAAGGATGCGTAATTGGCTTACGTTTAGTGTTAATAAAATTATAAAACTGTTTTGGGTCCTGAGAGATCTGGACCCTACAACGAGTCAAATAATTTTTGTAACATTGCGCGTTCAACACGGTAAATCTTGACCGAGCAGATAAATAAAGGGATAGGGCAGAGTTAGAACCGGTACATACAGCCTAGATTTTTTGTTTTTAAGATGACTCAACTCTTTAGTAAACCAAGGAGGCTTATTCGATGTTGATGGATAGTATAACGGAACACATTCAGTAAAAAAAGAATTTATGGCACTGTAAAAAATATCCACGGCTGCTGACTTGTCAGTGCACATGTATAAATCGGACCAATTAAAATCTAAAATAAAGTTATTCAGCCGTTCGAAGTCCGTTTTGCGAAAACAAAGGAATTTCTTGGCTGGACAGTCAGATATGTTCTGTAAGTCAGTCCCAATGTCGAGAGTCAAGTCGAAAGTCGGATGATAGGGATCTTCGGGAAATGTCAACGGCGCCACCCTGGCTAAACTGACTCTTGCCGGATCTGAGACAAAACAGAGATCAAGCAAGCGCTCTAGGGAATTTCGTACATGGTTGACTTGAGACAGCGAAATGTCGAGCAAGCCAGCAATAAAATCATGCTGTGTGGAGGTGAAAAGTACATTAGAGGAAGTATTTGAGGACCAAATAGCCCCTGGAATATTAAAATCACCAAGAACTACTAAATGATCCTTATTAGAAAGTCGGTTGAAAACCGTTTGGATAGCGGAAAGATGGTTCCAATAAATAGGAAGTTCGGACAAAGGAGGAATGTAAGCACAGGTAATGAAAATAGAGCTACCATTGATGGTTAGCTTCACACAGAGGAATTCAACATCGAACTCCTCGAAAGTTATTAATTCCGACGCGAGAGTGGAGTCAACCGCTATGAAGACACCACCCCCACGTCTGATAGGCCGATCCAGCCGATATATTGTGAACACAGCTGGGAAAACTTTGGAGCTCATAATCTCCGGCTTTAGACAGGTTTCTGTGAACACAATAACCTGGGATGCAAACGAGAGACTATCAGAATACAATATGGAAAGCTTACTACGTAAGCCTCCTGCATTCTGATAGGAGATAGATAGGAAATTGATTAGTTTTTTGGAGCGGATGTCGTAGAGGGCGCAGTGGTCTGGTCGGGTCTGGGAAGACTTATTCCTACGGGCCGCCTTTTCTTTTTCTTAGCTTCAAACTCTTTGACGACAACATATTCTGGCCAGAATTTGGTAGAGCATATTGTTTCAAAGAGTTCATTCGGGACATTTATTTTAAAAGATGAAATATTCCTAGCATAAGAAAATTTGAATTTTTCCACCTTTATTTGTATTTTTTCAGCTCTAGTTTTGCCTTGGATAAAGGCAATAACATCCTCCGATGTCCGAGCAGGGGTGAGCCGCGAAACAATCATCTGTTTCGTAGGTGGTATTACTACAAGGGCTTTCGGCGATGCAGACTGATTGTCTGCACTGCCGATATCGGCCGGTAGTCCGGGCCTGATACCCTGATCAGGTAAATTAACGGGGCTTTGAGGGGTCAATATTTGAGACCCACCAGGGGACAAAACGGATATCATCGGGGGAACGGTCACTCCCGCAACTCATTCGGATGCCGAATCTTTCTTGCCACTCGATCTCAGAACTCTTTGACTAAATTCTGAGGTCGTTTATTTCAGAAGTTGTCCTGCTAACTTGATATCAACTTAGAAGGGCAACTTTGTGTTGTACAAAAATACAAAAAATCTTACAAATGGAGCAACAAATGTAATTCTTTTAAAAATAATTGACGGATAATTAACGGCAAATTAACAAACATTTCTCTCTTCCAAGTGAACGGACGTGTTTTTTCGTTTTTTTTTTATTATATTTCGACAGGAAAACCTAAAAAAAAAGTTGCTTAGCTGTTGCCACGATTCCAGTCGTTGTAATTATCATAAATAGAAAAGGCGAACGCCATTTGATTCTACTCCCGCATAGAGCGGACGTGGTCTCGCGCGAGCTCCGGGAAAACAATTTAAAATAGTGGATGAAATAGTGAAAACTTAAAGAATATTATACTGGAGCAGTCCAAACAGTGCGAAAAGACGCTAACAATTAAAAAAACAAAGAAAAATATAATCATAACTAGTGTTATGATTAATACAAGTGCTTATTTAATTTAAACAAATAAGTGCCACGCATAACAAGCTCGAAAAATGAGCAGCGATCAAAAGAATGAGCGTAGAAGCTCCGTCAACCCAAGAAATGCTTGCTACTCTTATTTCTCAACTCGCGATATAGATCAAAATCAGAAGTCGACAAAGAGCAACTCGACTCTACTGACCGTCGACAGCAAGAGAGCCAGCTCTTGCTCACCCTCCCTGCTCACCCCAACTCCCGCATCATGGAGTTACCAATGCCAAACCCCTCCACCGCCGGCTTCGCTGAATGAAGCTCCAACAACAAGCAGTGCGACAATTTCTGCAGTCGCTGCAAAATCACCACCAATAATTAAACCAACTACCAATATTGCGAGTTTGGTCCCAACGGCTGCACAAGAAAATAAAATGCAAAAAAAACAGCTAGCCTCGATAAGCAACAAGCGGTCCCGGCTATACAGACCGGTATAGACCGCTACATCCAGATTAAGCGCAAGCTTAGTCCACTCAACACGGTTGGTAATAAACCAAAGATCAACCGAACCAACAAAAGCACCGACCAAACGAGGAGCTCCAATGAAAACCGTTTCTCCATCCTAGGAGAGGCGGACAACAACCAACCAGAGTTTGGGGCAGGGAGACCCAAAGGAAACCTAAGCCCCCACCTATTTACATAAGGGAAAAGAGTTCAAGCGCCCTGGTCAACAAAATTGTTGCGCTGGTCGGGGACGAGAATTTCCATGTTGTTCCGCTTATTAAAGGGAACATACACGAAACAAAGGTTCAAACGAAGTCCGAAGAACACTTCCGAGCTGTGTCCAAGTACCTGGAAGACACCAAAAAGAACTTTTACACCTATCAACTAAAAAGCAGCAAGGGACTGCAAGTTGTGCTAAAAGGTATAGAACCTGACGTCACCCCCTCTGAAATTCAAGAAGCCCTTAAGGCCAAGGGGCTTCGCGCGCCAAAATGTTAGCAATATTGTTAACAGAAACAAAAAACCGCAACCACTTTTCAAGGTCGAGCTCGAACCAGATAGCAAAGCCTTAAAGAAAAACGAAGTGCACCCGATCTACAAGCTGCAGCTCTTACTGCATCGTAGAATCACCGTGGAAGAACCCCACAAACGCAACGGCCCTGTTCAATGCACAAACTGCCAAGAGTATGGACACACCACGCAGAGTAACGTACTCCAAGAAGACATATCCGCAATGGTGGAACAGAGAGCTGAGCGAGCTTAGAAAAAAGGCTAGGAAAGCCTTTAATACAAGTTACGGAACCAAAGACTGGCAGCCGTATTAGGAAATACACAAAGAATACAAAAAAGCGATATGCGCAGCCAAGAAAGACTCTTGGAGCATGTACTGCGAATCGCTAGAAGGAATCAAAGACACGGCTAGGTTGAGCAAAATACTAGCCAAGGGGCATACAAGCCCCACTCTTATAAACAGATCTGACGGCACAGGAAGTTCGTCAGCAGAAGAGACACTGGAGATCCTGCTGGACACACATTTCCCAGGTAACCAGAAAGAAGAAACTCGATCAGAGGAAAGCCAATTGGCGGAACATCAGCAAAGAGTCGACGAGATCGTCACCATGGAAAGAATCCAATGGGCGGTGGACTCTTTCGATAAGTACAAAAGTCCGGGACCGGACGGAATCATACCAGCAATGTTGCAGACAACAAAAGCATGCATTGGCAGATGGCTGCAAGCAATCTTCCAAGCATGCATCAAAACAGCACACATACCACTTCCGTGGAAGGAAGCAAGAGTAGTCTTTATACCAAAACCAGGAAGAAGAGGACACATCCAAGCCAAGGATTACAGGCCGATCAGCCTGACCTCATTCCTCATGAAAACAATGGAACGGATACTAGATATCCATATCAGAGAAAGAACGGAGAAAAACCTTTCCGAAGCACAGCATGCATACAGGAAAGGCAAGTCCACTGAAACAGCACTACACGAAGTAGTGGGATACATAGAAAAGGCACTGGTCTACAAAAACTACACATTGGCCACCTTCCTAGACATAGAAGGCGCCTTCAAAAACGTAAACGCAGATTCCATCCAGAGCTCCCTCAACAGGATTGGAGTTGAAGTAGGCATCAGAAAATGGATCGGCGCAATGCTAACGAGCAGAAGGATAACAGCCGAACTGAGTGGCACTCATCACACGAGATATGTGAAGAGGGGCACACCTCAGGGAGGAGTTCTGTCTCCACTGCTGTGGCTGATTAACATGGACGACATATTGAGAGAACTCAATAGCGAAGGAGTAAAAGTGGTAGCATACGCAGACGACGTAGTTCTACTCGCTTCAGGACCATTCCCAGACGTCATCAGCGAACTAATGACAAGGGCGCTGAAAAAACTCAACCAATGGGCAAAAGCCTGTGGGTTGGGCATAAACCCAAGCAAAACGGAACTTATGCTCTTTACGAAGAGAACAAAGATTCCCAGATTCAGTAAGCCGAAGATAGACGGTACAGAGCTAGAGCTGTCACAACAAGCCAAGTATCTAGGAGTGATACTGGATACAAAGCTATCATGGAAACAAAACATCAACGAAAGAGTAAAGAAAGCGAGCATAGCATTCTACTCCTGCAGGAAGATGTTCGGGAAAAATGGGGCATCAACCCCAAGACAATAATATGGCTCTACACAGCGGTTGTAAGACCCATACTCACATACGGAGCACTAGTATGGTGGCCAGCACTAACTAGGGCATACAACATCCAGAAACTTACAAGGATACAAAGGTCGGCATGCGCAGGTGCAACGGGAGCACTCAGATCGTGCCCCGCAGCAGCGCTGAATGCCATTCTAAACATATTACCGATAGAACATTTCATAAGGAACACAGCAGCCCAAAGCGCGGTACGACTGAAGGCAAGCCAGAGCTGGATGAACTACCACACCGGGCACTGTAAGATCCTGAACGAAATAAACGATCGGTTAACAGTAAATACCGACTACATGACAACCGACATGCGGTTCGGAAATGCATATACTACGAAATACCCAACAAGAGACGAGTGGAGAAGAGGGAGTGTAACCGAGCCAGATGAGGTATCACTCTACACCGATGGCTCAAAAATGAGCGGCGGGGTAGGGGCCGGAATCTTTGCTGAAACCTGGGGGATAGAAGAGTCCTTCCATCTCCCAGGGTCAGCAACAGTGTTCCAGGCGGAGGTCCTCGGGATTTTGAAAGCAGCTGAACTTTCATTGGGCCGAGACCTCCAGAATACCAAGGTAAGGATATACTCAGATAGCCAAGCGGCCATCAAATCTCTCGCAACAGCAAGGACTTCATCCACACTAGTCGCCAAATGTAAGGAGGCACTAAACAGACTCGCAGAACACAACAGGGTGCAGATAGCCTGGGTACCCGGGCACGCCGACATCCCCGGCAACGAAAAAGCTGACGAACTGGCCAGAAAAGGGTCAGTAGAAATTGCAGTAACAACAGATATTCGAGTATCTCTGAACACTGTTCAGGCCGAGATCCACGACCACTTCAAAGCACTAGCCAGCAAAGAATGGTCGATGAAGGCAGAACACAGGAGATCGAAACTGTGCTGGCCTGAATACAATAGGAGACGGACTGCAGAGCTGATCTCCAAGAGTAAAACGGACATCAGAAGGGTAACGGCAGCCATCACGGGCCACTGGCCAATAGGCACGCATGCCAGTAAGATGGGCCTACCCTATAACCCACACTGCAGAAGTTGCAAGGAACCAAACGAGCAGGAGACACCGGAGCATCTACTGTGTCACTGCCCGGCTTTCAACCAGCTTAGAGCGCGTCACTTCGGAGCCCACCAACTCGGGTCACTAGGGGAAGTGGGGAGGCAGCCAGTGAGTGCCATCCTAGCTTACCTGAATGACACGGGCTGGTACTGATGGGAGGCGCAGACTACAACCAACACGAGGGTGTGGACCAAAACGGAGCATAGCTCTAATTGGAGGTTACAAGCAGTAACCTCACCACTGACACCTACCTACCTACCATGGACACACCAAGACTTACTGCACACTTCGGACGGTCTGCGTAGTCTGCGGAGACTTCCACAACTCCGTAAACTGCCCCGCAAACAAAGAAGACCCCCAAATGAAAAAATGTGGCAACTGTGGAGGAAACCATACGGCAAACTATAGAGGCTGTGCGGTCTACAAGGAGCTGAAGAGTCGCATGCGACGAGCGACAGCTACGCACCAACAACATACGCAAAATGTGTATTACAACTCAAAAAGTACGCCAGACGTATTTTTCGCCAAGGCAGCCAGATCATCATTTGGGCAGCTAAATACAACCAAGGGAATCTCCTACGCCGAAGCACTAAGAACAGGCATGGAAAATCCACCCCAGCCTCACTCAGAAAATGCTCAGCAGGTTCCAGGGCAGCCGCAAAGCAAATTGGAATCTATGATGTTCACCATGCAACAAAGTATGATGGAACTTATATCATTCATGAAAACAACCATGCAAACCCTTGTTCAGAACCAGAACATGGTAATTCAGTTGCTTGTAGCACAACAGTCCAAATAATAAATGACTTACCTACGTATATCCATGTGGAATGCCAACGGTATTTCACGGCATAAACTTGAAATAACTCAATTCCTAAACGTAAATCACATCGACGCCATGCTGCTGGTTGAAACGCACCTCACAGGGAGATATAACTTCCATATGGACGATGTAAGAAGAAACATCGGTTTGCGTTACTGCTGCGAGGCCTGTCGCGAGGTTGAAAGAGAAATGATGTCTTTTATGCGGCAGACCAAGGGCGGTTTTAAAGACATATTATCGAGTTTTCGTAAAACTCATGATATGCTCTTGGCACTGGACACTCAATTTAATAGCCTTAAACTATTAAATGAGTCTCCTAGGCGCAAAAAAACCGCAACTGGTCTGCAGCATATAGGCGGATCTCACCAACCAGCGGCGGACTCCCAACAGCAGCCTCTCTCAACACAGCCCTCGACCTCAGAATTCAGTCAAAGAGTTCTGAGATCGAGTGGCAAAAAAGATTCGGCATCCGAATGTGTTGCGGGAGGGACCGCTCCCCCGAAAATTTCCGTTTTGTCCCCTGGGGGGTCTCAAATACTGACCCCTCAAAGCCCCATTAATTCACCTGCTCAGGGTATCAGGCCCGGACTACCGGCCGATATCGGCACTGCAGACAATCAGTCTGCAGCGCCGAAAGCCCTTGTAGTAGTACCACCTACGAAACAGATATTTGTTTCGCGGCTCTCCCCTGGTCAGACATCGGAAGATGTTATTGCCTTTATCCAAGGCAAAACTAGAGCTGAAAAAATACAAATAAAGGTGGAAAAATTCAAATTTTCTTATGCTAGGAATATTTCATCTTTTAAAATAAATGTCCCGAATGAACTCTTTGATACAATATGCTCTACCAATTTCTGGCCAGAGTATATTGTCGTCAAAGAGTTTGAAGCTAAGAAAAAGAAACGGCGGCCCGTAGGAATAAGTCTTCCCAGGCCCGACCAGACCACTGCGCCCTCTACGACACCCGCTCCAAAAAACTAATCAATTCCCTCTCTATCTCCTATCAGAATGCAAGAGGCCTACGTAGTAAGCTTCCCAAATTGTATTCTGATAGTCTCTCGTTTGCATCCCAGGTTATTGTGTTCACAGAAACCTGGTTAAAGCCGGAGATTCTGAGCTCCGAAGTTTTCCCAGCTGTGTTCACAATATATCGGCTGGATCGGCCTATCAGACGTGGGGGTGGTGTCCTCATAGCGGTTGACTCCACTCTCGCGTCGGAATTAATAACTTTCGAGGAGTTTGATGTTGAATTCCTCTGTGTGAAGCTAACCATCAATGGTAGCTCTATTTTCATCACCTGTTCTTACATTCCTCCTTTGTCCGAACTTCCTATTTATTGGAACCATCTTTCCGCCATCCAAACGGTTTTCAACCGACTTTCTAATAAGGATCATTTAGTAGTTCTTGGTGATTTTAATATCCCAGGGGCTATTTGGTCCTCAAATACTTCCTCTAATGTACTTTTCACCTCCACACAGCATGATTTTATTGCTGGCTTGCTCGACATTTCGCTGTCTCAAGTCAACCATGTACGAAATTCCCTAGAGCGCTTGCTTGATCTCTGTTTTGTCTCAGATCCGGCAAGAGTCAGTTTAGCCAGGGTGGCGCCGTTGACGCTTCCCGAAGATCCCTATCATCCGACTTTCGACTTGACTCTCGACATTGGGACTGACTTACAGAACATATCTGACTGTCCAGCCAAGAAAGTCCTTTGTTTTCGCAAAACGGACTTCGAACGGCTGAATAACTTTATTTTAGATTTTAATTGGTCCGATTTATACATGTGCACTGACATGTCAGAAGCCGTGGATATTTTTTACAGTGCCATAAATTCTTTTTTTACTGAATGTGTTCCGTTATACTATCCATCAACATCGAATAAGCCTCCTTGGTTTACTAAAGAGTTGAGTCATCTTAAAAACAAAAAATCTAGGCTGTATACTAAATATAAACGTACCGGTTCTAACTCTGCCCTATCCCTTTATTTATCTGCTCGGTCAAGATTTACCGTGTTGAACGCGCAGTGTTACAAAAAATTATTTGACTCGTTGTAGGGTCCAGATCTCTCAGGACCCAAAACAGTTTTATAATTTTGTTAACACTAAACGTAAGCCAATTACGCATCCTTCCTCGCTTTCGTTTGAAAATACTACCGTAAAAAATGATCGGGCTATTGCCGATCTGTTTGCGCAGTTTTTTCAAACCACTTACTCAACTTCAACTGACTGTAATCAGACTTATTCCTACATCATGCCCAAATCGAGCTTTATTTTCAGTCCTATTTTAGACGAAAGCACTATTCTTTCAGATCTTCATCGCGTTAAGCCCATTTATTCGCCAGGTCCCGACGGTATACCTGGCTGTGTGCTTAGGTATTGTGCCGACGCCCTGTGCAATCCCCTTCTAAAATTGTTTACCTTGTCCCTAGAAACCTCCCACTTTCCCCTTATTTGGAAGGAATCATTTATTATTCCTCTCCACAAAAAAAGGTAACAAATCGGTTGCCAGCAACTATAGAGGAATCTCTAAGTTGTCGGCCATTCCGAAACTTTTCGAGAAAATCATTACTCCACATTTGCAGCACCTGTGTAGATCAATTATTTCTCCATGTCAGCATGGATTTTTAAAGCGTAGATCAACGACAACCAATCTTTTAGAGTTCACTTCCTTCTTAGTTAGGGGCTTCCATAAGGGCCTTCAGACAGACGTAATCTATACTGATTTCAGTAAAGCATTTGATTCTGTCAACCATTCTCTTCTTGTTCGGAAACTCGATCTAATGGGATTTCCGGTTGATCTTCTTAGTTGGATCTCAAGTTATCTGAATGGCAGAACGCAAAAGGTCCTCTTTAAAAATTCTTTATCTAATGTTCTCAGGGTTACTTCTGGCGTCCCGCAAGGGAGCCATTTGGGTCCCCTGTTGTTTACATTATTTATCAACGACCTGCCGAAAGTTCTGACTAACTCCAAAGTACTTATGTACGCGGACGACGTCAAACTTTGTGTGCAATATAAGGACGCTTCCTGCCAGTCTGATTTACAAACAGATCTCAATAACTTCCAAACATGGTGCCGTATAAACTTATTGAACCTAAACGGCTCTAAATGCAAGCTAATGATTTTCTCACGTGTCGCTCCCAAGCTCGCGACTTACACGCTTGACTGCTGCTCTTTGGAAAGAATTAATATAGTCGATGATTTGGGTGTCCGACTGGACCCTAAACTTGACTTTATCGATCATATTTCGTGCATGGTGAATAAAGCCAGAGGTGTGCTTGGTTTCATTAAACGGTGGTCGAAAGAATTCAATGACCCCTATGTTACAAAATCCTTATATATTTCGTTAGTTCGTCCTATCCTAGAATATGGATCTTGCGTCTGGAGCCCTCAGTATGGGGTTCACAGTACACGCATTGAGTCAGTTCAGAAGAACTTTCTGCTTTTCGCTTTACGCGGTTTGAACTGGGATCCAAACCAGAGGTTACCCTCTTACTCTAGTAGACTTCTCCTAATTAACTTACCTTCTTTAGCTAACCGTAGAACCATGCTTGGCATTACGTTCATTTTTAACCTTATCCACGGTAACGTGGAAAGTGCTGACTTGCTGGGTCAGCTTAACTTTCACGTACCGAGTAGAAATACTAGATCCTATATTCCTTTAGTTTTGAGCCAATGTAGAACGTCTTTTGAATTGCATGAACCCTTTAGAGTCTTATGTGCAAATTATAACGATTTGTACATGATAATATCAAACGTAGATAGCCTTCCCCAACTAAAAACCTTAATATTAACCCACTTAGTACGCATGCAGGCAAACAGTCTGGCAGCACGCCAGTAGTAACTTCCTCGTATTCCTTTTCTATACTTTCATTTGTCGCGCCTCCTAACACCTAACACAAACAGGCACGTGCTTGGTGTCAGATGGGCCACTTGAATGTACTGATCGTAGTGCATCAACGTCCGAATGATTGATATAAGAGGTTATACCTTTTACCGCACAGATCATCCGGATGGCAAGGCCCACGGCGGAACGGGCATCTTAATTAGAGAACGCATCAAACACCACTTTCATTAACGGTTTGCAACAAATTACCTGCAAGCCACGTCCATAAAAGTGCATTCAGGAAACGGCAACCTTTGTATTGCCGCTGTCTACTGCCCACCTCGATTTACTATCTCTGAAGGTCAATTCATGGACTTCTACAACACTCTGGGGGATCGCTTCATAGCCGCAGGAGACTACAACGCCAAACACACGCACTGGGGATCACGCCTCGTGACTCCCAAGGGAAGGCAACTGTATAATGCACTTATAAAGGTGAGCAATAAACTGGACTACGTTTCTCCTGGTAGCCCCACATATTGGCCTGCAGACCCAAAAAAGATCCCAGATCTAATTGATTTCGCGGTGACAAAAAACATCCCACGCAATCTAATAAGCGCCACAGCACTACCGGATCTCTCATCTGACCACTAGCCTTTGTTGATAAGCCTTCTTCAAAGCCCAGAAATTACGGACCACCCCTACAGGCTGACGTCGCACAACACTAACTGGATGAAATACAGAAAGTATGTGAGTTCCCACATTGAGCTAACTCCCCAACTAAATATCGAAGCGGACATCGACTGCTCCACCTCCGCCCTGGAAGAGGTACTCGTCACAGCAGCCAGGATCTCAACCCCTATTCGGAAAGTTGGGGAATTTAAGAAGTTCAAAACCAACCGGCAAATCGAACAGCTGGTTCAGGAAAAGAGGCGTCTGCGACGAGCGTGGCAAACCAGCAGATCGCCATGCTCAAAGCAACGTCTTACTGAAGCCACCCGCAATCTAAACCGGGCCCTGAAGCAAGAAGCTGAAAATGAACAACTTAAATATATTCGAAAACTCTCGCCAACTAGTACAAAGCATCCCTTGTGGAGGGCTCACCCAAATCTAAGCTCTCCAATTCAAACCGTCACCCCTATAAGGAATTCTTCAGGGTGCTGGGCCCGCAGCGACAAAGATAGAGCCGAATCATTTGCCTTACATCTCAAAAGCGTCTTCCAGCCGAACCCCGCAGCTAATGATAATTGTTCCTCCGCAAATCCACCTCGAAAGTGAATCCACGCCAACTACATTTCAGCCTTCTGGTACTGAAGAACTAGTGAGATGGTTCTGAGGTGGGCTAGCTGAAGCCACCGGACGGGTCGCAGGTTGCGGATAGCGCAAGGCCTCCTATGGAGGTTAGCTGCGAATAGCGACTTGTCGTGAATAAGCAGTCCCGGACAACAGCGGGTACCACACCGCTGTAGTACCGACAAGGCGCTTGTCTGACCGTCTTTAATACATAGTCTTACATACTCCATACCTCCTACACGTTTCCTACCCAAATCCTATCCCCAACATCTCACAAGGGCAGTGGTGACGTCCTGAGGCAATGGTGCCACTTCACCCCCCTAAGCCAGGGTGTCATGCGTTTCCGTGCCCATTGGCTGGTTTGCAGTCAGGGGTAACCGACTGTATTCGGACGGAGCCTCACCGATACCTGGCCGCCTCGGTGAGTAAACCTGGCCCCAGCGTGTTAATGGGGGCTATGACACGCTGGTAATACCTTCCCCTACACTCGTGGGACCAATTTATGGAATCGAAGAAGAAATATAAACTTTTTAACACGCGGGACTTAACCGCAACTCAGGTGGCAGAGCGGATAGAGGAGGCGGCTCTGGACGACGGTGGTAAGCTGTCGCTGCGTAGGGGCTTGGCCCCTCACCCTAAGAGTGCTGCAAAGCCGAAGGGCCTGGCCCTGACGCAGAGCGCCTCGAAGAGTGCTGCAAAGCCGAAGGGCTCGACCCCGACGCAGAGCGCCTCGAAGGGTGTAGAGACCTTCAAGTCTCGAGTGGCCGGCAGTGAGGCCACCAAACGTACTGACAGCAGGGGGGGGTCGCAGTGCCCGGCACTGCCCCAGCGGCTGTCCAGCAGGCGGGCGACGCCAGCAGGAGAGACGCTGCAACACCCTCTTCCGTAAGGTCGAGGCAGCAACAGGCGAAGCAACCTGTCCCAGCGGCAGGGCAGCCTGGAGGAGCCGGTGATCCCCTGAGGCAAGGACTCAGCGGAGCCGGCCGTAAATGGTACCTCCGGTACCTCGAGCGTGGCTTGAAGCCGGAGGAGGCCCGGAAAAAGCACTGGAGCACCGTGCACCGAACGGCCAGGCCGTTGCGGGGACGAACGTGTCTCCAGTGGAGAGAGTCGGCGGCCAGGCCGTTGCGGGGAGGAAGCGGCTACTGCAACACACGTCGCCGCTTGACCTCCCCAAGACCGAGTCCAAACGGACCAAGAACGTCGCAGCGCTGGAGGGATCGAGGACCTCGCTAGTCGGGAAGCGTCCGAAGGTGGCCTCGTACGCAAGTGTAGCCAAGGGCACGAACCTTGCTATACTGGCGGAGGACTACCCGAGGAGGCTCCTGACGAGGAACGAGCTGTCGGCGGTGGAACAGGGCCCTCGTCGAAGAGATGAGGAAGGGCTGGACCGCGGCTCTAAACTTTAACGGCATCCAGTTCCGTGATGGTCTACTACTGGTGGACTGCATGGACTGCGATGCCAAGAAGTGGCTGGAGCTGACGGTCCCCAGCATCAGCACCAAGGTGGGTGTGCAGCTCCGCACCTGCCTGCAGGATGATGTGCCGGCGATGAACATCGTCACGGTTTACCTGCCACGCACCGCAGGGGAGACGATGGAGAAGTCCCTTGGGCTGCTCAATGAGCAGAACAGGGGCCTTCTCACCCAGACATGGCGGGTCATCCGGCACCTGGAGTCCAAGGGCGGCAAGGTGCTGATGCTCGGCCTGGATGAGGAGGCGTTGACACTCCTTAAGAAGCGCGAAATGCTGGTGAGCTACAGGTTCGGCCAGCTTAAGTGCCGCCTGCACAAGAAGCAGGAACCTGTGGGGGCGGAGGTGCCCACTAAGGCGAATACCGACGATGTGCCTGGCACATCAACGGCAACAGCCAAGGAGGCACCCTCCTGCCCCTCGGGCGAAGCAGCTGAGGCCCTGGACTTAGCAGCAGTGGACGCCGAGTTGGACTCGGTTTCGCTACAGGGGCTGGACCTGGCACGCCTGCACATGGGCGGCGAGGAGGAGCAAACCAGCATTGAGGAGCCATCCGATGATGAGCGGACACCCACCGGGATGCTGTCAGAGGCCTATCTGACGCTCTCGGAGGGTGAAGAAGAGCTCTAAGGATGGGGGTCACCAGCGTGGCACAGATCAACCTGCATCACGCGAAGGCAGCTTCGGCTGTCATCGGCAGGTTAGTCTCCAGGTCGGACCTGGGGCTGGTGCTCATCCAGGAGCCTTGGGTCGTCAGAGGCAGGATCTGCGGCCTAAGTAAAGTGAGTATGCAGACTATTGCAGATGTAAGGGAGGCATCACCGAGAGCTTGTATCTTGGTGCGAAAGGACATTAACTTTCTTTGTCTCTCTCAATTTCTCAACAGAGATCTAGTAGCGGTGATGATCACTAGCGAGCACGGGAGTATTGTGGTGGCGTCGGCATACTTCCCGGGAGACGTGACGGATGCCCCCCACCAGAGGTTCAGGATCTGGTGCAGCATTGCAGCAGCAAAGGATACCCCTACTGCTAGGGTGTGATGCCAATGCGCACAATGTTGCATGGGGCAGCACGGACAACAACGGTAGAGGTGAGTGCTTACTAGATTATCTTTTGTCTAGGGATCTCACTATTTTCAATGTGGGGGCCGAACCCACATTCATTACTAGGACCAGGGCAGAAGTACTGGACATCACTTTCGGGAATGAGGGGGGCTCCCGGTTGATTCGCAACTGGAAGGTCTCCTCAGAACCGTCAATGTCGGATCACAGGATCATCCTGTTCGACATTCATAGTAGTCTTAGATTCAGCAAGGTTATCAGGAATCCACGACGGACTGACTGGCCAGCCTATCAGTCCAGCTTGGGTTTAAATCTGAGCAGACTGAGTCATAGTAGGAGAGTATCGTCTCCAGAGGATCTTGAGCAACTCTCAAGCGAAATAGGTGACACAATCTTGGATGCATATCATGCAAGCTGTCCCGAAAAGGCAATAGAGTCCAGCAGGGACAATCCCTGGTGGAATAAGAAACTAGGACTACTTCGTGCAGAAGTCAGGAAGCTGTTTAACTCAGCTAAAAAGAACAGCGCAAGTTGGGAATCTTACACCAAAAAGCTGACAGAATATAACAAGGAAATCCGGTACAGTAAGCGTGCTCACTTCCGGAAGTTTTGCTCCACCATAGAGCAAGCCGCACCTGCGGCCAGAGTGTTCAAAGCAATTTCGAAAGGCAAAGTACTTTCTGAACTTTGTCTGAAGAGGGCGGATGGATCATTCACCGAGGACGAGGAGGAGAAAGCGGAACTTCTCCTGCAAACTCACTTCCCCATGTGTAGAACCATCTCCGATATAGACAACAGTTACGAAAGGATCCCCAACGGGAGACCCAACTGGAGCCTGGCTGCAGCGATCGTAACTGAACAAAAGATTAGGTGGGCGTTGAGTACACTCAGCCCCTACAAGGCTCCGGGGGTGGATGGAATTATACCCGTCCATCTTCAGAAGGGTGTCGAACAGCTAATGCTGTTCCTCATAAGTATTTTCCGGGGGAGCCTGGCAATGGGTTACATTCCTAGGGCATGGAGAACGGCTAGGGTGATCTTTATCCCGAAGGTTGGGAAGAAAGACCCCTTTCATCCCAAATCCTTCAGGCCGATCAGCCTAACCTCCTTCCTGCTGAAAACCCTCGAGAAGATTGTGGACAACCACATCAGAAACTCGCACTTGATGCGAAGGCCTCTGCATGCGAATCAGCATGCCTATAGAGAAGGAAAGTCTACTGAATCGGCTCTCTTGAGCCTGGTTGACAGTTTACAGCGCTCCGTAAAAACCAAAGGGGTAGCCCTTTGTGCCTTTATGGACATAGAGGGTGCTTTTGATAACACATCTCATGACGTTGTGGTAAGAGCACTATGTAGACGGGGAGTTGAGACGGGTCTCACGACCTGGCTGGGCAAACTCCTTGATAGCAGAATAGCAGAAGTCACTGTCAACAGTGTGACTGTTAGAGCTCAAACCACCAGAGGCTGTCCGCAGGGGGGTGTCCTATCACCACTACTCTGGAGCCTCGTAGTGGATGAACTGTTAGTTAAACTTACAGCAAATGGGTTTGAATGTCAAGGCTATGCCGATGATATCACTCTAGTATGTAAAGGAAATTTTGAGAGCACATTGTGCGACAGGATCACACTGGGCCTAAGACTTAGCTTAGACTGGTGCAGAGACGTGGGGCTGAATATCAATCCAGCAAAAACCACAGTGGTCGCCTTCACCAATCGCTACAAGCTGAAATCCATTCGGCCCATAGCCATTGGGGGCGCAGAGATTCCGATCTCCACTGAAGTCAAATATCTGGGAGTCATCCTAGACAAAAGACTAATGTGGAGACAACATGTGGAACACGCCGTTCGCAAGGCCACTATGGCCTTAATGAGCTGTAGATCTCTTGCAGGGGAAAAATTGGGGAGTGTCTCCAAAGATCCTACTGTGGATGTATGTTGCTATGGTGAGGCCCATAGTCAGCTACGGGGCAGCGGTCTGGGCGAATCGCGCTGACCTTGATGTCACAAAAAGGCAACTGGGCAAACTCCAGAGACTTGCCTGCACGTGCATCTCGGGCGCTATGCGCACTTGCCCGTCCACTGCTCTGGATGTGCTGCTCGGGCTTCCACCACTGCACTTGCATATCAAGCACAGTGCGCGTAGATCTACCATGAGGATAACAGGGGCAAGACCAGCTGACTCGGCTGCGACTGCAACTGACCTGTTAGTAGAATATCCGCAGGATGTTCAATTGGCCAAGTTTAGCTTTGATAAGCTCTTTAAAACAGAGCTTAGCAACAAGTCAGAGTGGACCAGCATGTCTACCACCTACGATGTGAAACCACATGCTATTAGGTGGTACACTGATGGCTCACTAACAGAGGAGGGTGCGGGTGCGGGGGTCTGTGGACCTCGACTCAAATATCACGAACCTCTAGGGCAATTCGCAAGTATCTTTTAAGCAGAGGTACACGCGATAGAGAGATGTGCCTCGTTCAATATTGAGCGGGGTTACAATCGAAGAGACATAGCCATTTTCTCAGATAGTCAGGCAGCAATCAGAGCACTCAGTGCACATAAGATTGTTTCCAGACTAGTTTGGCAATGTATAGGAACACTCAATGAGTTGGGTGTGAACAATAAAGTAACCATATACTGGGTACCAGGGCATGCGGGGATCCCCGGCAATGAAGTGGCCGACATAATGGCTAGAAAGGGGGCGAGCACCCCCTTCTATGGTCCGGAGCCCTTCTGTGGACTAGGGCCAGGAGTCATCAGCCAGAGCAGTCGTGCGGATCTCATGACTGCCTGCGATGACTTCTGGCGGTCGTCGAAAGGGGCAAGGCAGAGTAAACGTCTGCTAGGCAGCTACAACAGTAAGAGGACCAAGGAATGTTTGGAGTTGAGCAAAGGATCTCTCCGAATAGTCACGGGTTTCCTGACCGGGCACTGCAGACTGCGCAAGCATCTGCATAATCTCAAAATAGGGGAGGACAGTCTTTGCAGACTTTGTTTGGAAGGAGAAGAGACTCCGTAGCACCTACTTGAGGAGTGCCCGGCTATCAGTCGGTTGAGGTTGGCCCACTTGGGGGCCTTACTCTCACCACAAAGGAAATGAGGGCCCTTCGACCAGGCGACATCATCGCATTTCTGCGATCGATTGAACTGTTCGAGGAGCTATAGCTCATTCACTAGGACGAGGGCACAATAGACCCTAGTGGTCGCAGTGCATTAACCTCTAGAAATTATTATTATTATTACATTTCAGCCGAACGAGATCACAAAAGTCATCAGGAGCTTAAAACCAAAAAAGGCTCCAGGCGGTGACCTAATAACTACAAAAATGATAATGGAACTTCCGTACTGTGCTATTGAGGTCATCTGTAAACTCTTCAATGGAATCATAAGTCTCGGCTACTATCCAAGGAAATGGAAAAAATCAATTATTATAATGATACCGAAGCCCGGAAAAGATCACACGATTCCGTCATCCTACAGACCAATAAGTTTATTATCATGCCTGTCCAAATTATTCGAAAAATGCCTTCTAACGCGTATAATACCATATATATGGGAGCCCACAACATTATCCCAGCCCATCAATTTGGCTTCAGAGAAAAACACGGAACTATAGAGCAAGTAAACAGAATAACATCAGAAATTCGCACAGCCTTCGAACATAGGGAATATTGCAGCGCGATATTCCTCGACGTATCTCAAGCATTCGACCGCGTCTGGCTCAAAGGTCTCATGCATAAAATTAAAACACACTTGCCCGGGTACACTCATAAACTCCTTGAATCCTACCTCTACAATAGAGCCTTCGCAGTAAGATGTAACACAACAATTTCCGACAGCTACACCATCGAAGCTGGGGTCCCACAAGGTAGCGCACTTGGGCCAACTTTATTCGTCCTTTACACAGCAGATATCCCCACGAGTGATCGACTAACAACATCCACCTTCGCCGACGACACTGCGATCCTTAGCCGCTCCAGATGCCCAGTCCGTGCAACAACCCAACTCGCCAACCACCTCGTGGTAGTCGAGAAGTGGCTATCTGACTGGCGTATTAGAATAAACGAACAGAAGTGTAAGCACATAACGTTTACCCTTAACAGACAAACTTGCCCTCCGCTCTGTATGAAAAGCACGCAGATCCCCCAAGTTAATGAAGTAACGTATCTCGGCATCCACCTCGACAGACGTATAACATGGCGTAGACATATCGAATGCAAGAAACTGCACCTAAAACTGAAAGCCAGCAGCCTCCACTGGATTATAAACTCACGATCGCCCTTATGTCTGGACTACAAGGTCCTGCTGTACAACTCCACTCTTAAGCCCATCTGGACGTATGGCTCCCAGCTGTGGGGGAACGCGAGCAGAACCAACATAGACATCATACAGCGAGCCCAATCAAAAATCCTGCGAACTATCACTGGGGCACCATGGTATATTCGTAACCAAAACATCCACAGGGACCTCTGCATTCTCGCAGTAAAAGATGAAATAGACAAGCAAAAAGCGTCCTACAATGAAAAACTCTCTGTCCACCCAAATCCTCTAGCAAGGGTCTTGACTCGGGTCTCCACTCGAACCCGCCTGCAACGTACAGACCTTCCAACCCAGCCATAATTTGTCAGGGCCACTATCTCAGTCTACATGACTCCTAGTTAGGTTATAGTATAAGATTTGATACACTTATTGTTAGTCTCGTAAATGAGAAGATTCAATAAATAAAAGCAAAGCATAAAAAAAAAAAAACAAAAATTTGATTCCTGATATTTGCCTCAAAAAACATTGTTGACCAGTTGCAAGACATGTTTCATCAGCACAATGCGTTAGTTCATTTGTTCAAAACCGCAATTGAACGCATACCTTCTGATGAACACAAAATTGTGATTAAGGCTGATTAAGTATCAGTTGGTCAACATTGTGGACGTTTTAATGCTCCAACAATTAATGAAGTTGCTCTCGTCTTTGTTGGTGAAAATCTGGAGGCACGTGAAATTGTCTTGGAATGACGAACCAATCAATTGCAATGCGTATACGAAACGCATCAATCGTATGACCCGTTACAATATCCGATCATGTTTTGGCAAGGAGAAGACTGATATCACTTTTAAGGTAGGTAGGTTGTAATGGTAAGGCCCCTTACTGGAGCCTCCAATTAGAGCAGGGCTCCTTTTTGGTCCACTCCCTCTGTTGTCATGTTGTGGTCGTAGTTGCATTTAGTACCATCCTGAGTCGCTAAGAAAGCCTAGGATCGCTGAGACCTATGCCTTCTTCTCCTTCTCCTATGCCTTCTAGTGACTCCAGCTGGTAGGCACCGAAGTGAAGTAGTCTGATGGGATTTAGGGCAGGACAAAAACAGAGCAGGTGCTCTGGTGTCTCTGGTTCCATAATTTCTCTGCAGCTTCTACAGCTATCGTTGTATGGCAGCCCCATCTTCATTGCGTGCGTTCCGATCGCCCTGTTGCGACTGCTGTAAATCTTCTGATATCCCGCTTGCTGTTGGATAGCAGCTCTTTGGTTCGATTCTTGTCGTATGTCGGCCATTTCTTTGATCTCTTATGTTCGCTCTTACTTGACCATTCGTTGTTGGCTGTCTGTTTGAAATGATCATGGATGCTTGTCTGGACCGAGTTTAACGAAATAGGTGTCAGTACGATAATATCTTGCCCTTGCGAACCTGCTCGGGCTAGTTCGTCTGCTTTCTCGTTCCCACCATCCGTGAATTTGTTCTTACGGCCGCTAGGGATTTTATAGCCGCTTGGCTATCAAAGTAAAACCGTACTTTGGTGTCGCTAAGTTCTCGCCGTATCGAAAGCATGGCTGCTTCCGTTATGGCGAGTACCTCAGCCTGAAAGACCGTCTCTGAGTCTGAGAGAGTGAAGGACTCCTCGATCCCCCATTGCTCAGCGAAGATCCCAGCCCCCTCGCCGCAGCTCATTCTGGAGCCATCGGTGTAGAGGATACCTCCTCTGCCCCGGTTACTCTCTCCCTTCTCCAGTCTTCCCTTGTTGGGAATGTGGTCGTGTAGCCATTTCCGAAGTTCATCTCCGTAGTCATGTAGTCCATTTGTGCGTTTGATTCTATTTTTATTCCTTCCAGTATCTTGCTGTGGCCTGCGCCGTATCCCCTCCAGCAGTTACTTGCTTTCAGTCTTACTGCGCTCTGAGCGGCCATGTCCTTTACGAACAGTTCTATCGGCTTTATGTCCAGGACAGCATTTAGTGCTGCTGCGGGGTATGAGCGCATTGCCCCCGTAGCGCCAGCACACGATGCTCTCTGTATCCTCGTTAACTTTGAGATGTTTTAAGCCCTAGTTAGCGCTGGCCACCATACTAGCGCTCCGTATGTTAAAATTGGCCGAACAACCGCCGTGTAGAGCCATATTATTGTTTTTATTGGGTATGGTACCCATTTATCTCCGAACATTTTCCTGCAAGAGTAGAAAGCAATACTTTACTTTCTCACTCCTTCAGTAATGTTTCCTTTCCACGAGAGCTTCGGGTCTAGTATCACACCGAGTTACTTAGCCTGCTCTGATAGTTTTAGCTCTATGCCATCTATTCTGGGCATATTATATGCTGGTATCTTAGTCCTTCTAGTGAAGAGCATAAGTTCTGTTTTATTTCGGTTGATACTTAATCCGCAGGTCTTTGCCCATATGTTTAAGCGACTCCGCGCTCCTTTCAATATCTCACTAATAACGTCAGGGTAGGGTCCGGATACTAGCAGCACCACATCATCTGCGTAGGCTACTGCTTTGACGCCACCCATATTGAGCTCTTCCAGTATGTTATTCATGTTTATGAGCCATAGTAGAGGCGATAGGACGCCGCCCTGAGGTGTGCCTCTCTTCACTGACCGTGTGAGGTGAGTGCCACTCAGTTTGGTAGTGATCGTCCTACTCGTTAGCATAACTCCGATCCATTCTCTGATGCCTCTCGTATGCCCATCGAGGTGAGGGAGCTCAGGATGGAGTCGGCGTTCACGTTATTGAACGCACCTTCAATGTCTAGGAAGGCGGCCATTGTGTATTGCTTGCATTGTAGTGTCTTCTCGACGTGACCTACAACTTCGTGTAGTGCTGTTTCTGTTGACCGACCTTTTCGGTACGCATGCTGCGCGTCCGATAGGTGGTGTCTTTCGATTCTTTCTCGGATGTGAACATCTAGTAATCTTTCTAGGGTCTTCAGGACGAAGGAAGTTAGGCTTATCGGCCTATAGTCCTCCTCTAGAATGTGCCCCCTTCTGCCTGGCATCGGTATAAATATGACTTTGGCTTCCCTTCACCTGAGCGGGATGTGCCTTAGTCTTATACAAGACTTGTAAATGGCCTTTAGCCATCTACAGGGGCTTCCTTTGGCAGTTTGTAGCATTGCCGGTAATATGCCGTCCGGGCCCAGGCTTTTGTATTAGTCGAAAGAATCTATTGCTCACTGGATTCGCTCTGTGGTGATGATATCTTTCGTTTGTGTGTCGTTCTGTGTATTTGTACCTTCCTCGGGTGCCGAAATCTCTCGTAGGTTCCCCGGGAAGTGAGTGTCGACTAGTAGTTCTATTGACTCCTCTATTGTCTTTGTGGCCGAGCCGTCTGGTCTTTTGATTACAGTAGGGCTTTTGTGCCCCTTGGCAAGGATTTTGCTTAATCTTGCCGTATCTTTTATGCCTTCTAATGATTCGCAGTAGCTCCTCCAAGATTCATTCTTGGCTTCGTATACTGCTTTTTTGTATGCTCTCTGCACTTCTTAATATGGTTCCCATCTTTTGGTCCCATAGCATGTGTTAAAGGTCTTGCGGGCTTCCAGAGTTCGCTCAGTTCCTTGGTCCACAATGGTGGATACTGCTTCTTGGAGAACGAAACATTACATGTCTCTTGGAATGCGTTGTTAATGATGTTTACTTCCTTGTCGAGGGCCTTTGAGGAGGATTGTACCTTTATCCTTCTGTTGTTGACTTTTGAGTGGACAATTTCGCCGAATTTGTCCCAGTCTGTCCTCCGGGTGTTACGACTCGGTATCGGCTTACCTACCGATAAGTCAAGATGTATCTGTGGTCAGAAAAGGAGAGTTGAGTCGACACTCTACATTTCTCGACCTTATATTTGCCATATTCAATTTATAGGGTGGGATCTAACACCTCTTCCCAACCCTGAAAACCCTCCGTATTGGGAAATATGAAGGTTGGTGTGTTGTCCTTTGTTCGCGCCGGAAGGGCGTTTATTTTCCGGAGGCAGTGTGATCCCGTACACTCGCTTTCTCTCTCTCTTTCTTCCACTGCACTTTCGTGCATAGAGCTGCTGATCCGCTCTCCCCAAGCTAGCTTTTAGACTTCTTGTACTAGTACTAATTTACCATCGATCCAATAAACCACCTTAATGCACGTCGCGTAATACCCCAAAAGTTCTGCCGTGTTTTATTTATCGAGTGTTCCAGGTTAAAACCATCCCCCCTACGAACACCATTGTTACAAATCGTAACCTTACGACTAATAATATTATCAAACAAAGACTCACCTCTCTCGTTTGTTTCCGATCTTCCCCAGAGCTAGTGCCTCGCATTCGCGTCGCACCCCAGCACCCGGGTCGTCTTTGTCTTTGTTGTCTTTGCAGCAGCTTGACGATCGGTTCAGGCAGGGCCGGATCGTCGTGGGCCATGTAGGCGGAGGCGATGATCCCTGGTCCAAGGCTCCTGTATCAGTCCGATGTCGATGTCAGGGAGAAGGCCCTGAGAAGGATCGTGACATTTGCTGAAGCATGGGTGCTGCGCTTCAGGTTAATCTGCACGAGTTTCGACATCGGAGTTAGTTGGGGTTGTATCGGGGGACTTGTCGTCCATGACCATGTCATCCAACAGCTTGTTGGTGTCATCGACCTCCTCTGGAATCTCGTCCGGCTCATGCCGTACCGGACCTTGTGGTCGTTCGCTTCGAGCTGCGACAGGCAGCGTTGATTGATGTGGAGAAGGAACGGCTGGCTTGACTTCATCTCTCTTTCGGCCTTGAGGATGGTCCAGTCCTCTGTATGGACATCCGGATTCTGGGCCTTCAGACAGGCACCACTTTTAAATAAAATAGGTCAATCAGATTACAGGTGACTAGTAATAAATTTTTGAAAATATTTAGTACAAATCTTAAGACATAAGGCTGTAGACGAACTCAGTTTTTGATTCAAACACAATGACTGATGAACGTTGTCCAACTGAGTTTTTAAATTCATTGGAAAAACGGGACTTTTTTTTGCATTTTTGTGATTTTGACCTTGAAAATACAATTTTTTTCGATTTTGTGTATATATATTATGTTGGCCGTGAGCTAAAACTCTGTTACAGAGAGAAATTCAAAATTCACAACGGTTTGCAATATATGAGCCTTATAAAAAGATAATTTTTCCGAAAAATTCGTATTTTGGCCAAAAACTTTACGTTAAAAAAAAAATGCACGTGTAGGGGAAAAACGGAAAGACACGTATATTTTATTTTTTGTGTACTATCACGGGAACATAGTGGACAATGTTATTTTTCCATGACTTCAAAATTTAAACACATTGTTATTATTATATATTGCAGAAAATCCAGTTTTGGCTATAGAGCAACATTTGAAGAGCCAATTGCCCAAATTAAATTAATAATATTTTTTGTTTTAAAAATAGTTTAGTATTTATTAAATATACTAGCCCCAACCAGTATTAATTCGAACGGCAACCTTTTTTACCCGTTTATAATGTTTAGTAAATCAATCATACATAACACACGAAACATATTTTTAACTGAATGATAAACATAAACATTTTATCAAACTTTAAAACAACAACAAGATTGTAACTATAACCCTTCGTAAGTTCTTTGATTATGCACACTGTACTCAGTGTTATGCATAAATCCAAATATATTAATGCACTTATTTTATAAGTCAAAGTAGTGCTGAGTCTGCATTCCTTAAATGCGCAACCACTCTGTCACTACGTGAACATAATACCTCCTCCCTACCTCAGAGCAGCCAAAAAAAAAATTTTTTTTTGTTACCCTGTGTGGCACACCACCCTCGATTTACTGAGCTGCATACTAGTTTTGCACAAAATATTGTATTTTATGAGAAATTTCAACTTGGATATTAATAGAATGCAAAGTCTATAAAAATCTAAGCATGGTATGGAACGAGTTGTGCAAAGTATTTTTTTTTTTTTTTTTTTTTTTTGCGCGCGAGTCCCACGCCCACCTCCCGCCCAACCGACCGAGGGGCGCAGCCGTGTGACGTACGGCTCGATCGCGTACTAGATAGACGCGTGAGAAGGAAAATATAGGAAAGAACGAGGAAAGTTAGGTTTAGGTTCATGCAACATTACGAGCTAATTCTACTAGCAATACAGTTTTAAGACGAGGGAGGCTCTCAGGGCCCTCTATAAATTTAAAAAATCGGTTGTAATCGGCACCTAAGACCCTAAAAGGTTCATGTGCCTCAAACTCCCTCCTACAGTGCTTTATTGCTAAGGGGATAAAGGTTCTAGATGTTAGTCGAGGAACGTGAAAGTTAAGCTGTCCTAGCAGGTAGGGGCTCTCTACGTCACCATGAATTAGCTTGTGTAGAAAGACGACACCAAGCATAGTTCTACGGTTAGATAGGGAAGGTAGGTTAATTAATAGAAGTCTACTAGAATAAGACGGTAATCTTAAGTCGGCATCCCAGGGTAAGCCACGTAGGGCGAAAAGCAGAACATTTTTTTGAACAGATTCAATGCGGGCAATATGAATTCCAAATTGAGGACTCCAAACGCAAGAACCATAGTCCAAAATAGGACGAACTAATGAAGTGAAAAGAGTCTTAGTTACGTAAGGGGAATCGAATTCTTTCGACCACCTTTTAATAAATCCAAGCATGCCTTTGGCCTTGTTAACCATGCAAGAAATATGTTCTGAAAACGAAAGCTTAGGATCTAGACGGACACCTAGATCGTCAACGAGAGTTATTCTTTCCAATGCACATTCATTAAGCGTATACGTTGCATACTGGGGAGTGACACGTGAAAATGTCATCAGTTTGCATTTTGAGCTGTTGAGATTTAATAAGTTAACACTACACCATGCCTGGAAGTTGTCAAGATCGGATTGTAAGTCTGACTGGCATGAGCTGTCGTTATACTGCACGCACAGTTTGACATCGTCTGCGTACATAAGTACCCTAGAGTTGGGTAGCACTAGAGGAAGGTCATTGATGAATAAGGTAAATAGCAGCGGGCCAAGATGACTGCCTTGTGGGACGCCAGAAGTGACATTGAGGGAGCTGGAAAGAGAATTCTTGAACAGAACCTTTTGAGTCCGGTGACTCAAATAACTCTGAATTCGGAGATTGCCTGATCCGATTTTGCTGAGGAATTTTTAAATGAAAGCAAGGAAGGGAAAAGGAAATTTTGAGAGCACATTGTGCGACAGGATCACACTGGGCCTAAGACTTAGCTTAGACTGGTGCAGAGACGTGGGGCTGAATATCAATCCAGCAAAAACCACAGTGGTCGCCTTCACCAATCGCTACAAGCTGAAATCCATTCGGCCCATAGCCATTGGGGGCGCAGAGATTCCGATCTCCACTGAAGTCAAATATCTGGGAGTCATCCTAGACAAAAGACTAATGTGGAGACAACATGTGGAACACGCCGTTCGCAAGGCCACTATGGCCTTAATGAGCTGTAGATCTCTTGCAGGGAAAAATTGGGGAGTGTCTCCAAAGATCCTACTGTGGATGTATGTTGCTATGGTGAGGCCCATAGTCAGCTACGGGGCAGCGGTCTGGGCGAATCGCGCTGACCTTGATGTCACAAAAAGGCAACTGGGCAAACTCCAGAGACTTGCCTGCACGTGCATCTCGGGCGCTATGCGCACTTGCCCGTCCACTGCTCTGGATGTGCTGCTCGGGCTTCCACCACTGCACTTGCATATCAAGCACAGTGCGCGTAGATCTACCATGAGGATAACAGGGGCAAGACCAGCTGACTCGGCTGCGACTGCAACTGACCTGTTAGTAGAATATCCGCAGGATGTTCAATTGGCCAAGTTTAGCTTTGATAAGCTCTTTAAAACAGAGCTTAGCAACAAGTCAGAGTGGACCAGCATGTCTACCACCTACGATGTGAAACCACATGCTATTAGGTGGTACACTGATGGCTCACTAACAGAGGAGGGTGCGGGTGCGGGGGTCTGCGGACCTCGACTCAAATATCACGAACCTCTAGGGCAATTCGCCAGTATCTTTCAAGCAGAGGTACACGCGATAGAGAGATGTGCCTCGTTCAATATTGAGCGGGGTTACAATCGAAGAGACATAGCCATTTTTCTCAGATAGTCAGGCAGCAATCAGAGCACTCAGTGCACATAAGATTGTTTCCAGACTAGTTTGGCAATGTATAGGAACACTCAATGAGTTGGGTGTGAACAATAAAGTAACCATATACTGGGTACCAGGGCATGCGGGGATCCCCGGCAATGAAGTGGCCGACATAATGGCTAGAAAGGGGGCGAGCACCCCCTTCTATGGTCCGGAGCCCTTCTGTGGACTAGGGCCAGGAGTCATCAGCCAGAGCAGTCGTGCGGATCTCATGACTGCCTGCGATGACTTCTGGCGGTCGTCGAAAGGGGCAAGGCAGAGTAAACGTCTGCTAGGCAGCTACAACAGCAAGAGGACCAAGGAATGTTTGGAGTTGAGCAAAGGATCTCTCCGAATAGTCACGGGTTTCCTGACCGGGCACTGCAGACTGCGCAAGCATCTGCATAATCTCAAAATAGGGGAGGACAGTCTTTGCAGACTTTGTTTGGAAGGAGAAGAGACTCCGTAGCACCTACTTGAGGAGTGCCCGGCTATCAGTCGGTTGAGGTTGGCCCACTTGGGGGGCCTTACTCTCACCACAAAGGAAATGAGGGCCCTTCGACCAGGCGACATCATCGCATTTCTGCGATCGATTGAACTGTTCGAGGAGCTATAGCTCATTCACTAGGACGAGGGCACAATAGACCCTAGTGGTCGCAGTGCATTAACCTCTAGAAATTATTATTATTATTAAGGAAGGGTATAGGTTTGGTTTACGCTTGGTGTTAACAGAATTATAAAACTGTTTCGGGTCCTGTGAGAACTGAACCCTACAACGATTCAGATAATTTTTATAAGACCGAGCGTTATGCACGGTAAATTTCGACCGAGCCCTGAGATAGTTAGAAAAAACAGTTTTAGAACGAGTAAGTTTATATTTATTATAAAGCCTAGACTTAACATTTTTTAGGCGTGTCAGCTCCTTATTAAACCAAGGTGGTTTACTAGAGACAGACGGATAGGTTAACGGAACACAGGATAAGAAGAACGAGTTCATGGCACTGTAAAAAATGTCTACGGCGGCTGCCATGTCAGTGCACATGTACAGATTTGACCAATCGAATTCAAATATAAGATTATTTAGCACATGAAAGTTAGCTTTACGAAAACAGCGATCCTTATTGGCTAAACAATCAGACTCGTTCTTTACAACCGTCCCCGTATCGATAGTCACTTCGAAAGTTGGATGGTAAGGATCTTCAGATAGCGTCAATGGAGGAACTCTAACTATGTCAACACCTAGAGGATCAGAGACGAAACAAAGATCCAATAAGCGGTTTAGGGAATTCAGGACATGGTTAACTTGAGACAAGGATATGTCAAGCAGGCCATCAATAAGGTCATGCTGTGCCATAGTCTGAAGGACATTTGACACACCATCAGATGACCAACGAGCTCCAGGTATATTGAAGTCCCCTAGCGCTACAAGTTGGTCTCGATCTGAAAGCCTGTTTGAAACGGCCTGAATTGCCGCAAGGTGTTTCCAATAAATGGGCTCCTCAGCCGATGGTGGAACATAGGAGCAAGTTATGTAAATAAGACTACCTGGAAATGAAAGTTTAACACAAATAAACTCGATATCGGTGATATCGTCAAGGGCAACAAGTTCTGAGATGAGGGAGGAGTCTACGGCAATTAAAACTCCACCTCCACGCTGGACTGGTCGGTCAACCCTGTAAGTTGTATATTTACCCGGGAGAATCTCAGAGCTAAGGATCTCTGGCTTTAATCAGGTCTCAGTAAATACGATTACCTGGGATGCAAAGGAAAAACTGTCAGAATACAGTTTCGAGAGCTTGCTGCGTAAACCTCTAGTATTCTGATAGGAAAGTTGGAAGGAAGTGGTTAGTTTTTTGGGACTGAAGGTGTTGAGGTGGTCTTAGCGGTGGTCCTTGCGGTTTGTGGCGGTATAGGGAGGCGAACTCCGACTGGCCGCTTTTTCTTTGTTTTAGCCTCGAATTCTTTAACTACAACGTGCTCGGGCCAGAAGTCACCAGAGCAAATTGTGTCATAGATATTCGGATTGACGCTAATCTTGAACGACGAGATGTGTCTGACATACGAAAAATTAAACTTTTCCACTTTTACATTTTCGGCTTGGGTTTTGCCTTGAATATAGGCAAGGACATCTTCCGATGCGAGGTCAGGGGCAAGCCGCGAAACAAATATTGTTTTCGATGGTGGAACAGCAGTTAGGGTCTTTCGTAACCCTAAGTTACCGACAGCCGGTAGTCCGGATGTTTTTTCGCCCTGGGCAGTCTGCGGAGTCCGAGTTTGGGACACCGCAGCGGACACAACGGAAATTACTGGCGGACCTATTGCCATTTCCACCCCTGTACATTCGGTTACCGAATCTAGTACCGCTCCCGATCTCAAGACCATTGGGCTTTGTATCGGTGTCGGTGGCTGTGCCGAAGGGGTGATCCCGATGGTAGGTTGCTGGGATTCACACAGTTGCTGACGACCAGCAACAGATTTTTTGCGCTTTGGCGACTCGTTTAATAGCTTCAGACTATTAAACTGAGCGTCTAACGCTGTGAGCAGATCATTCGCTTTGCGAAAATTGACCGTGAGCTCACTAAATCCGTTTCTGGTCTGCCGCATGAAGGATTTCATTTCCTTCTCAACCTCTCGACAGGACTGGCAACAATAATGTATTCCCGTTTTACTTTAAATTGCATCCGCAATACGGCCCGATAGCTCGATACACTTAGCGTGTACGACCGTATCACAAAGCCAGCAATATACACTTGGTTGGTCTGCCAAAATGGTTTTTTTGGCAGTTTTTAATTCCACAGACAATATTATAAGACATTTCCACTAACCTTAGACCACTGTGCAAAGAGGAGAACCGTCAACGCGGGTGAGCGGGAGAGTGAGAGCGATAAGGAAATAGCGAGGGTGAGAGAGCTTAGAACCGTTTAGCTGCAGCTAAACACCAACGGAACGTAAGCGGGGAGAAGAGGGATAGGCACAAAAGAGAATAAAGAAAACCGTCTTAGCACAAAAATTAGAAGTGTAATTAAATACAAATTAAAAACGACAAAAGCTCATGCACACACGGTAGAAAACGGCTGAAGTTAAGTTAAAAGTTTTGTGATGATTTTGATAAAACCCCGGTGGCTTAAAAAGCTAAACAACACAATATTCGGAGCGCAAAACAAAAACACGACCGTTCACTATGAAGAGAGAAATATAATATGAAAAGGAATAAAGCATCACTTCGACAAGTCGTATACATCGTTGGCACAGAATAGGCCACTTCAAAAGCCATCTGTGAACAAACACGCAACTGTTTTGGTAGAGTGTTTCAACCAAGCACGCGTGATAATAGACGAAAGTAGGGAGAGACTAAGCAAGAAACATTGGTCCGAAGTATCAGGATTCCTGAATAGGTTTCCTGTCTATAAGAGAAAAGTTCCAGTTTCTGAGCCAGCTGGGCTAGAAACTCAAGACCCGGAAACTGAGACGGAAGAAGCTTATTTTGAATAACAAGATCTGCACGATCTAACCATTCCCGAGGTATTAACAATACCACCAACACAGGAAGAGGTATTAGAGTCAGACGAATCTGTTTCGTTAATAGGTTTACTAGATAAAATAGAAACCATCATGACAGACTCAGCTGCCCAACGGGCATATATCAAAGATATATCGAGCGCCATACCGGAATTCAACGGTGAAAAATGATATCTGGATAGATTTTTAACAGCCGTGAGATTGGTCAATCTAACAAAAAGACCATTCGAAGAATTAGCCGCAGAGGTCATTAAGTCCAAAATAGTAGGATCAATCCTGTACAAGGTTAAAAATGAGACTACCATTTCTTCAATAATTACCACGCTTGAAACCAATATTGTCGGCGAATCGTCCGATGTAGTAAAGGCTAAAATGGGTAGGACGATGCAGAAAGGTAAGACTGCAGAAAAAATTTACCAGTGACATTAACACCCTTAGGAAACTCCTTGACATCATATATTGATGAAGGTTTATCGGCTGAACATGTCGAAAAGTTCAACACCAGGGAGGTCATAACCACAATGACTAAAAATTGTGAATATGGCAGGCTAAAGACCATACTAGAATAAAGCCGTTACGTAGTACATGCAATGCAGTAATGAAATGACAGGCAATGCAAATTCAGTATTATACGCACGCGGCGGACAGGCCTATCGTGGTAATAATTACCGAAGTCATTTTCGTGGTAGAGGAGGCCGTGATAACTACCAGTACAACGGTCACTACCAAAGCAATAGCTACTACCGAACCAACTGTTACAACCAAAATTATTAAAACCAATAACTATAATAGAGGTCGTGGAAATTATTGACGAAATAATAACCAGAATAACCAGAATAACAGTAACCATAACCGAAAAATGTAAGAGTAACCCAAAACAACTCGGGAAACTCTCAAACCCCTTCAGATGCGCAATACTAAACAAACAAATTTATACCATCAATCTTAATAACAACACATTTGTATCTTTTTATAATACGGAAACAAATACAAAACTTGTTTTCCTAGTGGGCACGGCTGCAGACATTTCTATATTAAAAGAAAATTCTGACATATTTCATGATTTTGAAGAAAATAATAAAATAAATTTTTATTGAGGTACAGACAGATTAATTTATAATTCCACATGATTTTCATATAGTAGATAGTAATAGATAGTAGATTCACATTTTGCAATACCATGTGATGAACTAATAGGCATTGCTATTGAGGTCTTCTGTAAACTCTTCAATAGAATCAAAAGTCTCGCCTACTATCCAAGTAAATGGAAAAAATCAATTATTATAATGATACCGAAGCCCGAAAAAGATCACACGATTCCGTCATCTTACAGACCAATAAGTTTATTATCATGCCTGTCCAAATTATTTGAAAATGCCTTCTAACGCGCATAATATTATATATGGGAGCCCACAACATTATACCAGCCCATCAATTTGGCTTCAGAGAAAAACACGGAGCTATCGAGCATGTACACAGAATAACATCAGAGATTCGCACAACCTTCGAGCATAGGGAATATTGCAGCGCGATATTCCTCGATGTATCTCAAGCATTCGACCGCGTCTGGCTCAAAGGTCTCATGCATAAAATTAAAACACACTTGCCTGGGTACACTCATAAACTTATCGATTCCTTCCTCTACAATAGAACCTTTGTAGTGAGGTGTAACACAACAATTTCCGACAGCTACACTATCGAAGCTGGAGTCCCACAAGGCAGCGCACTTGTTCCAACTCTATTCGTCCTTTTGTGTCTACAAAAATAAATTTCTGGAATCTGTTTTCTTTGAAATTTGTCGATCGGGGTCTGTCCGAGTGCGACGAGAATTGAGGAAATAAGCCACGACTAGAACCATTTAAAAAGAAATACAAAAGTAAAGGATAATGAAAAGCGAAAAAAAATCCAGCGCAAGCAGTGTCTAATGCAAACACAAAATTTTTATTATGTGAAAATGATTTTTTGAAAAAACAAAACGTTGGGTAGAAATTATCAAGGAAAACGCTTATGAAAGGAAAGGTTTATCTGAGACACAGCCGGTGCCGCCTGAGCCCATAGGCCCAGGACAGAAGCAGCCGAAAACGAGTGCAGGAGGCACCCCGCCACCTGCGCCTTCGAGGGAGTGTCAGCGACATCCACCTGACACAGGAGGAGCATCAGGAAAAGTCAGCCTGTGCAGCCAGTACCGGCACCGCCCGGCGCGTTAAGCCGAGCTAATAAGAGTGGTCCGACAGCGCTTCCAAGAGCGCACAGCCAAACAAAAAATTTTTTTTTGTTACCCTGTGTGGCACACCACCTTTGGTGCACTGTACTGCATACTAGTTTTGCACAAAATATTGTAACATTAAGCAGAACTTTTTCTGCCCGATGAGAAGTATGGCCCGTAAGCCGTACGAAATAATAGTTAGGATTAAAAAAAAAATGAAATTGAATTAAAATGTTTGTTTAAAATTAAATATACACGATTAAATATACTTTTTGATATTTATATATGTATGTATATGATACCAAGATCAATTGGTTAAAATAACAGTAAAAAGCCATTCATAAATGGCATTATAATTAATCACTGGAAAAAGCAACAAGAAAAATGGCTTTGGACGTTCAAAATGTGGACTCCACTGCCAACACTGAAAATAAAATCGAACTAAAAAATATGGATTCGAATCTTAATAACATATTGTTATCAAAAATAGTTGCAATTATTTGTGCATATATTATTTATAAAGCTTATATAAAGCATAATAAATGAATCACAAAGAAGGACTAAAGCCACGGTATTAAAGCCATGGTATTATACATCTGAAGGGGTTTGAGAGTTTCCCGAGTTGTTTTGAGTTACTCTCACATTATTTCGGTTTTGGTTACCGTTATTCTGGTTATTCCTTTGTCTATAATTCCCATGACCTCTATTATAGTTATTGGTCTGGTTATTATAATTTAGGTTGTACCTGTTGTTTCTGTAGTAGGCATTGCTTTGGTAGTGCGCGTTAGATTGAAAATTATCACGGCCTCTACCACGAAAATTACCTCGATAATTATTACCACGATAGGCCTGTCCACCGCGTGCGAATAATACTGAATTTGCATTGCCTGTCATTTCAGTACTGCATTGCATGTACTTCGTAACGGCTTCATTCATTGTATTATAATTACCGGCTTCCAGTATGGTTTTTAGCCTGTCATGTTCATAATTGTTAGTCATTGTGGTTATGGCCTCCTTGGTGCTGAACTTTTCAGCATGTTCAGCCGATAAAGCTTCATCAATATATGATGCTTCAAGGAGTTTCCTAAGGTGGTTAATGTCATTGGTAAATTTTTCTGCAGTTTTACCTTTCTGCATCGTTCTAGCCATTTTAGCTTTTATTACATCGGACGATTCGCCGACAATATTGGCTTCTAATATAGCAATTATCGAAGAGATAGTGGTCTCATTTTTAACCTTGTACAAGGTTGATCCGATTATTTTGGACTTAATGACCTCTACAGCTAATTCTTCAAATGGTCCTTTTGTTAAATTGACCAATCTAACGGCTGTTAAAAATCTTGCCAGATTTAATTTTTCACCGTTGAATTCAGGTATGGCGCTTGATATATCTTTGATATATGCCCGTTGGGCAGCTGAGTCGGTCATTATGGTTTCTATTGTATCTAGTAAACCTATTAATGGAACAGATTCGTCCGACTCCAATACCTCTTCCTGTGTTGTTGGTATTGTTAATACCGCGAGAATGGTAAGATCGCGCAGATCTTGTTCCTCAACATGAGCTTCTTCTGCCTCAGTTTCAGGGTCCTGAGTTTCTAGCTCAGTCGGCTCAGAATCTTCGCCTGTTTCAAGTATCGATTGGGTGTTCAAGATGTTTGGGATTAAAATGTCCAATTGGAATTTTTCTCTTATAGACAGCAAGTGTTTTCGAAACCTGTTAAGGAATCCCGATACTTCGGACCAATGTTTCTTGCTTAGTCTTTCCCTATTTTCGTTTATTATTGCGCGTGATTGGCTGAAACACTCTACCAAAACAGCTGCATGTTTGTTTACAGTGGCCTTTTGGATTGGCCTATTCTGTGCCAACGATTTATACGACTTGTCGAACTGGTGATTTATTTCGTTTAATACTTTGCACAATTCGTTCCATTCCATGCTAAAATTTCTATAGACCTTGCAGTCTTTTAATATTCAAGATGGAATTTCCCTAAGGTCGACCTACCCTTATCCCTGATATTGGGTTTTTGTTTAAAAAAAAAAAAACTACTCTTTCAGGTGTTTTTTTTTTAAATTCATAATTCTTTATTAAGGCAAGAAAATGTGTTGCTGGACTTTTCAAGGCTGGCATTGACTGCACGTATAATTGCAATGAACACTGTCCAGGGGTCCTGAGCAGTCAGCTGGGCAATTTTTTTTTTCTTGTGGTAAATGTTTTTGTGGTGGTGGCTTAATAATTTTCTTATCGCATAATGATTTTATCATGGAGTGCGTACTGCCTTCTGGGATTTTCTTTTGGAGACTTGATGTGAGAAAATCAAGCTCGCTTTGCATTTTCTGGGCAACTGCCCACGCGGGAGGTGGAGAATTTGTATATAGTAGCCACTTTAAGTGCGCCACTCTTTTTTTCATTTTATTTTTTACACCTCCGCGTTTACCCATTGCATCACGCACTCGTGTAGTATTTTTTAACGAATTTTATTATTCAAATATTATAAATAATTTAATTAATTTGTGATACAAAAAAGTTTTATTATTTTTTTTATCTTTATTGGTTTTATTTTTCACATATGTATATGTATATTCGTTTTTTTTTTTTTTGTTTACACCAATATAATATATTTCTGCCATAATCGTTTAGACCTTATCTAGGTCGTTTGCATGGCTTACATTTGTGTTGCTTAATATAAGCTTTATATAAAATGTATGCACATAAAATTGCAACGATTATCGACAACAATATATTCGTAAGATTAGAATCCATATTTTGTAATTTGGATTTTTTAATTAGTTTATTAAAACAATTAATAATTTTAATATGGCGAACTACGAGAGGCGAAAGAAAGAGGTGCGTTCGACTCGATTTTAAATTCTAATATAAATTCTATTTCAACTAACTATTAAACTAACTTACACTAGACTTCAAAATATATCTTTTTCATAAATTACCAACAATAAACAAAAAACAATAAACGATAAAATAAAACAGATAAAAATCTGCCTTCAGCCAACACCGGCCCCGTTGAATGCCTCCAGGGCTTCAACCAACTGGCAGAGGCGCCAGCTTATGAATCGGCCTCCGAAAAACTGATCCGTCGCTTCTTCTAATGTCGACGATCCTGACCATGCCGTCCTCTCCTGCGTGCGTCTCGACGATCCGTCCCAGGAGCCACTGTTGAGGCGGCAGGTTGTCCTCTGCCACGACGACGAGCTGCCCCTCCTCGACGTTGTCCTGCTGCTGGTGCCACTTGCCCCGCACCTGAAGGCCCAGGACATATTCCCGGGACCATCGCCGCCAGAACGTTTGCCTGACTGACGAGACAAGCCGCCATCGCCGCAAGCAACTGAGACCCGCCTGGTCCGGGGTCCGGAGTGCTGGTGCTGCGATGAGGGGCCCGCCTGTCAGCAGGTGTCCGGGAGTTAGGGCCTCTCCGTCGCTTGGGTCCTGGCTGAGAGCTCCGAGTGGCCGCGAGTTCATTACCGCCTCGATCCCGACGAGGACTGTTCCCAGCTCTTCGGCGTTGAGGAGTGCGCTGCCCACCGCTCGTAGGAGTAGGTGCTTGGCAGTTTTGACACCTGCCTCCCATAGTCCGCCCATGTGCGGAGCCCGAGGGGGTATGAACGCAAATTCGCATCCGCTTCTTGATGCGAATTCTCGAATTGCGTCCGCCTGCTCCTCGAGCCGCTCGCGAAGGGCCTGGAAGTGGCGACTCGCTCCGACGAAGTTCGTCGCGTTGTCGCAATGCACCGTCTGCGGACATCCTCGTCGACCAATGAACCTTTGGAAAGCCAATAAAAAGGAGTCAGTACTTAGATCGGAGACTATCTCTAAGTGAACCGCCTTAAACGCAAAACAAACAAATAAGGCAACGTAGGACTTGTACGGAGGCCTTCCTCGAATTTTTAATGTCGTATAGACAGGGCCACAAAAATCAACGCCACATATCGCAAATGGGCGGAGAGCACGGAGTCTATCTGCGGGTAAATTTCCCATCATTTGTGTTATCAGTCGAGGCTTGCATTTAAAGCAGCGTATACATGATCGAACTGTCTGACTGCAGAGTTCCTGAGCGTTTACGGTCCAAATACGCTGTCGTAGGATGCTCACAAGTGCTCGAGAGCCGACATGAAAGTTTGAATGGTGCAGATGCCGGACGTAGCTCTGTACAAATTGGGAGCGTTTCGTCAACAGCAAGGGAAACTTGGCATCGTATGATATAGGAGCGTAAGCTAGTCGCCCCCAACTCGCAACAACGAAAAATTGCACCAAGTGCCCGTGTCCTCATGGATGAATGGGTTCAGTCTCTGAAGACTTGGGCCGACCTTGGAACCTTTGCGAACTTTTTCAATTTCTATTTGATACTCGTGCTTTTGTACTATTTCGATAATCTTATTAAACGCTTCATAATATTCAGTCGGTGACAGAGTTTCTTCGAAAACTATACTCTTGTCTTTGCATTTTCTTATAAAGCGGAACATGTAAGCGAACACTCTAAGCAGTTTGAGGTGTGACGAGAATCCCTCGATCACATCCAGTAAATCGGAAGTTTGCGCAGCAGCGGTCAGTCCGACCACATTCTTCCTAGATTCCTGGCGCAGGACTTCCTCATCCGGTTCGAGATATGCATTTTTGGGCCAGTTTTCTTCTTCGTCCTTCAGAAATGATGGGCCAGTGAACCAGATCGACTGCTCTATTTCTTCGACGTCACAACCTCTCGAAACTATATCTGCTGGGTTCTGCTTTGTGGGGACATGCCGCCATGTAGCTTCTTATGACCACTCTTGAATCTCCGCTACCCTGTTCGAAACGAATGTCGACAACGACGATGGATGAGATCGGATCCAGTGAAGAGTAACTTCAGAATCCGACCAGTACACAATTCGTTCGATAGGGACTTTTAATAAGGGTCTGATTCGGTGGCAGAGATCAGCAAGAAGGTGAGCGGCACATAACTCAAGCCGTGGGAGCGTTTTGGTCTTGAGCGGCGCTACTTTCGACTTTGAAGTCAACAACGATAATTTAAAACCTTCAGCAGTTTCGCTACGAATATAGACGCAAGCTCCATAAGCTCTCATGGATGCGTCGGCAAAGGCATGTAACTGTACTGGTGACATCGGGTCGGTATGCACGAACCGAGGAATAGATATCTCATCCAGTTGAGACAGAGTGCTTTTTAGCATATCCCAAGCTGTTTCCAAATGCATCGGAATCGACTCATCCCAGTCTAACTTATTAAGCCAGAGTTCCTGCAATAGGATCTTTCCTTTAATTACAATGGGACTTAATAAACCGAGGGGGTCAAACAGCTTCGATGTCACCGACAGTATGTTCCGTTTTGTCGCTCGGAGACCCATGACAGAAGTGTCAACTTTGAACTTGAAGGCATCTTCGCTAGGCAACCACGATATTCCTAGCGCCTTAGTTGACTCTGAATCCGAGATAGGTATCGACTTAACTGTGCTCTCAGATGCAGTGACCTCAGGTGAGTTTGAAAACCACTTTGTCAATTCAAAACCTGCTGTTTGAAGAACCTGAGACTTCAGACTTAATTGTCTTTAGCTCCTCTACGCATGCAGCACCAGTTAACATGTCATCGACGTAAAAATCGGATCCAATTACGTCGGCAGCTCTAGGGAATGATAATTTCGCAGATTCACTCAACCTTTTTAAACACCGAATAGCCAGAAATGGGGCTGGTCCAGTACCATATGTGACGGTGTTGAGCTGGTATAATCTCAAGGATTCAGAGGGGTCTCTCCTCCACACTATGAGTTGAAACTTCCTATCCGCTTCATTAACCATTACTTGGCGATACATCTTTTTTACATCGGCAGTCAGGGCATACCTGTGCAGCCGGAAGCGGAGTAGAGTGGAGTACAACTCTTCTTGAATTGTCGGCCCCACCATCAGGATGTCGTTTAAGGCCACCTGAGACGATGTTTTGCACGACGCATCGAACACGACGCGCAGCTTTGTTGACGTACTCTGGGGCCTTAACACGCATTGATGGGGAATGACATAATGTGGAGTGGAAGGGATTTTGTTGTCTGTAGGCGACATATGACCTAGGGCGAGATATTCTTCCATGAATTCCAAATAGATGGTCTTCGTGTTAGGATCTCGAGACAACCTTCGCTCAAGCGACAAAAACTGCCGTTTTGCAACCTCAAAGGAGTTGCCTAATCCATTTGGATCAGATTTAAACGGCAGCCTTTCTTCAAACCGACCTGATGGCAATACCTGAGTAGTCTTCCTGTAATGGTCTTCACATAACTTGTGCTCAGGCGACAGAATTTTCTTTGGATTTGGCATTTCCTCCAGCGACCAAAATTTCTGTAGTGTGCTGTCAATCGATACTAACGGTTCTTCACTACAACTGAAACTATTCACAACTTGTTTCGGGACTGCAGACTTGTATCTGCCCGAAACAACCCAACCAAGAAGGGTCTTGAGTAGAGTTGGATAGTCAGGACCTTGTCTAATTTGACCAACAGCCAGCAATTCGAAAAATGATTCGGCTCCTATCAACATATCAATTTTTTGTGACTTGTAGAAATATGGGTCTGCTAATGGTAGGTTCTTCGGGATCTTCCAATCACTGACGTTCACCGACTGATCAGGATGGTAACCGGAGATCGATTTTAAGATCCAGAAATCGAACGAGAACTCACTACCATTTATTCGCGACTTCACCACTGTGTGTACCTTTTTCTTGACTTGAGAATTGGACTCGCCAATACCAAGTAAGTTGATACACGACTCCTCTCTACGAATCTGTAAGCGGTTCGCCAGTTCTTCCGTAATAAAATTAGTTTGAGACCCAGAGTCTAGTAGAGCTCGGGCTAAAACGAATTCTCCGTTTTTTGTACGGACGCTTACGATTGACGTAGCCAAAATCACCCTGTCCAATGACGTGGCATGCATAACATGAGACGTGGAAGGCTGATCTTGGTTAAAAGGAGGAGAAATATTCTCTTGGGGGGTGGCAACGCTAAACTGTTCTCAGGCACTGTATATCTATGAAGAAGAATATGGTGTGAGCGGTCACAAGCTCGACACTTTTTGCCTTTGCATTTGGAAACAGTATGGCCTTTTCGCAGACAATTGATACATAAGGAGGCAGACTTCACAAACTCGAACCTTTGCATTACAGAGAGACGCCCAAACGGGCTACAATTCTGTAGCAAATGATCTGCTGCATTGCAATAGCTACAAGTTTGCTGAGGCTTGCTGTTGGAGGAGGAACACGAAAATGAGCTACGATTATGTGGCTTGCTCGACACTAATTTATCTTGCTTCGGTTTTGTCGATTCTTCATTTTTTCGAAATCGGACCAAAGCGACAAGGTTTCATAATCGAGCTGTTCCTCCCATTTTGGTTTGGTCACTGGGTCGACTCTATTCAATACCAAATATATCAACATTGCATTCGAAATTTTGGTATCATCTCCTATCGATAACAAAGAACCATAAATCGACGAAACAGTATCGATAAGGTTTCTCAAGGAGGAAGCGGACTGATGCGATATTTTTGGAAGACTAAACAATGTTGATATATTATTCATAAAGATTAGGCATTCGTTATCGTAAACCTTTTTTAAACTGGCTAGTGCCTTTTCGTAATTGCTCTCGGTGACTTGGTAAGCTTTAATGGTTCCTAAAGCTTCACCAGAGAGACATGAAATTAAGTGGTTAAATTTTTCGATAACTGGAATGCTGGCGTCTTTATGAACCAAAGTTTCGAAAAGGCTGATGAAATTTTTAAACTCCGAATAATCTCCACTGTATTTTCGCAATGCCAAATTCGGCAGCCGCGAACGAGTTGGAGCTACAGTAGCTAATCCCGGAGTTTCGTTGACGCTTGCTGCCTTCAAAGCAGATAACAGAGACATTATTTTCGCCTTGGTCACTATACAAAGTTCCTCCAACTCGTCGCCAAATTCATCGCCACTATCTATTTCTTCTATCTGTTCTTGTAGTTGAGTTGCCTTATGAATTGAAGCATTTAAGTTTTCTAGTCGACATTTTAATTCTTCCTCTAATAACGGAATCGATCCCGCTTCTAATCGCTCATTTAATCGGCGAATTGTTTTGACCCGACTTTGGAGTTTGCTTCTCAGCTCTCCCAGAATCGATTTATTTTTGGTTTCTAGGCTCATTTTAAATTAAATATTTAAATAATTAAAATATTATTTCAAGAAGTGGCCGAAACAAATTATCTCAAATCAGACCGATAATAATAATTTAATCACTTTCGAATTAACAATTATAAATTTATTAAATCAAAAAAAATAAATAATTTTAAATTTAATAAATTATTTATTTAATGTTCGAATAGTATTAAATATTTTTTCTGATGAGAACAACGAAAATTATTTAAATTCAAATCAAGTCACGCAGTATCAATTAATAGTGGGTGCGAAATGACGCCGAAAAGGGTATACCCGCAGAATATAGGGTAGCGCGTCACTTGGCGGTCCGCTAATCTAAGCGCGCCAACGAAAAGGGCCAAACAACAACAACGCAGGTAGCGGTGCAAAAGCGAGAGCGAAAACGAAAAATTCACCGCTGCAGCTGCTAGTATATAAGGCTGTTTTTTTTTTTTTTTTTTTTAATTCATGCTTTATTTAGTGGGGTGGGGGGGTAATGTACAAAGTGGGTGGGGGGGGGTGGGTTTGCGTAAGGCTAGAAAATGGAGACGAAGCCCTCGCGGTACGGCCGCAAAGCATTGCTTCGCGAAAGCAAAGCCCCCATTAGCCCGGTACGCCTCTCCTGCGCCGTTCCTCCTCCCGGAGTCTGGTCATAACCGTCGCCGCATAATTGCTCACCGCCTGCCAGTTGGCATTGCTGACGAGCATCAAATCGACCAGGTTGTCCACGCTGATCTGGTCGCCTAGGAACTCCTCCAGTCGCCTCCTCTCGCTCTCGAATTGCCCGCAGATGAACACTACGTGCTCCGCGGTCTCCTCTGAGCCGTCTGCACACCAGACGCAGGCAGCGCTGTCCTCATGCCCGCGCGTGCAGAGGTACCCTCTGAAGCACCCATGGCCGCTCAGTATTTGGGTCAGGAAGAAGTTAACCTGGCCGTGCTTCCTGCCGGTCCACTGCTCGAGCCTGGGAATAAGCCGGTGGGTCCAACGTCCCTTTGTAGAGGAGTCCCATCGGGTTTGCCAGGCCTGTAGGGTGTCTGCCTTCAATGCAGAGCGTGCCAGCTTCTTCTCCGCCGGTGGGAGTGCTCTACCGTGCAGCCGCCCGAAGAGGGTGGCCTGTTCCTTGGCCAGGAGATCCAAGGGGGGTGTCCCGGCTAGGACTAGTGCCGCCTGGTCCGACACTGATCTGAATGCGCTGCATATACGCAGAGCGGCGAGCCGGTGCGTCGCATTCATTCCTCGGCTATACGAGGGCGTCGCCATGGCGTGCGCCCAGACCGGGGCAGCGTACAGCAGGGTAGCTCTTGTAACGCTCGTTAGGAGTAGTCTACTCCCTTGCTTAGGGCCTCTACGATTCAGCATGATCCGGGACAGCGCCCGGAAGGAAGTAGCCGCCTTAGTGCTGGCATAAGCGAGGTGCTCGCGGAACGAGAGCCTCGTATCCAGCATGACTCCCAAGTATTTGATCGCTCTGGACGATCTGATCGATGCGCCACCCACCTCGATGGTTGCGGTTTCGACCTTTTTCCGGCTGCTTATCAGCACGGCTTCCGTCTTCTGCGGCGCTAGCTGCAGGCCTACGCTCGACAGCCATGTGCTGATGGCCACGATGCACGAGTTGCAGGTCTCTTCGGCACTAGATAGCATCTTATCCACGACGACCACTGCAATGTCGTCGGCGAAGCCCACGAGCTCGGACCGGCCGGGCAGTGGGAGGCGCAGTACTCCGTCGTACATCGCGTTCCATAGTAGCGGTGCTAATACGGAACCTTGGGGTACACCGCAGGAGAGCTCCACAGACTCAGTGCCGTCGGAGGTGGAAAACTCCAACGTACGGTCCTTGAAGTAGCTGCTCATCGACTTCATGAGGTATGGGGGGACTCCGAAGCTGGATAGTGCCTCCATGATGCAGCTCCATCTCGCCGTGTTGAAGGCGTTGCGTACATCGAGCGTTACCACAAGGCAGTACTCTTTCGAGCCGCCTTTCCACCTCTTACCGGCTGTTGCCGCCCTGGCGATGTCTACCACCCTGGAGATGGCATCGACGGTGGATTTAGCCTTACGGAAGCCGAACTGCGCGGCCGAGAGGTCGCCAGCTGATCGGATCGCCTCCTCTAGACGCTTTCCAATTAGGTGCTCAAGCACCTTTCCGGCTCCGTCGATGAGGCAGATTGGTCGGAAGGAGGCCGGGTCGTCCGGCGGCTTTCCGGGCTTCGGCAGCAGAACCAGCCTCTGCAACTTCCACCTGGGCGGGAACACACCCTCTGCCAAGCACCTGCTGAACAGCCTCGCAAAGAGGTCAGGCCGACACGTCAGCGCGAGCTTCAGGGCCTTATTGGGTATGCTATCGGGGCCAGCGGCCTTCGACGTCTTTACCCTAGCGGCCGCCTCCTGGATCTCATGTGCCGTGACCGGGGCAAAGCATGCCAGGGAGTCGCCGGCGTCGGGGAATGTTGGGGCGTCCATCGATGGGAACAGGTGTTCCACGATCCGCTTTAGGCTCTCCGGCGCGAGCGGCGCAAGTTTGCCGGGGCAGTTTATACGCTTGACGACCGTTTTGTAAGCGCTGCCCCACGGGTCGCGGTCCGCCGAATCACAAAGTTCGAGGAAGCACTTGGATTTGCTCGCCCGAATAGCAGCTTTAAGTGCTCTGCGACAGGTCTGGTACTCCCGCCTTTTGTCCAGAAGGGAGGTGGTACCATACGACCGCTGGTAGCGTCGCCGCGAACGGACGCAGTCTCTCCGCGCGTCGGCTATCGACTGGTTCCACCAAAACACCGGCTCGCGGTGGCGGCTGTGGGGACTCCTGACTTGCATGCAGTCATTGCAGACCGCCTGGAGCTGCCGCATGGCATCTTCAGCCATCTGCTCAGCGGAGCCGGAGACATCCAGTCTCTCCATGCCCTCCGAGAACAGCCGTACATCCAGTGTGTCGGCCCTGTAGCTCCTCGCCGGTCTCGAGTGTGACCGTGGAGCAGGCGTCCTGTGAGGGGCCAGGTTGGTGAGTATGGCGGCATGGTCGCTAGCTGTGTAAATCCCGCTGAGCTCCCATACGCACTGGGTGGCTCTGGAGCCGCTCACAAATGTAAGGTCGACCACTGAGCCAGCACCGATCCGGGAGAACGTGTGTTGCCCACCCGAATTAAGGAGCGCAACATCAAGCATGGCAAAGGCCTCCAGCAGCGACCTACCTCTGGCGTTGGTGTAGGTGCTGCCCCAGTCCACGGCCCAGGCGTTGAAGTCGCCCGCGATCAAAACCGGGTGGCGGCCCCTGGCATCGGTGGCCAGACGGTCCACCCTGACGCAGAACTCCGCCAGTGATAGGCTCGGAGCGAGGTAGACACTGTATACCCACCAGTGGCCTACTTTCGCTCTGACGAACCCGCTCGAAGCGAGTACCTGGGAGAGCCGGGTAGCTCCTGGGCCGCACGTCCAGAGGGCGGCTTTGCCTGAGCTGTCGGCCGCCCAGTTAGGGCTCGTCCCGACCTTGTAAGGCTCGCTGAGCACAGCGAGATCAGCGCAGCACTCCCTCGATGACTGCGACAGCAAATCTTGTGCTGCCGCACAGTGGTTCAGGTTTAACTGAATCACCTTCAAGCCCTTGGTACAAAAGCCGCTCCGGCGGACTGGCGATGTGGCCCACCTCCAAGCATTTAAAACACTTCGGGCGGGAATCCACTTCCTTGATCGGGCACATGCACCACCCGATCTTCACCTTGCCCAACGCCGTAAGCAGGTTCGCCAAGTTGGTCGGCACTGAGACCGTCGCGGTCTGAGTCTTGAAGCGACCGGCTCTGAAGCCCCTGACTGCCACCGAGTTGATCGGGAGTCCTGCCTGCTCTGGAGCGCTTCAACGAGTTCCTCGCCGGAGGCTAGCTCATCCAGGTCTCGCACGACGAATAGAGACTGGGGCGTGGCTGCTCGGATGGAGATCCGGTCCCCCAGCACACTGAAGATGTCCTCCATGAGCTTCTTGGCGTCATGTTCTGCGCCAGTTAGCTCCAGCAGGAGGTCCCCTTTGGCCGTCCTTCTGGTCGTGGAGACCAATTCGGCAACCGCCTTCATCCTGGCGTCCTGGGAGCGAGTCACCAGGCACAGAATTTCGCCGTAAGAAGACTCAGGAGAAGGGCTGAGGATCAGCGCGTCTCGTCTCGTCCGCTGGCGTCGTATTGGGCGCTTGCTCCGTTTGGGGCCAGTCAGCTTGGCCACTCTTGGGGCTCTCTCAGGCACGACGCGCTGAGTCGCGGCTACCAGCCGTTCATTGCGGCCGGCAGCACTCGTCACCGCAGAGTAGCTCGGCTTCTTGGGGTTGGCTCGAAACGAGGGGGACGTTTGGCAGCGCGTCTCCGATGAGGTGCTCTTCGTTGGGCACTTCGGGGTTGCCTGACAAGCCCTGTCCACGGTCTCCTTGGTGCAGGTGCCTCCGTACCTGCTTGTCTGCTGCTGGACTGCCAGCTGGAGCTCCTTCAGTCTTGCGAGTGCGTTCCTCATTGACTGGTTTACTCCACGTGCTTTCTGGTCCTTAACCTTGATGAGAAGGTCGTCAAGGATAACGCCCATCTCCTCCAGTTGGGGCGCGAGAGCTTTGGCCCTTTTGGTCGGGTGCGCAACGCCGGTTGGGCTAGGGGAGTCCCTGCCCCTTTTTGGGGTAGCGGAATCTGCCTCAGTTTTAGTACCTGAGGGATTTCGGGCTGGCTTCGGTGCTAACGCGGGCGTTGGCGGGGCGCCTCCAGGAGGCGTTCGTTGGAGCTTAGAGCCTTTTTGGAAGGCTTTCAGCTCAGTGTCGTGGGTGGTCGTCGCACTTGTCGCTTTTAATGGGGCGTCGGCCAAGTGGGCCGCCGGCGCTGCCATGACGGGTGGAATGCAGGTTAGGGCCTCCAGAATCTGTGCCCTAGCCGCGGCGTTGACCGCGGGTGGATTTCCACACTTAGTGTGGCTGCCACCTGGAGTAGTTTTGTTATTCTCCGGCATTCCTTTTTGAAGCATGTGACCCCTGCTTACGGGTTTTGCGTTTTATACCTTCCGCCAGGTTATGAAAGCTGCCGACCGATGCGGTGCAGACGCAGACCAGACCGCCGACCAGTGTGGCACAGACGCGGTGTGGATTTTGAGAGTCGTCGCTAGATGAATCTGCCGGCCAGTGTGGCTCAGACGCAGACTGCTCGGCCGCCCAATGAGGGACAGACGCCGAGCTTAGCGAACGTGGCTAGTGTTGACACATTGCGGGGCTTCCAACGGAGGCCGAGGGTTTCTCCCCGGCGTTAACCGAAGGGGGTTATACCGCCCCGTCTCGGTCGCCAGAGCCCCGTTTCTAGGTGTACCGCACACGCGGGGGGGGATGGCAGTTGGTCTGCTCCGTGACCTTTAACACCTCGTAGGCCACCGGTGTGCTGGGAGGGAGTTTCTAGTCAGAAACCTGCCTCCATGCCAAAGGATCTGAGCAGCAGCCCAAAACAGTATGCTACTGTAAATTGCTGCCTTTGCACATGTGCGTGACGTAGCAAGTAGCTTTGGTCAGCCTACTCAACTATGATCACCAGCGCCCCCTGTCGGACGGTTGCGGAGGAAGTAATCATATGTGATTGCTCCCTTTTCGAACACTGATTCGAACACTGGTTCGACAGCTGACCTGTCGATCAGCTGGCATGATATGCCACTTCGTGCAGGACGCCACCTTGCTAAGAGAAAATACTCGAAGGAAGAGAAAGTGGGACGCAGCCCCTCTGGGAGAGATTTTCCCCACTTACCCCTGCCGCCGAAGCGGCGGCCAGCGTCTGGACATCTCTGGAGGGCGGAGCGAGGTCCGAGGTCCACCAATCCGCACAGGTAAGTACCGCCTGGCGTTCAGTGCACCATCCCACACACTCACGTACCACTGCGATCTTAGGTTTGGCTGTTTTACCGCCTTCCCGGAGGAGCACCCGGGAAAACACAACCTCACCGTTTGGCGCCACGAACAAAGCCGAAGTACAATACAAAAACAATAAATAATTGTTGCGTCCAAGAGCGGTTCAATGTTTATGTATGTTATAAACAATATAAATTGAATATTTTTCATGCAATCTAGCTCTACTACTGATACGTATGTGCCAAGAATTGAAAGCGAGGTATAATATTTCAGCACAAGACAATAAACAATTAAATTTGTCTCCAACTCTAGCTTTCAATTTTTTGCACAAATACCTCTGATTTCCTTTGGGTACTTTGAGCAGCCTTTTTCCTTTACGGTGAAAATCCCTCGGAACCAGGAATCAGGTATTACGCGACCGGCACGAATATGTTTAAAATAAAGTTATTTAAACACAAACTAAGCGCGTCGCGGGCAACAATTATTTTTGATTGATTTTGTAGGCACTAAAGCACGCAAAAAAAAAAATTTTTAATTCCACTTTTGATTTTGCATATATATGCAATATATATATATTTACGTGTCACATGCATATATATGCAATATATATATGTTTACGTGTCACTGTCACTTCAATTGTTGCCGTTTTTTAAATTTAACTAATCTTGTCCACCCGGGGGCGCCATGGGTTTTTTAATTAGTTTATTAAAACAACCGAAAAACTTTTGGTGGCAAGAATTAATAATTTTAATATGGCGAACTACGAGAGGCGAAAGAAAGAGGTGCGTTCGACTCGATTTTAAATTCCAACATAAATTCTATTTCCATCTAACATACTTAAAGCCTAGCTTAACAGAGGTTGGCGAAGGCGGGGCGAATTCGCAAAGAGCGAGAGAGAGCTTTATTATGCTCCCGCCTTCGCCCTAAACTAACTTACACTAGACTTTAAAATATATCTTTTTCATAAATTACCAACAATAAACAAAAAACAATAAACGATAAAATAAAACAGATAAAAATCTGCCTTCAGCCAACATAATTCGATCTTATTCTGAATATTTGCAGTGGAGTCCACTGCATTATTGTCCAACATGGTTCTGTTTTCTTGTTGGATTTTATTTTTGCTTATTAACAGTATTTTTCAGCACTACTTATTGAAGTCGATACTCTATACATATAGCATTTTATATGTATACTAGCGGCCCAGGCGAACTTTGTCTCGCCCCTTATTGTAGATTTATATAGTTCTAGAGTGATAATAATACGCAGATAATTCAATTCAATTAAATTCTAGCTTCAATATTAGGTAGTTGCACCTTCCCAGACGCGCAACACATCCCGGCTGGTTCATTTGTGAATTTGAGAGCATGACAATGCGGTTATTCCTTGTCCATATTATAACTTTTGAATGAATAAATATTCAATATCGGGCTCATACCGGAATGCAAGACGCACGCTGGATCTGTTCCTCTGTTCTTTCGTCTCTTCTGCATCGAAATATTCTAGAATTACTTGAGGTTCGGCTCAAATTAGCCCCTTTGCGTTTTGTTGGCATTTTTTTCTTTAAAAAACACATATAAATATAACTAATTGAATCACTTTAAATCTTGAATCTACTTTTCAAAAGAAACTCACAGGTCGGCCACAGAAACCTCTTCCTTTCCAAAAACCAAAAAAATTAAACCGAATTGCCACAGCACTGCCACATAAATATTATTTGGGTATTTCAAAATACAAAACTTGACGTAAATTTCGTGGCTACCACATCCATAGATTCAAAATTTCTAATCTGACAGTCAGCAGGCAGCGACTAAAGCTGTATTGCGGACTACCCTTATCGGTTAGGGGTACGAAAAATAGATGTTAGCCGATTCTTAGGCCTACAGAATATCCCCTCAAAATTTCATCCAAATCGGTCAAGTAGTTTCGGAGGAGTTTTGTTACAAAAAGTGTGACAGCAGAATTTTATATATAAGATATTTATTTCAAAAAGTATTACTGAATTTTATTAAGTGGCATGAAACTTATTTATTAGGTTAGGTTAGGTTAAGTCGGAAGGCCCTCGAGGGGGGCCACGCATAGGCCAATATGGCCCTTAGCTGTCCGAAAGTTTCCGAGTGGACCTAGAGAATATTTACGCGGTTTTCAAAATCTTTAAGGATCGAAGTGCTTTTCGCGAAGGCAAGTAGTTCGCCTGGCTTCTTCCTGGAGGCATCTTCTAGCGATGCCAGAACCGGAGCGCCTAGGTATTTTATTCTTGCCCTTGCTGGGCCGGGCATTTGCAAATGAGATGCTCCAAGGTTTCAGTTGCCTCGAAATCATCGCATTTCCGGCATTCGGCGTTTTCGGTGATGCCCAGCTTGACTGCATGTGCAGCAGCTAGGCAGTGACCTGTGAGAATTCCCACTAACAGCCTGCAGTCTTTCTCTTTTTTCGGTTTTATTTGCTTTTTTTTCGTGTTCGTGCATATGTTGTATTTTGCTATATTTTTGATTTTTAAGAATAATTTTTTTTTTTTTATAAATTTGTTTCTTATTTATTAATATGGGTTTTTCTTACCCTGAATGTAAGTTAACGTAGCAGAACAGCGGACCAGAGAGAGGAGAGTTGTTCTCTCACGCGAGATCAGAGGCTGGGTGAAGGGAATGAGAAATAAAATATGTTGGTTCTAAGCGAAGACTCTAACGAGTAAGCTGAATAATAAAGAGCTCAGTAACTAAATTGTCAATTGGCGCACAACGTAGTTGCAATTTTCAGTAAATACTTTTAAAATTTTGGAAGAAAGTTAAAAGTGGCAATTAAGTAATAACGTAATTAATTGAACCTAATTAATTAATAACTTAATTAATTGAGTGGCAAAAAGAACCTGCATACATATATAAAATAACTCCAAAAGTATATGTACAACACTAACGTGTGATTTAAACTACATTAAATAATTAAATTAATAATTAATAATTAATAATTTTGCTAGAGGTTAGTGCAAGCTCTCGGTGATGCCTCCCTTCCGTCTGCAATAGTTTGCATACTCACTTTACTTAGGCCGCAGATCCTGCCTCTGACGACCCAAGGCTCCTGGATGAGCACCAGCCCCAGGTCAGACCTGGAGACCAACCTGCCGATGACAGCCGAAGCTGCCTTCGCGTGATGCAGGTTGATCTGTGCCACGCTGGTGACCCCCATCCTTAGAGCTCTTCTTCACCCTCCGAGAGCGTCAGATAGGCCTCTGACAGTATCTCGGTGGGTGTCCGCTCATCATCGGATGGCTCCTCGTTGCTGGTTTGCTCCTCCTCGCCGCCCATGTGCAGGCGCGCCAGGTCCAGCCCCTGTAGGGAAACCGAGTCCAACTCGGCGTCCACTGCTGCTAAGTCCAGGGCCTCAGCTGCTTCGCCCGAGGGGCAGGGGGGTGCCTCCTTGGCTGTCGCCGTTGACGTGCCAGGCACATCGTCGGTATTCGCCTTCGTGGGCACCTCCGCCCCCACAGGTTCCTGCTTCTTGTGCAGGCGGCATTTAAGCTGGCCGAACCTATAGCTCACCAGCATTTCGCGCTTCTTAAGGAGTGTCAACGCCTCCTCATCCAGGCCGAGCATCAGCACCTTGCCGCCCATGGACTCCAGGTACCGGATGACCCGCCAGCTCTGGGTGAGAAGGCCCCTGTTCTGCTCATTGAGCAGCCCGAGGGACCTCTCCATCGTCTCCCCAGCCGTACGGGGCAGGTAGACCGTGACGATGTTCATCGCCGGCAAATCATCCTGCAGGCAGGTGCGGAGCTCCGTCAGCTCCAGCCACTTCTTGGCATCGCAGTCCATGCAATCCACTAGTAGTAGACCATCACGGAACTGGATGCCGTTAAAGTTTAGAGCCGCGGTCCAGTCCTTCTTCATCTCTTCGACGAGGGCATGCTCCACCGACGACAGCTCATCCTTCGTCAGGAGCCTCCTCGGGTAGTCCTCCGCCAGTATAGCAAGGTTCGTGCCCTTGGCTACACTGGCGTACGAGGCCGCCTTCGGACGCTTCCCGACCTGCGAGGTCCTAGATCCCTCCAGCGCTGCGACGTTTCTTCTCTTGGTCCGTTTGAACTCGGTCTTGGGGAGGTCAAGCGGCGACGTGTGTTGCAGCAGACTCTTCCTCCCCGCAACGGCCTGGCCGCCGACTCTCTCCACAGGAGACACGCTCGTCCCCGCAACGGCCTGGCCGTTCGGTGCACGGTGCTCCAGTGCTCTTTTCCGGGCCTCCTCCGGCCTCAAGCCACGCTCGAGGTACCGGAGGTACCACTTACGACCGGCTCCGCTGAGTCCTTGCCTCAGGGGATCACCGGCTCCTCCAGGCTGCCCTGCCGCTGGGACAGGCTGCTTCGCCAGTTGCTGCCTCGACCTTACGGAAGAGGGTGTTGCAGCGTCTCTCCTGCTGGCGTCGCCCGCCTGCGGGACAGCCGCTGGGGCAGTGCCGGGCACTGCAACAACACGCTGGGGCCAGGTTTACTCACCGAGGCGGCCAGGTATCGGTGAGGCTCCGTCCGAATACAGTCGGTTACCCCTGACTGCAAACCAGCCAATGGGCACGGATCGCATGACACCCTGGCTTAGGGGGGTGAAGTGGCACCCACGCCTCAGGACGTCACCACTGCCCTTGTGAGATGTTGGGGATAGGATGAGGGTAGGAACACGTGTAGGATGTAAGGAGTATGTAAGACTATGTATTAAAGACGGTCAGACAAGCGCATTGTCGGTACTACAACGGTGTGGTACCCGCTGTTGTCCGGGACTGCTTATTCACGACAAGTCGCTATTCGCAGCTAACCTCCATAGGAGGCCTTGCGCTATCCGCAACCTGCAACCCGTCCGGTGGCTTCAGCTTGCCCACCTCAGAACCATCTCACTAGTTCTTCGGTACCAGATTTGAACTACATACTAATTATGACATTGTGAAAAAAAAGCCAAAAGTAAAAAGTGGTAAATTTTTCTGCAGTTTTACCTTTCAGCATCGTTCTAGCCATTTTAGCTTATATTACATCGGACGATTCGCCGACAATATTGGCTTCTAATATAGCAATTATCGAAGAGATAGTGGTCTCATTTTTAACCAAGGTTGATCTGATTATTTTGGATTTAATGACCTCTACAGCTAATTCTTCAAATGGTCCTTTTGTTAATTTGACCAATCTAACGGCTGTTAAAAATCTTGCCAGATTTAATTTTTCACCGTTGAATTCAGGTATGGCGCTTGATATATCTTTGATATATGCCCGTTGGGCAGCTGAGTCGGTCATTATGGTTTCTATTGTATCTAGTAAACCTATTAATGGAACAGATTCGTCCGACTCCAATACCTCTTCCTGTGTTGTTGGTGTTGTTAATACCGCGGGAATGGTAAGATCGCGCAGATCTTGTTCCTCAACATGAGCTTCTTCTGCCTCAGTTTCAGGGTCCTGAGTTTCTAGCTCAGTCGGCTCAGAATCTTCGCCTGTTTCAAGTATCGATTGGGTGTTCAAGATGTTTGGGATTAAAATGTCCAATTAGAATTTTTCTCTTATAGACAGCAAGTGTTTTCGAAACCTGATATCCCGATACTTCGGACCAATGTTTCTTGCTTAGTCTTTCCCTATTTTCGTATATTATTGCGCGTGCTTAGCTGAAACACTCTACCAAAACAGCTGCATGTTTGTTTACAGTGGCCTTTTGGATTGGCCTATTCTGTGCCAACGATTTATACGACTTGTCGAACTGGTGCTTTATTTCGTTTAATAATTTGCACAATTCGTTAAATTTGTATAGACCTGTCAGTCTTTTAGGCTGGCGAAAATCCTCCATCTGAACCCTCCAAGAGGGCGCCGGCTGGGCAATGGGCACTGTATTATTCCGGACAACGGGTAATGCACTGCTGCTTGCTCCGTCCGTGGTAATACAGTGTCTAGCTAAGGCAACGGTTCAATTCCTTCCGCTGGAAAAGCCGCAGGAAACGAATCACTTTGCCATGGGTGTAGGTGCCTGGCGGTTAGGCATAAAACGCAGCCTGGCGGTTAGGCATAAAACGCAAGCGGGTGGTTCCCCGGAAAATCAACCAGTGTACTCTGAGTAATGGACACAACAAAGGACACAACTCGGGCTGGGATATCAGCCCAAACGTCGGTGGAAGGCATGACTGCTACCACCGGCGGGCACGGGGGAGCAATCCACTCTGCGTGTCGCCAGCGGTCACACCTCTGATTTGACGGGAGCAGAACATGTCGGTTGTAATGCTACTGCCACAACGTCGCAAAGGGAAGCTTTGCCGCTCAGGTGCCATAGTCGACACAGACTCGGACCTGGAGAGCGTGCAGCTCTCTAAAGAAGAGGAGGAAAGCCTTCTCCGCTCGCCGAAACCAGGCACCAGCTCCCCGCGCAGGGACGGGCCGAAGCGTTCAAGCGAGGGGATGAAGGCTAAGGCGCAGTACAAAGCCGCCCTTCGCATCCTGAGCCGGCTCCAGAAAAAAGTCGCCCTATCCCCACAGGAGAAGGTAAAGCTTACCTGGGCCGATCAAAGGGTCGCAGAAGGCAGGCTGCACTTCGCCAATCTCCCGAATATGGTCTCAACGGGCGGATTCGCCAACGAGGTGGAGGAGTCGCTTGCCAACAAGAGGCAACGCTCAACCGAGAGCGCCAACAAGGACGCACCGGGGAGCAAGCGGCGACGCGGGCCGAAGGAGGCAGGCGCTCCCCCCCCCAGAAAGCGACGAAGCCCGAGACGAGAACGAAGCTTAAAGTCAGTGAGGTGACCAAACGACACTTGATCGTGGCACTCATTGACAAAAGCGATGAAGCCGGCAAGATGACCGAGCCGCGGTGGAAGTTGGTGCATGCGCGACTCGTTGAGTCATTGTTTGCACGGATGGAGGAAGACCCCGAGGCCCCCATTTCCACATTTGATGGTGCCGGGTGGCTGAACGGGGTAAAAATCCTGAAATGCAACGATGACCCGACGAGAAAGTGGCTGACGCAAACGGTCTGCCAATTGGAGGCGTTGTGGGAGGGGGCCCAGCTGGAGGTGGTGGACAGGGAGCTAATCCCGTCCATTCCTAAGGCGAAGGTTCTTTTCCCCATCGCAATCCAAGGGGACCGGGCGCTGAAGCTGCTGCAGCGACAGAATCCGGACATCCCAACCGCGGACTGGAAGGTTCTGCACCTTGCGACCCCATTACCCAAGGAGGGGGGCCAGAGTGCAGAACTCCAGATTAACAAAGAGGCAGAGGACATCCTTTATCCGAGATACGGGAAGATGGCGTGGGGCATGGGGAGCGTGTACCTGCGTCTCAAAAAACGCCATCCTGGGGATAAGGATGCTCACACCCTGAAGGCAGGCGAGGTGGAGAAGGACCTTGGGTCTGGAAACCATCGTGGACGCCGCGCAGGGACTCTCACTGGACGAGGACGCGGAGGACGGTGACCTGACGCTAACAGTCAACCCGTCGAATAGGGATGAGCCCAGTACCCATGCCACTCAGGGTGCTGCAGCTCAATCTCCATAAGAGTAAAATCGCGTCGGCGGAACTCCTCATCTCCCTGGAGCAAGGGTCCGCCGACATAGCTTTAGTCCAGGAGCCATGGATTGCCTCGGGCAATGCCGTCGCCGGACTAAAGTCCTCAAATTACAACTTGTTCTACACACCATCGGTAAGCAGAAATAGAACCGCCGTACTTGTACGGAAGGGTCTGCATGCTAACCTTATGTCTCATTACAGCACGTATGACCTAACCGTTGTGATGCTGGAGAGCGAGAAGAAGCGCCTTATGGTAGCTTCCTGCTACATGGCACACGACAGAACGGCAGGAGCATGGTGGAAGCCAGTCCGAACGACCAGCAACTGATCGTGGGTGCAGACGCCAACGCACATCACTGCGTGTGGGGGAGCACCGACATCAACGACAGAGGTGAGTCACTCTTAGACTTCTTATTACCCCCTAACCTATGCATAGCTAACGTAGGAGAAGAGCATACATTCGTAGGTCCCACCTCCTCAAACGTGCTAGACATAACACTCGTAAGGGGACAATGTACAATGGTATCAGAATGGAGAGTCCTTGAGAGACCATCCTTCTCAGATCATAAGTACATTCAATTCCAATACGACTTCGACCACTCTCCCAAACCAACTGTCTTTAGGAACCCCCGGAACACCAACTGGGGAAAGTTTAGGAAGACGATCTCTACACGACTCGCGACTGGCCCGGGACTAGTAAAATCCGCTGAAGTCATAGAAAAGTCCCTAGAGACCCTCCCCAGGGAATTACTAGATGCGCAACGCGCAGCATGCCCGACATCTAGAGCTAGAAAGAGGAACAATACAAGACCCTACTCAGAGACTACAAGAAGGAAATACGCAGGGCACAACGAAGCTCGTGGATAAACTTCTGCTCCAATATCGAGACGGCCCCAGAAACGGCTAGACTCCGGAAGTTGCTATCGAAGCAACGCACCATACAGAGTCAGCTTAAACGCGACGACGGACAGTGGACTGAGGGCAGCGAGGAGGCCCCAACAGCACTAATGCATGCTCACTTCCCAGGATGCACTGAGATATCCGATGCTAGCAAGCATCAGGACCTCGCACTTGGAGAAGAGAGTCTCCCAACAAACCTAATATCCTCTAGAAGAATCCAATGGGCTATAGATTCCTTCGCGGGAATTGAAGCACCAGGACTAGATGGAATATTCCCAGCCATGCTACAGGTGACCAAAGAAGTGATCACCCCATGGCTACACGCTATATTCACAGCTTGCCTAAGCACGGGCTATATCCCTATCCAATGGAGGACCTCTAGGATTGTCTTCCTGCCAAAAGCAGGCAAGTGCAGCCATGTGAGCCCCAAGGATTACAGGCCGATTAGCCTCACCTCATTCTTAATTAAGACGCTAGAAAAGCTGCTGGACATATACATCAGAAACGATGTGGGACGACTGCTGTCATCCAACCAGCACGCGTACACGAAAGGGAAATCAGTGGAGACGGCACTACACTCGTTAGTAGCCACCATTGAGAGAGCCCAGTATAACAAAGAATATGCTCTAGGAGTGTTTGTGGATATATCCGGAGCATTAAACAACGTGACCACAGACGCTATAATGGACCGCCTAGAAGCAGCCAACACGCCCCCCGCCATCAGTTTGTGGATAAGAAATCTACTAAGCTGTAGGCGGGTTCAATCCGATTGGGGCACCGCCTCCACGGTAAAAGGAGCACACAGGGGCAAGCCGCAAGGCGGGGTCCTGTCGCCTCTCCTGTGGAATCTGGTGGTAGACGACCTGATCAAGAGATTCGAGAGGAAGGCCCCAAAGATAACAGCCTATGCTGACGACATAGGCATAATTATCACGGGAGTCTGTCCAACGACCCTCAGCTCGATTATGGAATCAACACTCAGGGAGATATGTGAGTGGGCGAAGAAGGTAGGACTCAGTATCAACGCGGACAAGACGGACCTCATTCTCTTCACCAAGAGATTCAAGGTGCCGCTGTGGGTCCCCCCAAAAATTAACTCGACCAGGCTAACCCCGAAGACACAAGTCAAGTACCTCGGAGTTGTACTAGACAGCAAGCTGGCATGGAGGCCCAATGTACTAGAGAGGATAAAGAAGGCCACCATAGCGCTTTATGCATCCAAGAAGATGCTTAGCAGCACATGGGGCCTCTCACCCGCTCTAATGCACTGGATTTACATCTCGGTGGTGCGTCCAACTCTGATGTATGGAGTCTTAGTGTGGTGGCACGCCATGGAAAAGAAGAAGTATAACAAACTCATGGAGAGGACTCAGCGGCAGGCACTGCTCTGCATAATAGGGGCGCTGAGATCTACCCCCACAAAAGCACTCGAAACTATAATAGGAGTTGATCCCCTAGACATCCACGCGCAACTGATTGCAGGAAAGGCGGCACAACGCCTAGTTGCATCAGGAAATATGTCCCTACAGGGATTCGGGCATAGTTCAATTGGTCGGGACATGAGCAGTATATCTGACTACATGGTCACCAGAACGTGCCCGGATGTAAAAACAACTACATTCATGGGACCAGACGACTGGAAAACAGGTCAGGACCATGCTCAACACCTCAACATATACACCGACGGCTCCAAAATGGAAGGGAGAGAGAGGGAGAGAGCGGGCATATACTGCACAGACCCTGAAATGAGGCTGTCGTATAAGCTACCAAGCCAATGCAGCATATTCCAGGCGGAAGTATTCGCCATAGGGAAAGCGGCAGAGCTTGCGCAGAGCATAGACCGCCCATATGGAGCGGTCGATTTGTTCGTAGACAGTCAAGCGGCGATAAGATCCATGCAATCGTCGGCGGTCAGTTCCAAAAATGTACTGGCAAGCAGGGAGGCACTAGATATCCTCAGCACGACTACGTCAGTGCGGATCTACTGGGTTCCCAGCCACCAGGGCATCGATGGCAACGAGACGGCCGACGAACTTGCAAAGGAAGGCGTAGGACTGCCGATTGAAAGAATAGTAAACGTTCCTGTCTCTCTTAGAACGCTCCAAAGAGAGCTAGAGAGACGGGCCGACACACGAGCTAACAGCAGGTGGAGGAGAAATTCCACAACCTGTAAAACATCAAAGATCATGTGCAAAGAGCGCAACGCAAAACTCAGTCACTACGTGCTGCATCTTCCAAGGAAAGACTGCAGGCTATTAGTGGGAATTCTCACAGGTCACTGCCTAGCTGCTGCACATGCAGTCAAGCTGGGCATTACGGAAAACACCAAATGCCGGAAATGTGATGAATCCGAGGCAATTGAAACCTTGGAGCATCTCATTTGCAAATGTCCGGCCCTAGCAAGGGCAAGAATAAAATACCTAGGCGCTCCGGTTCTGGCATCGCTAGAAGATGCCTCCAGGAAGAAGCCAGGCGAACTACATGCCTTCGCGAAAAGCACTTCAATCCTTAAAGATTTTGAAAACCGCGCAAATATTCTCTAGGTCCACTCAGAAACTTTCGGACAGCTAAGGGCCATATTGGCCTATGCGTGGCCCCCTTTGAGGGCCTTCCGACGTAACCTTGCAGTCTTTTAATATTCAAGCTGGAATTTCCCTAAGGTCGACCTACCCATATCCCTGATATTGGGTTTTTGTTTAAAAAAAAAAAAAGACTTTCAGGTGTTTTTTTTTAAATTCATAATTCTTTATTAAGGCAAGAAAATGTGTTGCTGGACTTTTCAAGGCACTGAACACTGAACACTGTCTAGGGGTCCTGGGCAGTCAGTTGGGAAATTTTTTTTTTCTTGTGGTAAATGTTTTTGTGGTGGTGGCTTAATAATTTTCTTATCGCATAATGATTTTATCACGGAGTGCGTACTGCCTTCTGGGATTTCCTTTTGGAGACTTGATGTGAGAAAATCAAGCTCGCTTTGCATTTTCTGGGCAACTGCCCACGCGGGACTCTTTTTTTAATTTTATTTTTTACACCTCCGCGTTTTACAACACGCACTCGTGTAGTATTTTTTTAACGAATTTTATTTTTCAAATATTATAAATAATTTAATTAATTTGTGATACAACAAAGTTTTATTAATTTTTTTATCTTTATTGGTTTTATTTTTCATATATGTATATGTATATTCGTTTTTTTTTTATTTACACCAATATAATATATTTCTGCCATAACCGTTTAGACCTTATCTAGGTCGTTTGCATGGCTTACATTTGTGTTGCTTAATATAAGCTTTATATAAAATGTATGCACATAAAATTGCAACGATTATCGACAACAATATATTCGTAAGATTCGAATCCATATTTTGTAATTCGATCTTATTCTGAATATTTGCAGTGGATTCCACTGCATTATTGTCCAACATGGTTCTGTTTTCTTGTTGGATTTTATTTTTGCTTATTAATAGTATTTTTCAGCACTACTTATTGAAGTCGATACTCTATACATATAGCATTTTATATGTATATATTTATTTCAAAAAGTATTACTGAATTTTATTAAGTTGCATGAAACTTATTTATTATTACAATATATTTTTTCTTTGTCTATGTTTTAAATTTTAACTGCACCCTTTTGCACTTTTCGGTTTTATTTGTTTTTTTTTTCGTGTTCGTGCATATGTTGTATTTTGCTATATTTTTGATTTTTAAAAATAATTTTTTCTTTTTTTATAAATTTTTTTCTTATTTATTACTATGGGTTTTTCTTACCTTGAATGTAAGTTAACGTAGCCGAACAGCGGACCAGAGAGAGGAGAGTTGTTCTCTCACGCGAGATCAGAGGCTGGGTGAAGGGAATGAGAAATAAAATATGTTAGTTCTAAGCGAAGACTCTAACGAGTAAGCTGAATAATAAAGAGCTCAGTAACTAAATTGTCAATTGGCGCACAACGTGGTTGCAATTTTCAGTAAATACTTTTAACATTTTGGAAAAAAGTTAAAAGTGGCAATTAATTAATAACTTAATTAATTGAACCTAATTAATTAATAACTTAATTAGTTGAGTGGCAAAAAGAACCTGCATACATATATAAAATAACTCCAAAAGTATATGTACAACACTAACGTGTCATTTGAAATACATACTAATTATGACATTATGAAAGAAAACCCAAAAGTGAAAAGTGGCAATTAATTAATGACTTAATTAATTGAGTGGCAAAAAGAACCTAAATACATACATAAAAGAACTCAAAAAGTGTATGTACAGTCCAGGCGTGGTGAACAGCGCTAAAAAATCAACGGTAAAACTACAGTTCATTTGAAGCAAGCAAAGAAAGAATATCTTATTTAAGATCTTAAGATCAAATACGAAAAAAAGAGACCCCAGTGTGGACGGCACTGAGCGAGTTAGTAAATGAGAAGTGGAACCTAAGCATTGCCACAGCAGAGGAAGAATTTTTAGAACCGGCTCTCAAAAAATAATCGAAACTTGTAAGTAGAACGCTCAATAAGAAAATTATAAAAGATCAATTAAAGCTACATATGAATTGTTAGTAAAACGAACAATCGCAAATATCTTTTGCACTTAACATATACATATTAAAATCATTAAAATATTTACTCCTAATCTACAAAAATATATTATATTTAAAACAGAAAACGTAAATTCAAGCTTATTGTAAATAATTCTTCAATAAAATATATTTCTATTAACAATAATAAAACATTTGAATACATTATCCGTTCCCTAATATTGTAAAAAATATTACCAAACCAACCTTTGAACCGAACGGACGTGTCTTGATAGAGCTCTCAGTCAACGCGATTATCTAAGAAAACGTTTGCTCAAAAATTAACCAAAATCCATCAAATTCAAATCTGATTGTTTTTGGCTAACTACTTCTCACCAAATTGTTGTGATAAATACGATCGAGTGCATATTTGCTTTTTAAGAAAATAAACATAAACACAAATACACTAACACTGTGCCGATCGAACATCGAACATCGAACCTGCTGAATTGCATCGCCAAAAAGAGCTGTAAATCGTCTTCAAGCCGGCTACAACAAGAGCAACAACAACAGCAACCTGAGTAAGCCAGCGAAGCGAGTGCGCAGCGACTCATCGATGGATCTGAGGGGAGGTCGCACTTCTGATGCCCTTTCACCAGCCCTAGTTGAACTTATCAACAAAAGGTTTGACGAGCAGGCGGATCACATTAGCAGAAGCATGCAAGAAGTGGAGCAAAATATACTCCAAGAAATGGATGCGAAATTTTCCCAGCGTCTAAATCATCTGGAGGAGGAGATAGGCTCTTTAAGGCAGCGGATGGAGAAGCTTGAGGCACTGCTGGCCTCGAACGTCAACTCCAGTGACCATCGGGTCCACGAGCTGGAGGAAAAGCTGGCAGCAAGCTGTAATGCGCAGGCGGAGCACGCCGTGGCCTGCGATGTGCGCTGACATGGGGTTCCTATGACTGAGGGGGAAAACTTGCGGACTTTATTCCACGCCCTTTGTTATTCCATACAGTTGATGCCCCCGCCGAAAGTACGAGCCATTTTTCGCGTTCACCCGAGGCGGTCAACTGAGTCAATTGTTGACCCAATTATCAAAATAAAATTGGAGCACGTGCACGATAAAGCAGCGCTGCTGCGTGCGATCGAAGTTTACAGGCGGGAGAACAAAACGCAACTGAGCTTAAAGTTTGTTGGTCTGGACTCTCCTGCATTTATTTACATCAACGAACAGCTGACTAAAAGTAAATATGAGATGTTCAAGAAATCAATGCATCACAAACGTATGAAGCGCTTATCAGCTGTTTTTACACGTCGCGGAGAAATCTTTGTAAAACAGCAAGGAAAGGAGGAGGCAATTTGCGTGATGAGCGCAGATGTGAACTGGAGAATGGAAACGAGAGAGCCGTCTCAGATGGCTCTGAAACTGGAGGGACAACAAATAGCTCATTTCGAGGGTAACAGTAAAATGTGCCACACCAATTTATTAGACTTAAAATCTTTTATTCATTATATATTGTTTAGTTTTAGGGACCGTCGCTTATATTGCTTATATTGTTTTATTATTCGTATGATATGTGTTCAATTTGTGTTAGTAAATCTGATTGGAAAATGTAAACTGCTCGCACAGCTAATACATATAGGTCAATATTCGACATGGTTAATGCAAATATTATGAACATAAACGGATCGAATACACACACCCTACTGCATGTTCTTGCAAAACAGAGAGTTGGGCTTAAAATTTGCCACATTAATGCTCAAAGCTTAGTACGTAAAATGGAAGAATTCAGATACTTGTTCGTTAACTCATGTGTGGATGTTGTATGTATCTCTGAAACTTGGTTTGTCCCTAATTTAGTTGATGTTATTGTTATATGTGAAGGATATAATTTATTTCGTTCCGATCGTGAAAGTCATGGTGGTGGGGTAGCAATTTATGTTAGTGAAAAGTTACAGAATATATTTTCATCGAAATTAAGCAGAGGCTTAACAAAAAGCTACTGATTGGGTGCATTTACCGTCCCAACTGTCGCACTAATTATGGAGACGTTGTGAATTATATTTCTCAAATTTGCTGGACGTATGCAGACATTATCCTAACAGGAGATCTAAATATCGACATATTAAGAGAATCGCATCTGACTGACAATATGAGTTCGCTAGGCATGCATTTGGTTAATTGCAACACTCCTACACACTTTACCATATCACGCAACACACTGTTAGATGTATTTTTTTGTGACTAACAAAGACAAAGTAGCTTTATATGACCAATTAATTGTGCCGTCCTTTTCGAAACACAACCTTATTTTCTTGACATATACACTTGACCTTCAATATCATGACTACTCAATAGCTGTTAGGGACTTTAAAAACATAAACCTTAATCACTTAAGTGCAGCACTAAGGAACTACAATTGGGATATAATTTACTCCCTACCAAGAGTTGAAGACCAAGTTGACCAACTGCAACGAAATATACAATCCCTTTAGAACTATTTTGTACCGGAACGAAGGAAGACGATTCGCCCGACTCAGAAACCTTGGTTCTCTAATAATATACGCAGGGCTATTACACAGCGCGATAAAGCATACAGTAAGTGGAAAAGGTACAAAACCCCACAAGAATATTCTCGGTTTAAGCTTTTAAGGCAATCAGTAACTAACTTAATCGAGTCCGCAAAAATCAATTTTTACTCTCGTAAATTTGACCGCGCGGTTTCCACTAGCCAAAGATGGAAAGCCATTAAAAGCTTGGGAGTACGTAAAGTCGAAGCTAGTCACGACCCGGACATAGACGTCAACGCGTTAAACAATAAATTTCTGACACGCGCAGTACCTGAGATCATTGATCACCCATACCAAAATCTAAACCTACAATCCGTACCTGAAGAGTTCTGTGATAATAGATTTAGTTTTGCGTGTGTTGGTCAGTGTGAGGTCCTTCAATGTATAGATAAAATTAAGAGTGACGCTACTGGACTTGACATTAATCCAAAATTTGTAAAACTTATACTACCATACATACTCCCACATATCACCTACATTTTTAATAGTGCTTTTACAACTTCTGCATTTCCGGACTGCTGGAAAGTTGCAAAAATTATACCAATTCCCAAAGCAAATAAGAAATACAGACCCATTTCGATTCTGCCTTATTTATCAAAGGTGTTCGAAAATTTAATGGCAGTGCAAATAACCCGCTTTATATCTGACAATGAAATGCTAAACAACAGCCAATCTGGCTTTAGGAAAAATAGAAGTTGTACCTCAGCAGTATTAAAAATTTCTGACGACATTAGGGAACACTTAGACGATAGAGACGTGATTTTTTTAGTATTACTTGACTCATGACTTGACTATAGTAAAGCTTTTGACACTGTTAGTCATAGTATACTTTGTACAAAACTGCGTAATATGTTTCAGTTCTCGAGCTCTTCTGTCAAACTTCTGTCCTCCTATCTTAGTAATCGTCGCCAATCTGTTGTAATACAAAACGCTTCCTCTTCATTTAAAAATGTCAGTCGTGGTGTCCCTCAAGGCTCAGTCCTTGGACCACTATTGTTCTCGTTGTATGTTAACGACCTTCCCAGTGTTCTATGTGAGTGTAACATTCACTTATATGCGGATGATGTCCAACTATATGTGAACCGTCCGTTAAGTAGAATAGATGAATGTATAAGCGTGTGTAACAGTGAACTTGAACGTATAAGTGTATGGGCTAAAAACAACGGTCTTGGTATAAACCCAGTGAAATCAAAATGTCTTGTGATCAGTAGAAAAAAATGTATCCTGAATAATCTCCGCCCTCTCAAGATTGACGACACTCCTTTGGACTACGTAGAGAATGCGTTAAATCTAGGATTTACTTTCAATAGAACTCTGACGTGGAGTGATCACATCACAAGGGTAGTGGTAAAACGTATGGAATATTAAGGTCACTCTCGATAACCAAACGTTTTCTGCCAACCAACATACGGCTATTAATAGCAAAAACATGCATCATTCCTGCTCTTTTCTATGGCCTGGAAGTCTTTGCATTCTGCGATACCAATAGCCAGAACAAAATCAAGGTAGGTAGGTTTAAGTGGTGAGACCCTTCCCGAGCCTCCAATTAGAGCTGTGCTCCGTTTTGATCCACACCCTCTGTTTTCTGGTAATAGCTAGTGATGTTTAGCACCATCCCACATCGTTAAGAAAAGCAAGGATAGCTGCAATCTTGAGCTTCCCTACTTCTCCCAGCGATTCCAGCTGGAAGGCATTGAAATGACGCATTCTTCTGTTGTTTAGAGCTGGACAGTGACAGAGCAGGTGCTCTGGTGTCTCCTGTTCTGTTGGTTCTTTGCAGCTTCTGCAGCTTGTATTATAGGGCAGCCCCATCTTCATTGCATGCGTTCCTATCGCCCAATGACCGGTGGAGACTGCTGTAATCCTACTGATATCCTTTTTACTGTGGGATATCAGTTCTTTAGTGCGTTTGCTGTCGAAGATCGGCCAACATAGCTGCGATCTTCGGTTTTGACTCGTCCTTGACCATTCTTTGGTGGCCTGACCTTTGAAATAATCGTGGACCCTAGACTGCACTGCGTTCAGTGATATTGGTGTATTTTTAATGTTGCTACGCTCGGATGAGCCCTTGTGGGCTAGCTCGTCTGCCTTATCGTTTCCTGGTATGTCGTTGTGCCCTGGCACCCAGGTTATTCTTACGTCGTTGTGTTCAGCAAGCTCATTTAAGGCTCCCTTACATTCCGACACTAACTGTGAGTTTGTCTTGACTGCTGCTAGAGCTTTGATAGCCGCTTGGCTATCAGAGTAAATCCTCACTTTGGTATTGCTAAGGCCTCGCTGATTGGATAGTCTGGCTGCCTCCAATACAGCGAGTACCTCAGCTTGAAAGACCGTCGCTGATGCTGGGAGACTGAAAGTCGATTCGATCCCCCAGCTCTCAGCGAAGATCCCAGCCCCCACACCACAGCTCATCTTGGAGCCATCGGTGTAGAGCGATACCTCATCTTGTTCGGTTATCCTACCTCTAGTCCACTCCTCCCTCGTCGGGTAGGAGGTCGTATAGCCGTTACCGAATCTAATTTCGGTTGTCATGTAGTCCATGTCTTCGTCTATTAACGCCGTAACCCCGTCAAGGATAGTGCGGTGTCCTATGCGGCGTTCCCTCCAGCAATTGCTTGCTTTTAGTCTCACCGCATTCTGAGCCGCCGTATCCTTGATGAATAGGTCACGAGCGCATAGCCCCCTTCTATGTCTAAGAAGGCGGCCATCGTGTATTCTTTGTAGTTAAGAGCTTTCTCGACGTGACTCACCACTTCGTGCAGTGCTGTCTCGGTCGATCGACCTTTTCGGTATGCGTGTTGGGCATCCGACAGGTGATCTCCCTCCGCCTTGTCTCTTATGTGAATGTCTATTAGCCTTTCCATCGTCTTCAGGATGAAGGATGTTAGGCTGATTGGTCTGTAATCCTTTGCTAGGATGTGACCCCTCCTGCCCGGCTTTGGAATAAATATTACTTTGGCTTTTCTCCATAGGAGCGGTATGTGACTCAGGTTCATGCTAGCTTCATAGATGGCTTTAAGCCACCTGCTGATGCTTTCTTTTGTTGCCTGTAGCATCGCCGGTACAATACCGTTGGGGCCCGGGCTTTTATATTTGTCGAAGGAGTCTATCGCCCATTGTATCTTATCAATGGTGATAATGTCTCCAGTTGTCGTAAAGTTCTGTTCTATTCTAGGTCTCCCGGAGTCCGAGTTTACCCGCACGTTCCCTGGAAAGTGCGTGTCTACAAGTACCTCTAAGGATTCCTCGACTAACGATGTTGACGTACCGTCAGGTTTGTTAATTAAGGATGGGCTTGTGTGCCCTTTAGCAAGGATTTTACTAAGCCTTGCCGTGTCCTTTATGTCTTCTAAAGCTTCACAGTAACTTTTCCAAGATTCTTTCTTAGCTTCGTATACTGCTTTTTTGTATTGTTTTTGTATTTCTTTATATGGTGCCCATTCTTTGGACACATAACATGTATTAAAGGATTTTCGTGTTCTTTTTCTGAGATCACTCAGCTCCTTGGTCCACCACGGTGGGTACTGCTTCTTTGAGAATGACACTTTGCAAGTCTCCTCAAAGGCGTTGTTTAGTATGTTCGTGTGGTCCTCTACTTCTTTATCGAGGGCCTTTGCTGAGGATTGTACCTTAATCCTCCTGTTGCTAACCTTAGAGTGGACAATATCTCTGAATTTGCCCCAGTTTGTCTTTCGTGGATTGCGTCTCGGTGTCGCTTTACTAATCGGCACCGATAACTCAAATAATATGTACCTATGATCAGAAAAAGAATGTTGCAGCGACACATTCCAGTTCTCTACTGTATAGTGGCTATGTTCTACGAGTAAAGTGAGGTCTAGCACCTCCTCCCACCCTTGAAAAACCTCCGTGCTCGGAAATATAAAGGTTGGTGTATTCCCCTTGTTACATATTGTAACGTTACGACATATAATACTTATGATCAAAAAGTGACTCACCTCTATCATTTGTTTCGGAACTTCCCCAGAGTGTGTGTCTCGCGTTCGCGTCGCACCCGATCACCAGGGTTGTCTTCGTGTCTTCCGCCCGCTGCAACAGCTTGACCACCGGTTCTGGCGGAGCCTGCTCGTCGTGGGCCATGTACGCAGAGGTAATCAGCATTCCTGTTCCATCTACTGTGACGAATCTGGCAACTGCTAGATCCGATGTGCTGAGATTAGAAACAAGAAAAGCGTTAAAGTGATTCTTTATTACTATACAAGCTCTCGGTCTACCTGTCGAGTTGGTGTATAGTAGGTTGTATCCAGGTAGTGTCAGACCAGAAACTTGCTCGTTCCTGGTCCATGGTTCTTGAAGTAGCGCAATGTCGATATCCTTCTCCCTTAGAAGGATTAACAAATTAGCTGAAGCGTGCGAGCTGCGCTTCAAGTTAATTTGCACTACTTTCGGCATTGTTGTTCGTCGGTGTGGAGTTGGGCGACTTGTCGTCGATGATCATGTCATCGAACAACTTGTTCGTGTCGTCCACCTCCTCCAATAGCTCGTCCGGTTCTGCAAGAAAGACCTTGATCTTGGCCTTCCTGATGCCGTACCGGATTTTGTAATTGTTCTTTTCCAGCTGCGGCAGGCAACGCTGGTTTATTAGCATAAGAAATGGCTGGCTCGTCTTCATTTCTTTTTCGGCCTTCAGGATGGCCCAGTCCTCTGTATGGACGTCTGGGTTTTGCGCTCTCAAACATTGGAGCACCCTGGCATGGTCAGATTGCCCCAGTGGTAACCAGATGCGAGCTCTGGGTCTTCTAGGAATCTCCCTGGCGTGGACCAACCTAATCCTTAGGCCGTTCTACGTGTTGCCGATCCTGGCCACACATTCCTCCAGGAAGCTCCTCGAGAACCCGTCGTCGCACCTGATTACCCGGTGCCCTCTCACCACGTCCGAAGAGTCGAAGGAGGGGATAGGGCCGTCCGGCATGGCAACCAACCTGTCGGTCACCATGTCGGACATCTTGGCCTCTATCTCCCCCCACTTCTCTGCCAGCAGGCGCCCGTCGTCGTTGAGCTCATCAACCAGCGCCATAGCCAGACTGTCTCTGGCCACCTCACTAAACTTCTTCGCCTGCTTGACGAAGGATGTCGCTCTTGCTTTCCCCTGAGCGTCCTGTGATCGTTCGCGCTTCGCCTTCGGGGGTTGGAACGCCTCGGGGTTTGCTTTTTGATAGGCCTCGAATTCCGCAATCTCTGCGAGGAATTTCGCTTTGTCTGCGGCGTCTCTCGGGTCCACCTTGCCCTCAGCCTCATTCTTCGCAATTTTGCTCAGAATGAAACGGGCCCTGTGTGCCCTTGCACGCCTCTTTTGGTGTGACAGCGGCTCATCTTTGCCGCCATTATCTTCTACGGTGGTGCCCAACTGAGCCACACCTGTGTGTGTAGTGGCTTGAGGGGTGCTAGCACTAGCGCCCCCCTCGGATGTCGACAGAGCGTTGATGGCCGGACTTGGCATCAGCAGCTCGTCCTCGTCGATATCCGATGATGGTTGAGAAGCTAAGCCCTGCCTAGGCATTAGCAACTCCTCCTCGTCCATCTCTGACAGTTTTCGGGGTTTAGCCTCACCCACGAGGTCCGAAGCACGGTTTTGGTTGTTCATTTTCATTCATGATCGCCCGCTTTGCTCGACCAGGCAAGCGCAGCGGGCCAGAGGGGGTTTGGGGCATTGAAGGAGGTGGACCGCGGCTTCGCCCCAAAGCCGCGGCAAGGCCACTTACGACCCAGGGTTGCCTGGCCCTGGGAAGGCTCCGTTCAGACACAGCTGGATTAACCCCTCAGCTGCGAACCTGTAAGCCAGCGGGCACGGGTCGCGTAACACGCCTGGCTTGAGGGGAGGCCGTTTTAAGACTTACCCAGGTCTCGGTAAGGATGTGGAGTCATAGGAATTGTTGGATGGGGGATTCACAGGGAATTGCCGCTCGCATTAGCCGTACCGAAGTACGTTTCCAGGAGGTACCACGCGGAGGACCCTCTCCGAGGAGAAGGTGGTGTCTATCAAATGATATTCACCTGCGAGTCGACTTGATGCACCAGTAGAGCCAAGGAATATCCATCAACAAAAACTTTGCTGATCTTGCCTTGGTCTGATGCACCCTTACCACCTAACAAAATCAAAGTTGTTTTTAATAATATTGCTAGATATATTTTCAACCTACACAGAGCAGAGCATGTATCTGGATTCGCCAATCAAATATTTGACATTGAGCTGACAAAATGGATAAAAATTCGCATATTAATCTATCTGCATAAAATAATATATAGTAAGGAACCATCATATCTTTTTGACAAACTAAAGTTCATGACATCAAGAAGAACAAACAACATTATGTGCATTAGGCCCAGATCTCTAACAGCAGAGAGACAATTCTTTGTAAACTCTATTCGATCTTGGAACCAGTTACCGGTCAACCTGAAGTTATTAGCAGTGTGCCGCAGTTCAAACTTAGAATAAACACATATTTCAAAAATTTAAATTCCTAATTAAAGCGACTTAGGGCTTAGGGTCATTCAGTTTCCTGTCAACTTCGTAAACAGTCGGTTGTGTTTCGGAGCAATTTTGGAAAACTATTATTTTGGAAATTTTGTACAAAAGTTTCTCTAAAAGTTTTGCCCGCTTTGGGTTGTGCGGATTTCGCCTAAACGGCTCAGTGTTTGTGAGCATAGTTCGATCATAAAGTGGGGGAGTTCCCCCTTCTTTCGCGGACGGTGTCGTCTTTATTTCATTTTACATTTTGATATATTTTTTTATTTTTCTTTTTGTGAATTTCTATTGTTTCTGAAATTTTATTTTATTTTTAAATCCATCTTCTACGAAATTTTGTTTGGCTTTCCTTTTTATGCTATGTCTAGCTCTCCTCCCCCCAGCAAGTCTGGACCACGTTGCAGCAAAGGACCGTCGCTTTTTAGCAAAAGAAGTGCTATAGCTTTAGCATCAATGCAGCGCTCTTCGACTCAAAAATCTGCTTCCTGTTCTGAGGCTTCAACTCCTTTGGTGGCGTTGACTTCTTCCTTGTTGCCGTCTACCTCATCTGTCTGTCCATCTTCAATAACGGCTACTTCCAGCGGTCCTTCAAGGATGTCACTCAGGTCGGCTTCTACCACGAGTAAGACCTCTAACCCTCCCTCCTCTGTGCAGGGCAAGCAGAATTCAAGGTACCAAACTCAGCCAAAGAGGGGTGTCTCATTCAAAGCTACAAGTTCCAGCATGGTTTCGCGTGCTCGCCTGGGGAGAAGGAATCTTGTCCGCAGCCAAACTCTACCATTGGCGGATTCTGATGTTTTGGATGTAGGTCATCCAATTCCTCTTGCTAAATGGAAAGGAGCCGCTCCTGGGGGGTCTTGTACAAAACTCTCAGCCGTGCTGGCAAACAGTAGTAGCGAAGTCGGGGACCAAGCGAAGGGCACCAATGCTGTCTGGCAGCGCAGCTAAGAGGGATCCATTGAAAGCCGTTTCCTCCAACCCCTACGCACCTCTGTTCACAAACGACCTGGATGCTATAATGGAGGCTGAAAGCGATGGCCTGACCATCGAGTTCGAGGATGATTGCGTAAGGGAGTCTGCTGAAGAGGTGGTGCCTGTAGCCAAATCGCCCAAAACCTCTAAACCACGGCCTATAACGATACCTAATGTAAACGACGTGGCTGCAATGGAAAACGAATTACTTAAGGTAGTTCCTGAGGACGGCTTTGAGTTCCGCACAGCCCTGTCTGGGGATCTACGAATTTACGCTAAGGACTCGGACATGCACCGGGCCATCACAAAAAGGCTGAGTGAGCTCTCAGTGGCCTACACGCACTTCTGCTTGAAGGAGGATAGGAACTTCCGTCTGGTGCTAAAAAATTTGGCGGCTTCTACACCACAGAGTCTAATCTCCGAGGAGTTAACCAAGCTCGGTCATACGGTGGCTAACTTATATAATCCACCTGTCAGAGGCAGGCGTAACTCAAGTCAGCAGGAAGTTGCTGAACCTGCGAAGCAAAACGTGTGGTTTGTTGAACTTAAACAAGCGGCTAACAATGCTGAAGCCTTGCTGATTTCGAGGATTGGCCGACAGAGGGTCACTGCTGAGCTGAAGAGGGACACAAATCGTGTTAAACAGTGTTTTAGGTGCTATGGGTTCAACCACACCAAAAATTACTGCCTTAAGCCTCCAGTCTGCGGGAGATGTGGTATGGACCATTGGACTGGGTCGGATGACTGCCAGGCTAGCACCGAAGATGATCTTAACTGCGCTAATTGTGGTGGCAAACACGCAGCCTACGACAGGAAGTGCAAGATTTTCGCCCAAAAGCTGAGGTTGTCTGCTCCCAAAATCCCTCTGTCTGCCCACCACTCAGGAAGTCAGAGACGGCCGCAAATGGCAATCCCCTCAGCCTTGCTGCAAAGAGGCGTGTCCTACTCACAGGCTTTAAGGACACAGGCAGTCTCTTCTCCAGGCCTCCAAAGCAGAGCACCGCCTTCCTCCAGGACTTCACAGAGGACCTCCCTCTTAGAGGAAGAGGACTTTCCCGCCCTTGGTTCTAGAAGACCTAGACTCTCCAACAATCTGAGACAGGCTGCGACCGAAGATCCCTGGGATATCACAAGGATTACGAACATGCTAATAGACCTCAAAAGCGCTGTGGACGAACTGGCCTCGTCCATGGCCACTATCTCTTTGGTTGTGAGGGACCTCCAAAGAGAGAGCAATGCAAGGTCACAACAACGCAATTACAGAAATGACTAATCTTAAAATAGTCATTTGGAATGCCAGGAGTCTTCTTGCCAAGCGGGAGGAGCTCCTGGTGTTTCTCAGCTGTAACCAAATGGATATTCTACTAGCCACGGAGACTTTCCTACACACTGGTATCTACTTCCAGCTCCCAGGTTACAACATTTATAGAGCTGATTACCCCGGAAATTTTGTTAGAGGAGGAGCTGCAGTATTTGTCAGAAGCAATCTCGTACATTATCACCATCAACCAGTTCGCCTCGGAGTGGCCCAGCTCGCAAAGGTAACCATCTCAACAGCGCTTGGAGAAATCAATATTGCTGCTGCGTACCTCCCTCCTAATCTGTCCTGGTCCCGTGCGAACTTTGAAGCCCTTATAGGAGTGTGCGGGGATCGCTTCTTTCTGGGAGGTGACTTTAATGCCAAACATCAATCCTGGGGTAACAGCAGAGCGGACTCAAGAGGGATTTTTCTCAAGGAGGCGATCGACACTACAGGAGTTCAGGTACTAGCCACAGGACGACCCACCTGCTTCCCGAGCGGAGGACGTACCCCGTCATCTCTAGATTTCGCTCTATTTAAAGACCTACACAGCAGGAGGTTAAGCATAGTGGAGTCCTTTGATCTGAGCTCTGATCACCTCCCGCTGATTGCTCAGCTCCGGACAGTGGGCTTCTGTACGCCTGTAAGAAAGGCCTTACTCCCTCCTGGTTCGAACATATGCGCTTTCAGAAGAAGTCTTGAAGATTCCTTACAGCTACATATGGAGCTACGCTCTGCTGAAGATGTGGAGGATGCTGCACGTCTCATAAACAACAAAATCCTCGACGCTGCTTCTGAGGCCTCCCCAAGCAGCAACGCTATCTCTTCCGCCCGGATGGATGTCATCCCCCGAGACATCCTGCAGCTAATCCAGCTGAAGCACAGGCTCAAAAAGGAATACACCAGGACTCTAAACAGGGACGTGCACAGAATCCATAGCAGACTGGCTAACCGCATAAGGAAGCTTCTGGTTCGGCACCGCCAGAGCATTCTGGATAAGGAGCTGGAGGAAGCCACACCCAACCACGACACCAATTTTGCCCATTGGAGACTCACGAGCAGGTCCAAGAGCCAGGTAGCCCCGAAGTTCCCGATCCAAAAAGCCGATTCCACTTGGGCTCGCACGCCGTTGGATCGAGCTGAAGTGTTTGCCAACAAGCTTCAAGAGACGTTCACACCATTTGGAACTTCCTCGGAGGGGAGTTGACAAGGTCAAGAACATTTTGGAAGCTCCTCATCAAATGTCCTTGCCTGCACCCCCCATTCTCTTTTCTGAAGTACAAATGAGGATTCATGCGATGAAAAACCGAAAAGCTCCAGGGCCAGATGGGATCACGTCCCAGGTGTGCAGGCTGCTTCCGGATCGGGCCATTTTGTTTCTGGTTTTAATCTTCAATGCTGCGCTTAGATTGGGACACTTTCCGAAGATCTGGAAGAATGCAAACGTTGTGATGATCCACAAGCGAGGAAAGCCGCCCAACGATGTTGATAGTTACCGACCTATAAGCCTCCTTTCCACGTTCGGCAAGATTTTGGAACGGTGCATTCTTGATCGCTTTCTGAAGACACCTGAAGTCCAGAACGCGATGCCCAATCACCAATTTGGCTTCAGGCAAAATCATGGCACTCCCGAGCAGCTTCACAGAGTTGCCGACTTCATCATGGATGGTTTCCAAAAGAGGCAATATACGGTAGCTGCATACCTGGATATCCAACAAGCCTTTGACAGAGTTTGGCACCCTGGACTGCTGGCCAAGCTCAGGGGTCTTCTTCCTCACCAGCTTTTCGAGCTTGTCGTTAGCTTCCTGAAGGACAGATCCTTCCAGGTTGTTCAGGATGGAATATCCTCCTCGACCAGACCCATTCTTGCCGGAGTTCCTCAAGGAAGTGTGTTGGGTCCTACCTTGTACACCCTCTTCACTCATGACGCCCCGATGCCCACTTGCAGACGCAGCAACAGTCTGTGCATCGCCACCTATGCAGATGACACTGCCATATTGTCTAAATCTGATTGTGTCTACGAGGCAACTGACCAACTCCAGATAATCCTCAAGCGTTTTGAAAATTGGTCTTGTACGGTCACCTACACTCTGCGCAAGGATTCCAGCCCGGGTGTCTTCCTGCACGATCAACTGCTTCCTCAGCACAAGGAGCACCGTTACCTGGGCCTGATCCTTGATCGCAGGCTCACATTTGCCTCTCACATCAAGCAGACAAGGGGGAAATTGGAGAACGCTGCGAGGAGGCTATATTGGCTAACTCATGCTAACTCTAAGCTAAGTTTAGCCAACAAGAAGAGGGTTTACCTATCTATCATAGCGCCAATTTGGAAGTATGGACTTCCCATTTACGGCATCGCTTCTAAGTCCAATCTAAAGCAGATAAGTTCATTCCAAGCTAAATTTCTTAGGCACATTAGTGGGGCAGAGTGGTATATCCGCAACGCTGACATTCACCGAGATCTCCATGTCCCGCTGGTTGGAGACACAATCAACGATTTCGCCAGGAGACACTGTTCCAGACTCCTAGTCCACCCCAACCCGCTAGCAAGGGCTGCAGCAACTGCGCGGACCAGACGCAGGCTCAAGAAGGTCACCCTAGGTCAACTGCCGAGCCGTAAAATCCTTTAAACCATCTTGCTAACAATTCGGGCAGCTGTTTGCTCTGAAGCATACAAATTGACACTTTAAATTAATTGTAAAGAACCACTATATACAAATTGTTTTTGAAAATAATAGTTATAGTTATTAGTGTAAAAACAGCAACTTCAATAAACCTATTACAAAAAAAAAAAAAAAAAAAAAAAGGTATTTTTCCACCTCGCCTGCCTGCAGGGTATGCGCGTCCTTGTCCCCCGGTGGCGCTTTTTGAGGCGCAGGTAGACACTACCCATGCCCCACGTTATCTTCCCGTATCTGGGGTACAGGATGTCCTCCGCCGCTTTGTTGATTTGAAGGACTGCGGTGGGAATGTCGGGGTTTTGGCGCTGTAGTTGCTTCAGCGCCCGGTCACCTTGGATGACGATGGGGAGGAGTACATTCGCCTTCGGTATGGATGGGATTAGCTCCCTGTCCACCACCTCCAGTTTGGCCCCCTCCCACAACGCCTCCATCTGGCTAACCGTTTGCGTCAGCCACTTCCGAGTCGGGTCGTCCATGCACTTCAGGATTTTGACCCCATTTAGCCACCCCGCACCATCGAAAGTGGACATGGGACCAAGGGAGTCATCCTCCATCCGTGCAAACAGCGCTTCGACGAGCCTCGTGTGCACCGTCTTCCACCGTTCTTCGGACATCTTTCCGTTTTCGTCATTTCGGTCGATGAGTGCCACGATGAGATGTCGTTTGGTCACCTCACTGACTCTCTGTGCCCTCTGAGGCTTCTTCGCCTTAGGTGGAGGGCCTACCTGCTTGGGCCCGCGTTGCCGCTTGCTCGCCGGAGCGTCCTTAGTGGCGCTCTCGGCAGAGCGTTGCCTTTTGCTGGCAAGCATCTCCTCCACTTTGTTGGGGAATCCGCCCGTAGAGGACATGTGGGGGATTTTGGCGTAGTATAACCTTCCCTCTTCAATCTTCTGCTCGGCCCAGGCTAGCTTTGCCTTCTCCTCTTGGGAGGTTCAACCTCCGCAGCCAAAGCGTTCCAGAGTGCAGCCTCAGCGGTCCTTCGCCGAGGTGACCAAGGGCAAGATCCTGATTGGAGTGGTGGATGAGGGCTCCAGTGACGGACAGATCCCGAGGGACCGATGGCGTTGGACATTGGTGAGCTGCACAACAGGTTCGTGGAGGAGCTGTTGGCGTCAGGTGGGGCACTGCCCCGTTGTGAGGATGCCGGCTGGCATCAAGGAGGCGTGAAGGTAATCGTGTGCGAAGACGCAGCGTCGGTCACCTTCTACAAGAGAGCGATCGCGGGATTGGGAGAAGTATTCCCAGGCGCGAAGCTCGTGGCTGTCGACTGGGACAAGATCCCCAGCGAGCCAAGGGCCAGGGCGTGGCTTACGCAAAAGCCGGCAGAGCCTGAGAAGATTCTCAAGCTTCTGCAGCTGAGCAACCCCGACCTCCCCTCCTCTGATTGGCGAGAAGCCAAGGTTGAGGAGGCCGTTGGTCCGAGGCGCCAGGTTGTCCTGACTCTCAATGAGGGGACGGTCGAGGCGCTGAAGAAAAACGGGGGGGCGCTCAGGTACGGGTTCGAGAGCATAGCCGTCCGCATCTACAAGGCAGACGCGAAGGCGAGCCTTAAGGAGGAGGACCCTGAAATAGAGGGACCTCGCATCGAGGGAGGCGCCCGGAAGGATTGTCCGACGAGGAGGACATCCTGGAGGGGTACGTCTCCGAGGAGAGCGAGCTCGCCAGGGGCTTGCGCGACGTCGGGATGTCCGAGGGGGAGGACGGGTTAGACGAACCAACCTCGGACGCCGACATCACTGTGGTAGAGGTTAAGACGCAGAATGTCTCTGACGTTCCTGCAAATAAACCTCCACCGCAGTAAAGCAGCTTCCGCTGCCCTACTTGTCCACCTGGCGGAAGGTGGTATCGACGCTGTCCTCATCCAGGAGTCCTGGGTCTGTGACGACAGAATCCTAGGGCTGAGGGCAGCCGACTATAGGCTGTATGCCTGCATCCTCGCCAGGAAAGATTTAACTCTTTTCATGCTTCCAAATTTCACCAATGAAGACACAGTAACAGCATGTCTAGAGGGACCAAATGGATCCCTCCGGATATGCTCCGCATACCTGGGGCACGACCAGGACCCCATCCCCCCAACCCTGAGAAGAGTCACCGAGGACAGTAAAAAGCTGGGCCTGGACCTCATCATCGGGTGCGACGCAAATGCCCATCACCATCAGTGGGGCAGCACTGACACCAACCATAGGGGTGAGTCTCTTTTTGATTTTATCCTCTCATCTAATCTACTGGTGGGCAATTCGGGAAACGAACCCACCTTTATTATCAAAAACCGAAGGGAGGTACTTGATATCACCCTTCTCTCTGAGTCCCTTAAGTCTTGGAGAGTGCTGGAGAAGCACTCATTCTCTGATCATAGATATATCCAATTCGCGCTAGGTTTCGATAGGTTCAACCCAGTCACCTTCCGGAACCCCAGGAGGACTGATTGGGGGAAATACAGATCCCAGCTGAGCAAGATCCTAAAGCCCCCTCCAGCCCCAACCCTCTCGGACTTCTGTCCAGAGGGGCTGGGGAGCGTCTCGTTGAAACTTTCACCGATGCTTGTAGCACGGCTCTAGATAGGTCCTGCCCCCGTAGCAAGAATGGGGGGAAGACTGGGAAGAAGCCACCATGGTGGTGTAAGGAATTAAGCTGCCTCAAGAAGACCACGAGGCAGTCCTTCAATACAGCCAAGAGCGCCAACACGGACGCATCTTGGTGTCTCTATAAAATGAACTTGTCCCTGTACAACAGGGAATTAAGAAAGGCCAAAAGAAGGGCCTGGTCCGACTTTTACTCAGGAATCCAGGACTACTCTGAGGCGTCTAGGCTGAGGAAAGTCCTCTCGTCGACGCCCTCCAACCCGGGCTTCGTCAAGTGTCCTGACGACAGCTGGACGACATCCAGTGAAGAAACCCTCGGGGTTCTCTTGGATGCCCACTTCCCCGCTAGCTCTTCCCAGAGCAGCCCACCTAACCCCCCGACACGGCGGGGTCCGTCCGAAATGGGATACCTCCTTACTGATAGGAACATTAAATGGGCAATTAACAGCTTCAGCCCATATAAATCCCCTGGGGAGGACGCCATCATACCTGCACAGCTCAGCTACGCAGCCGAGCTATCCACTTCTCGATCATCCTCGATACAGGGGTCATTCCGAACGGATGGCTCCGCTCAAAAGTCGTATTCATCCCCAAGGCAGGAAAACCATCGCATTGCACGCCTAAGGATTATAGGCCGATAAGCCTCTCCTCGTTTCTACTCAAGATGCTGGAGAGACTCATCAGTCTGCATCTTAGGACCAATATTCCCCAATCATCCTTATCAGGATCTCAACACGCGTACAGGAGGGGCAGGTCGACAGATTCGCTTACCACCATCATAGAAAAATCGCTCCACGAAAAGGAGTTCACACTCGTCGCCTTCTTGGATATAGAGGGCGCTTTCAACAACATCCTTCCAGGCTCAATCACATCAGCACTGACTAAGCTGGGGATTGATCAACACTCGGTGGGTCTCATTGACCGGATCTTGCGCAGCAGAACGGTGGAGGCAACACTGTGGGGTCAACCATCTCCAGACAAGTCAACAGAGGCACACCTCAGGGCGGAGTCCTCTCCCCTCTCCTATGGAATGTGGCGGTCAATGAACTGCTCCAGGGCATAGAAGAGGGAGGCTGTCGTGTCGTGGCCAACGAGGATGATGTCGCCTTGTCGTTCACGGGAAAATTTCCGCAGACACTCTGTGACAGGATGAGCGAAAGCCTTCGGTTTCTGACGGACTGGACCGCAAAGTCTGGTCTGGGCCAAGACTGAACTAGTCCTTTTTACCAGGAAGTACAAAATCCCCAAAATGATACCCCCTAAACTCTGCGGGGTACCTCTCACCCTTAAAAATCAGGCCAAGTATCTAGGTCTTATCCTGGACAGGAAGCTCGATTGGTCCCTTAACACGGACGAGAGGGCCAAAAAGGCCACAATCGCGTTCTACACCTGCCGCAAGGCCATAGGGCTAAAATGGGGTATGACCCCGAAAATTGTCCGTTGGCTGTATACGGCTATCATTCGCCCAATACTCCTCTACGGGGTGGCTATTTGGTGGCCAGCTCTAAAGCGGTCCATCTGCCTGGGCAAGTTTAGGAAAATCCAACGTAGGGCTGAGATCTGGATGACAGGCGGCCTGCGCACGACTCCGGGACACGCCTTGGACGTTCTCCTGGATATCCTCCCAATAGAAATAATGGGAGAGATGACCGCGTCACTCTCGGCACTAAGGCTGAAGGGTGCGGCCTTGTGGAGAAGATCGAGTTTCGGACACTCGAACCACGGCTCTGCCCCACACCTTACTGAGGGAAACATTGACTACTGTGTCCCCACTGAACACCCTGTTACACCATTCCAGGTTTACATCCCCAACAGAACGGAATGGAACCTAGGACCCCCTGGACCCCTAGGGTCTCTTCACATTTACACGGAAGGCTCAAAATTGGACGGCCGGGTGGGAGGAGGTATATACTCTGAGCACCTGGGATTAAACATCTCTTTTAGGCTACCCGACCACTGCAGCGTCTTTCAGACGGAAGTTTACGCCATCAAAGAAGCCCTTGATCTGCTCCCCCCACTAGGGTCAGAGCTCCCCCTATGCATTTTCTCTGACAGTCAGGCTGCCCTGAAGTCACTCGAATCTATTTCTTCTAACTCGAAGACTGCCGCAGATCTCTTCGCGAGATGCCGCAGTTTTGACAAACTAAAGTTTATGACATCAAGAAGAACAAACAACATTATGTGCATTAGGCCCAGATCTCTAACAGCAGAGAGACAATTCTTTATAAACTCTATTCGATCTTGGAACCAGTTACCGCTCAACCTGAAGTGTATTAGCAGTGTGCCGCAGTTCAAACTTAGAATAAACACATTACAAAAATTTAAATTCCTAATTAAAGCGACTTAGGGCTTAGGGTTTAGTTTTAAGTAGTCTTAGTTAAACAACAAATAAAATTTGTAAACTCGTTGTGACTAGCGCAATAATTTATAAGTCCCAGACTTGTAGCGTTAGGAATTATATCTATATATATAAAAATGCTCTGTTGGTTTATCCGAACCCTATGCATTCGAAAAGTTCTGAACTGTTAGAGCCCAAATTTTGAGACAATATAAAGTAAGGTGTCAGCAAGAACATCAGATACTTTTTATATCAATATTTTACCCGTGGTCGCCGCAATACAGCTTTAGTCGCTGCCTGCTGACTGTAAGATTAGAAATTTTGAATCTATGGATGTGGTAGCCATGAAATTTACGTCAAGTTTTGTATTTTTGAAGCTAGAATTTAATTGAATTGAATTATCTGCGTATTATTATCACTCTAGAACTATATAAAACAACAATAAGGGGCGAGACAAAGTTCGCCTGGGCCACAGCGAAGCGTGGCAGGGTACAGCTAGTTTATAATAAAATTCAAATTCAAATTCAAATTCAAAATTCAAATACACCCATACCTCGCTATACGGCCGCTCTTTTTGCGGCTTTTCGCTATAACGGCCCTCTTCAATTATGGCGCTTTTTCGCTTTACGGCCTAAAATGTTTCGCTATAACGGCCAAAATCTTGTCACGACATGTTGAAAACAGCTGCAAACAGAACCGACAGTTGAGCAAGAGGCAGATCCCCTCATCGAAAAAAAACTTACATCAACAAATTTGTCGAAAATTTTCTTTTGTTTCGAAGAAGGAATAAACATGCTCCTCGAAAACGATCCCGACAACGAACGTAGTGCCAATGTTGCAAGAGCAATTAACTCAGCCATTAGCTGCTATAATTCAATTAAGAAGGATCTCGACAAGAAGACAAACCAAACAACGTTGGACAAGTTTTTTCTGCCAGGACCAGCCAAAAATATCTGTTAACTTTAACTTTAAAATTATGTATTATTATTTTACGTAAGATGAATTTATTTTATTTTTGGATAATTTTTATTATTTTATGTACAAATGAAAGTACTTGTTATGTATTTTTGATTTAATTTCAATAAAAATAAAGGATAAAATCAATTTTTAATTATAGAATATGGTACATTTTCATATTTTTGGAACCGAGCCCATAGAATTTGTATGCATTTGTATTAAAATGTTTGATTCGTTATACGGCATTTCGCTTTACGGCCAATTTTTGTGGAACCAAACTAGGCCGTTAAGCGAGGTATGGGTGTATGTAAAACAATAAAATATATTTCTATTAACTATAAAAAAAACATTACACTATTTGAACACATTATCCGCACCCTAATATTGTAAAAAATATTATAGTATTACAAACATATGCACATAATTTCTCTAATCAGTCTATGAGCCAGTGGGGTAAGACATTTAATGAGTGATAGAGAATTAGAAGAATTGCTACAAAGAATTAAAAGCCTCAAAATAAACTCCCAAACGGACAGGCAAACACCGAACAAAACAAATATGGCTCTTACAACGGAACAACTGAACTCGATTGTCCAGTCCGCAGTAACAGCAGCATTAAAATCTCAAGAAAAGAATTTCGAAATCAAAATCAATGAAATGGTCAAAAGAATTGATAGTATAAAAATAGATGCGCCACAGGTAGAAGCTTACGAGGATGCAAAAATAAATTCCATTGTCCCGTGTAATGAAACACTTGATATTGTTAAGTCAATGCCGGATTTTGAGGGAAAGCACGAAACTTATGTTTCATGGAGAAAGGCAGCCCATACTGCTTATACTACTCGTACTCGTACTAACGAGCCCCAACCACTATTAATTCGAACAGAATGTGTTTTTGGCAGTGTGCAATGTTCAACACACGATATTTTCAATACTATTACAGATAACGTATGCCAATGTATTTTGTCTAAAAGAGAATTTTATTCTCTTTACGATGACAAAAAAAATTTCTTGTACTTCCCACAACAACAACAACATGTCTAATTCATTCAAACGGCAGACTTAAGAGATAAGACAAATTTGACCACTTTTAATTCGAACGCTGCGTAATATAACAAATTAATTAATATTAGAATTTTGTAACATCGCCCCTGGCCTGTATTACACATTTAACACGTTTTGGCATTGATTTTAATAAATTTTCACAATGTTCTCGAGAAATCGAGTCCCACATCTCTTGCAACTTAATTTTAAGGTCAGAAATGCTCCTTTGTGGCTCATTTCGAAGCTTGCTTTTCATTACCCACAAAATATTTTCTATGGGGCTTAGATCTGGACTATTTGATGGCCAATTTTTGGTTATTTTGGCTGTGTGCGATGATGCTCCGTCCTGCTGAAAAGTGAATTCACCACAATCTGCCAGTTTTGGTATTGATGGCAGCAAACTTTCTTCCAAAATATTTATATATTTTCCAGCATTAACCGTCCCTTCAATAAAATGCAGCTTCCCTAATCCTTTGGCAGACATACATCCCCATACCATAGTGCTTGCAGGAAACTTTACAATCCTTTTAAGGCCGTCTTTATGGTATGTTTCTGTCTTTGTACGGATGATGCGTTTCCTCATATCGCCGACACTAACATCAAATTTAGCTTCATCGCTAAATATGATGGTGTCCCATTGCCGTTGAGTCCAAGACACCCTTTCCCGAGCCCATTGCAAACGCTTTTTTTTTTTGAAGAAGCGTAAGCAAGGGTTTTTCCTTGGCCTGCAAGTCAGATAAGTTATTTGGTATGATACATAAATAACAACAAAACATACTTTATAGAAACCATATCCAATATATCCATATCCAATTTTTTAACTGCAGTCGCGTCCATTCTCTCTTGACAGTATTGCCAATTTTCTGCGACCACTCTGAAGCCACATTTCTTAGGGATTGGCGACGATCAACCTTCACAATTTTGGCCAGTTCTCTTTTGTCACGGGGTGTTATTGCTGAAGTTCGGCCTCTATTCTCGATATTATTTTCAATACTCCCAGTTTTCTTGAATAATTGGATCACCCCATGCACCGACGATTTTGCCAAATTTAATTGTTTGCTTATTTCACTAATTGTCTTCCCAGATTTGAAATAATCTCTAATCAAAACTCTGATTTCGGTGCAAATAGGCTTCCACGTACCATCGTTGCTAAACTCTTACTGATCTGCAGTAATTTTAAATATTATGCATTCTGCATTGTGTTATTATTCGCAGATTATGACTAGGTAGTGATTCCGTTACATTGGTTGCATCTAATAGAGCAGGAGATGTCGACCCTTCGCCAAGGAAGAATGACGCTAATCGAATTCTATGATGAGGTCGAAAAGAAGCTCACGCTCCTTGTCAACAAGACTGTAATGTCCTACGATCCAACTGTAGCAGCCCAATTGAATGGAAAGTATAGAATGGATGCTTTGCGGGTATTTATCTCAGGCGTAAGGAAATCGTTAAGCGACATCCTGTTTTCCGCCAGACCAATGGATCTTCCCTCGGCCTTAGCGTTGGCCCAAGAGGTAGAGGCCAATCACGAGCGCTATAATTTTACAAACAATTTCGCTCGAAGCCTAGAAATAAGGGCACAACGGAACGAAAAAATCCAAAAAACAGATATGCCAACAATGATCTCAGGAAATAGCCCATACTTTTATAGAAGACAAGCGCAAAACAACTGGTCGAGAGAGGCACAAGAGCAGCCAGTTCCTATGGAAGTGGACCAATCGCTGCGCTCAAGACAGTTTAGACCACAACAACAACACAGATTTACACAGCCCATGGATGGTCGCGGTCAAGGCCAGACTCCAAAGAGGCCCTTCGATGGATCAGCAAGACTTACAGGACCAAAATACCAACGAATTAATCATGTCGCTGAAGAAAATTTCTCCGAATCTGAAGAGGATTATAATAATTTTGCAGAGCAGGAAGCGGATTCAGTCAAAAAGATGTCGTTGAATACGACCAGATTAATTTTTTAGGAGCTGGTCCTCGCTACCGTATGTAGAACGAACGTTAGCGGGGAAGAAAATAAAACTCTTATTGGATTCGGGTGCTGTTAAAAATTTTATAAGACCACTCGCAGAGCTGAAACATGTCACTCCCGTCGATAGGAAGTTTAAAGTTAGGTCCGTACACGGCTGCGACGACATCCAGCAGAAGTGTACAGTTGGTCTATATAATACTCTTGCGACATTTTTTTTACTACCGAGTCTGAAAACGTTTGACGGAATTATTGGGTTTGATTTTATGAAAAAGGAGGGAATAATCTTAGATCCCAAAAAAGAGCTAATAATTTTCAAGGATTTCAAGAACTGTTGTCTAATCGGATGGGTGTCTTCGCAGATCCTGCCCTACAATACAAACATCGTGGCTACCATTCGCACAGAAAACGAGGAACCAGTGTACCTACTCTAAATTATACCCATATCCAAAGGGAGTAGCAGAATTCGTCAAGGCAGAGATCCGAGAGCTACTGAAAAACAAGATTATAAGACCTTCGAGATCCCCGTATAATAACCCAGTATGGGTTGTGGATAAGAAGGGTAAGGATGAGCATGGAAATACAAAAAAGCGACTCGTCATTGACTTTCGTAAGCTTAATGAAAAAACGGATACATATCCCATCCCGAATGTATCGGTTATTATTTCAAACCTGGGCGAAGCGAAGTATTTCACAACGCTTAATTTGATATCAGGATTTCACCAAATCCTTCTATCAGAAAAAGATAGAGAAAAATCTGCGTTTTCTGTTGAGAATGGGAAATATGAGTTCTACAGACTTCCTTTTGGCCTCAAAAATGCGCCAGGCATATTTCAGAGAGCCATCGATCCATCCTTAGGGAGAAAGTTGGCAAATTTTGCTACATTTACGTTGACGATGTGCTCATTTTTTCTAAAAACATGGAAGACCATTTAAAACACATTGACTGGGTCTTAAACAGTCTTTATTAAGCCAATATGAAAGTATCACGAGAAATGTTAAACTTTTTCATGGAATCCGTAGAGTACCTGGGATTCGATATTACACGGGGTGGTATTACTACAAGTCCTACCAAGGTGCAAGCATTACTTAACTACGAGGAACCAAAAACATTATTTGGCGTCCGATCATTTTTGGGCTTAGCAAGTTATTATAGATGTTTCATCAAGGATTTTGCGGCCATAGCTAGACCTCTGAGCGATATTCTAAAAGGCGAAAACGGAAGAATAAGCGCCACACAATCAAAAAGGATCTCTGTCCATTTGGATGAAAGGCAACTCGAATCCTTCAACAAACTGAGAACCATTTTGACCTCAGAGAATGTCATGCTTTTGTATCCCAACTATGAGAAGTCGTTTGACCTCACCACATCTTCATCTTCATCTGGTCTGGGCGCTGTTCTGTCTCAGGAAGGAAAACCCACAACAATGATATCTCGGACCTTGCATGATCAAGAAAATAATTTTGCAACTAACGAGAGGGAGCTTCTTGCCATCGTCTGGGCCTTGAAAAAATTCAGAAATTATCTATATGGCGTAAAAAACCTGAACATCTTCACAGACCACCAACCCCTAACCTTTGCCGTTTCTGACCGAAACCCGAATGCGAAAATAAAAAGGTGGAAAGCTTTTATCGATGAGCATAACGCCCAGATACTCTATAAGCCGGGGAAGGAAAACCAAGTGGCGGATGCGCTTTCTAGACAAAATATTCATGCCTTAGAGAATGACGCTCAATCTGACCGCGCTATAAAAATCAAATCATCATCGAGACTGCACAAACGGACTCATCTCGCACCGTTATTATGTATGGCGAAAGGACAAGGTACTTCATACACTTCTCAGATAGAGAAGTTCTGTTTGATGCCGTCTGCAATGTAGTCAAGCCCGACGTTACGAATGCAATTTAATGCGAACTACCAATCCTCGCGGTACTTCAACATAGGATTGTTGAAAAATTCCCAGCTACCAACTTTCAGACACACCAAGGAATTTGTAATGGATATATTCGATAAGAACGAGCAAAGAGAAATAGTATTGACAGAGCACAACAGGGCACACAGAGCCGCTCAAGAAAATGTAAAACAAATTCAACAGGATTATTTCTTCCCTAGAATGACTCAAATAGCATTGTAAGATCTGCCGAAAAGCCTGTGACGGTTAGTCGAGGGTTTGGGCGGCTCAGGGCTGGTCCAGGGTTGTCACAGATATTTATTTGTGTCGGATGTGGTTGCTGGAAGAGAAAGCCGACCCTGTCCCAGAGTAGAAGTCAGGGTGAATTACACGGTAACTTAGAATCGTACTGGTTTATTCACAGAAAGTGACAGAGTTTAGAATATGCGTGGGCGGTCCGTGCTACTCGTCCGGCTCGGCCGGCGTCCGGTCGGTTCGTCTCTCTTGTCACGGCGAAGGCGGCGTTCCACGGTGGGTCGTCGTTCCGCGTGGCTGCGCAGTGGGGTGGCGCGGGGGTTGCGGGCGGGTCGTGGATCGTCGTCCGGAGTCGTCGTGGGCGCTGTAAAGACAGAATGATCGGTCCCTTAGGCGGCCATTCAGGTCAGCCACAGGGGTAAGCGAGACTCTAATCTATGACCATTCAGATCCAAGAGAGAAATCCTTAGGCGGCCATTCAGGTCGGCCACAGGAGTGAGCGGGAACCCTAATCTTGACCATTCAGATCCAAGAGAGCGAGATAAAACCTTAAGCGGCCAATCAGGTCGGCTATAGGAGTGAGCAAGAACCCTAATCTTGACCATTCAGATCCAAGAGAGCGAGATAAACCTTAAGCGGCCATTCAGGTCGGCTATAGGAGTGAGCAAGAACCCTATTATGACCATTCAGATCCAAGAGAGAGAAATAAATCCGCAAGCGGCCATTCAGGTCGGCTATAGGAGTAAGCGAGAACCCTATTATGACCATTCAGATCCAACAGAGAGAGATAAATCCGCAAGCGGCCATTCAGGTCGGCTATAGGAGTGAGCGAGAACCCTATTATGACCATTCAGATCCAACAGAGAGAAATCCTATTATGACCATTCAGATCCATAGATTATAGGGGGCGGGAGGGTATTAAGCGCTAACTACCATTTAATTACTCCAACTTACTGGTTTATCTTACCAAGCTGCTGACTGCTGCTGCTGCTGCTGCCGATGCTTACCCGATCGCTGTCGGGAACTGAGTGCCGATATGAGGCCAACTGCCCGCTTTATATAGGCCCCGGCTGTTTCTAGTGTGCCCGCCGATGATCCGCAATTTGCCCGAATAGTGTGGCCAGCCTTCTCTCCTAGTGTGACCAGCTCTCTCTCTTTCAGTGTGGCCAGATCTCCGCGGTTGGCGCGCGCGCGTATTCAAATTTAAACTCATCTGTTTGTTCTCTGTTCATTCTCTGTTTATTCTCTGTTTATTCTCTGTTTATTTCCCGGTTTATTTCCCGTTCCCTGCCGTTCAGTTACTCCAGCTCTTTTCCATTTGTACTTCATTTTATTTACATATTCAATCTCTTCTTATTCCTAATTATTTATCCTATTTACCTATATTTATTTATTCATTTTATTTACATATTCATTTTATTATCTTGTATTTATTTAATTATATTTCTATATTTATTTATTTAATTCTGTGCGCGGTACGCGTCACACCCCCCCCTCTTATCGGAATGAGCGTGCCGGGTTATGGAGACGAAGTTCCCGCGGTTCGACAGGACTCGCAGCACCGTCCGTCCATCCTGCACCAAGAAACCTCGTTGTTTCCCCGGAATCTTATTCAGCAGCTTCCTCCTGATCTCGTCTCGGGCCGTCGGCGAGATCCGTATTCCCTCCTGCACGGTCCATCCATCCTCGTGTGGCTGCTCTGCGTGGATCTCCAGCACATCCCGATCCGGCGAACGATGCTCCCGCCGTGTTGCCTCCCGCGCTATCGCCTCGACGGCGCTGCGGATCGTGGGTCGGGTTGCAGGTAGGGCCACTGCCTTGTCCCCGGCTGTCTCTGCTGCGACACCGGCTCGTGGCTGCGGGGTTTCCCGGACCTGCTCTGACGCGGTGACCTTCCTCCCGCCTGCTCCTCGGGGTACGTGGGCGATCCGCACCTTGCCTGGACCTGCCGTGCCTGCCGCCGGCCTCACCGGTGGTTCGCGCGCCTTCTCCTCCCGTACTGCTTCCTTAGCAGGCGGCGCCTTGCCCATCTTGGCCGGAGCCGTGCGCTTCCTGACGCCACTCATTGGGATCGGGTCCACCAACTTCGCCATCGTCCGCGACGCCGCCGCCTGCGCGTGGCTTTCGCGGAATTTCCGCGCCGCTTCCTTGTATTTGTCCGGGTTCATCACGTGTTCTGCAAATGAGGTTTGTGTTTGTGTTAGTGTGGGTGTTTTGACAGCTGTTTAGTGTGGATGTAGATAGTGTTGGTTTAGTACATTGTGTCTGTTTAGTATTTTTTATGGGTTTAGTGTTTTGTGGGTTGGGTGATATCGATATTTCACGAGCGATTAGTGTGGGGTTCTGATCTTGGCTAGGCCCATGCCCCGGTTGTTCCTGGTTTCCACTGGGTCCTTGGTGCGCCTTTGTGTCCCCAATATATACGCGTTTCGTTTTCTTTGTTGCCGTGTCCCTGACCGCGATAATTACTGGCGAAGTGAACTTGACCACTTTCCAGGGCCCGTCGTACTTTGGCGCCAGCTTTGCATTAAAATTTTCCGCCGCCTTTGATAATGGGTGCGTCTTGCACCACACCAGCTCGCCTATTTCCGGCCTCCATTCCCTTTTCCTCAGGTCATAGTGCTGCTTTTGCTTGCCTGCCGCCTCCTCCATATGCACAGCTGCCTCTTTTCGAATCTCCTGCAGTCTTTTCCATCTGGCCTCCACTGTCTCTTCCTCCAGACCTGACCCACTTGTTACCATGTCGAAAATTGTGCTGGGTATTCGCAACTCCCTCCCGTATATCAGCTGGGCAGGACTAAACTTGGTTGATTCTGACTTGCTACTGTTATAGGCCAGCATCAGCTCGGGTACGTGCTCGTCCCATTTCGTCTGTTCCTCGCCACTCAGCTGTGCGATCATCGTTTTCACGGTTCGGTTTGTCCTTTCCGTCGGATTCTCCTGTGGCGTGTACGGTGCTGTGAACCTGCCTGATGCCCCATTTCTCCATGGCTAACTTGGTCTTGCGCCCGGCAAACTGGACGCCGTTATCGGATATTAGGATCTTGGGCGCTCCGATTCTCGAGACTACCCTTTCCCTGAATACTCGCAAAAACGCATCTGCCGTGGCCTGTCGAATTGCTGCTAGTTCCACCCATTTTGAGAACTTGTCTACGATCACCAATAATGTCGTATTTCCGTGTTTCGTTCGGGGCAACGGTCCCACGAAATCCACGCACAATGTTTCCCAGGGCGCTTCAGCTATTTTTGTCAACATTTTTCCAGCTTTCCTCTGTTGTGACACTTTGTATTGTTGACAACAGTTACACTCTTTGACAAACTCTTCACGTCCCGTGATAGCCGTGGCCAGAAGTACCTGCCTCACCCTGGTCAGCGTTTTGAACGTGCCCAGGTGTCCCGTCTCCGCCGTACTGTGATTCTCGATGAGTACCTGTTGGATTTCCTCCTTTGTCACACACAGCTTCCAAGGTTGTGGGTCCTTCGGGTCCTTGCTCAGCTTATATAATCTGTTCCCCTTCATCATATACTCCTGTTCGTCCATCTCGGTACCCATCTCCCTCTGCTTCTTCTCTATCCAATCCACCGCTTTCGTTCAGGCCCTTCAGTTCCACCTGGGGGCTCTCGACAAGGCATCCGCCACTGCGTTTAGTTTGCCCCTTCCGGTACTGTACTTCAAACTGAAATGGCTGTAATCCTAGCGCCCATCTAGCGACTCTTTCTGATGGGCTTTCTTTCGAGTTTAGCCATTTCAGAGCCATGTGGTCCGTTATTACCACGAATTCGTACCCTTCCAGGTACATCTTGTATTTGTTTATTCCCCAATATATAGCCAAACATTCTTTCTCTGTCGCGCTATACTTCCGTTCCACTGTGCTCAGCTTCCTACTGGCGAACGAGATGACATGTTCTCCGTCCTCACTGTCTCAATACTGCCCCAATGCCTAGATGGCGTCGGTTTGCAGTTTGAACTGCCTTGTGAAGTCGGGGCACGACAATATCGGTGCCTTGGTCAAGCTGTCTTTTAACTGTTCAAAGGACAGCTGGTGGTCCTCGTTCCACTCGAATTTCACCCCTTTCTTGATCAGACTCTGCAGTGCTCCCGCCTGTTCCGTGAAATTGGGTATAAAACCGTCGGTACCACGACGCCATCCCTAGGAAACTGTGCACTTCTTTCGTGGTTCTTGGGGTTGGATAGTCCTGAATCGCCGCTACCTTCTCCGGATCTGTCCGAATGCCCTGGTCGCTCACCACATGACCTAAGTACTTCAGCTCCTTCTGAAAGAAATGGCATTTGTCTGGGTTGATCCGTAAGTTTGCCTCTCGCAGTCGCCTGAATACCTCTTGTAATTTCTCGAAGTGTTCCCGCTTGCTTCGACCGATAACCACAATATCGTCGAGATATGCGAAAGCAAATGGCTCCATCTCGGGTCCTATCACTGTATCCAATGCCCTCTGGAACGTTGCTGGTGCCGTGGTTAGCCCAAAGGGCATTACTTTCCATTGGAATAGGCCTCGGCCCGGAACCGTGAATGCTGTGTACTGTCTGCTCTCTTCCTCCATCGGGATTTGCCAATATCCTGACTTGAGGTCTATCGTACTTATATACCTCGCCTCTCTTAGTTGGTCCAGTATGAAATTCATTCTCGGTACCGGATAGGCGTCTTTTCGGTCTTGTTGTTCAGTAAGCGATAGTCGATACACATTCTCCAATCATTGTTCTTTTTCTTCACCAGTACCACTGGCGCACTATACGGACTACGAGATGGTTCTATAAGCCCCAAAGTTAGTAATTCGTCGACCTGTTCGTTTATGACTGCCTGTTGCTTCGGATTTCGCGGGTAGTACCGTTGCTTTATGGGCTTGTCATCTTTTAGATATATTTTGTGTGTTGTTATGTGACTAACCCCGTTCATGTTCTCAAATACTTGCCTTTGCCGGTCCAAGAAGGTTTGTACTTCTTCCTCCGATGGCTCCTCTTCCATGTCCTCTGGTCCGTCATCATCATGCTGCTCCTCACCGTTTTCTTCCTTCCCTGCCTCCGTTATCTCCAGTTCCAAATTCCCGCATCTTAGCACGCTGCGCACCTTCGCCAGGAAATCCATTCCCAGCAATACTCCGCCTTCCACCCTCTCCAATATCATGAACGCTATGGTAAACTCCCTTCCTCCGAACTGCACTGTTGCCTCGAACGTTCCGACCGACCGCTGTATCGCTCCATTGGCGAGCGTAATCTCGGTTCTGGTTCCTGTCCACTTGCCCTGCTCCCTTAAATCCTGATACCGACTCCTGCTGATCGCACTGCGGGATGCTCCTGTGTCTATGATTCCCTTTGCGGTTTGCTCGCCGATTCTTAATCTGGCAATTACCTGGAATCCGTCACAGCTTAGTTGCCTTCCCGGTGCTGGCTGTTGTGCTCTTGCCTGAGTCACCAGCCTTACGTGCTCAGACCTCTCTGCGTTTCCCGAGTCATTTCTGCAGCATTCCGTCGTTCTCACTTCGTTCCTTCCGCAGACCCAACAAAATAACCTTGGTGGGTTACAGCAAGTTCGTGCCGCGTGTCCGGTGCCCTCGCACCGTGTATAAATATCCGTTCTTAGTTGCGGCTGCTGTACTCGCTGGCTGGTCCCGGCCGGACTTTCTGCCGCCTCGATTTCCTCTACTTCCTCAGCCAGTTTTAAGAACTCCGTTAGTGAGGTGAACCCGGATCTCCTCGTATATAATTTGATCTTGCTCCTGCAATTTTTATATATTCGGTCGAGTTTTTCCTGTTCTGAAAGCTTTGTGAACCGCATTAGTTTACGTAGTTCCATCGCGTACTGCCTCACGGGTTCGTTCTCCCGCTGTCTCAGTTGGGCGATCTGGGTCTCCAGTTGCTCCTCGTATCTCGGCGGTAGGAAATACTCCAGTAACTCCGTCGTTAATTGTGCCCATGTACTGATCTTGGTCGGGGTTACATTCCACCAGTCGATGGCGGCCCCTTCCAGAATAAAAGGCATCGCCTGGATTAGCTGATCCTTCTGCATTCCGTACCCGGCTGCCCATTGTTCCAACTTGCTTAGGAATTCCAATGGGTTATCCGTGCCCTGGTATCGGATGCCCCATCCGCGTACTCGGTCCACAATATCTGTCTCGACTTTCCTGTCTGTTTTCTCTCTTTTTCTCCCTCCATGGTGTTAACTACTTCCTCCGTGTCCGTTACTCGGATTTCGGGTGTTGTACTCGCTATTGTACTTGCTGCCGGGCTCTTATCCCTTTTGTTTCTCGCCGCTAATTGTGCGTAGGTTGCTGACAGCTGTGCGAGTCTTCGCTTCTCTGCCCCAGTATGATCGGTTCTTTTGACAAATGCAGCCACTACTCGTCTGAGTTCTTCGTTCTTATCTGCAATGTCCAATCCAAACTCGATCGCGTATTCTGTCAGTTCGTTCTTCGTTGCCTGATACACCCAGCTCGACATTACTCTTCTGGTATCGGTTTCTCCCTTGCAACCACTTTAATCTGTTCGGGCGCCACTGTGACGGTTAGTCGAGGGTTTGGGCGGCTCAGGGCTGGCCCAGGGTTGTCACAGATATTTATTTGTATCGGATGTGGTTGCTGGAAGAGAAAGCCGACCCTGTCCCAGAGTAGAAGTCAGGGTGAATTACACGGTAACTTAGAATCGTACTGGTTTATTCACAGAAAGTGACAGAGTTTAGAATATGCGTGGGCGGTCCGTGCTACTCGTCCGGCTCGGCCGGCGTCCGGTCGGTTCGTCTCTCTTGTCACGGCGAAGGCGGCGTTCCACGGTGGGTCGTCGTTCCGCGTGGCTGCGCAGTGGGGTGGCGCGGGGGGTTGCGGGCGGGTCGTGGATCGTCGTCCGGAGTCGTCGTGGGCGCTGTAAAGACAGAATGATCGGTCCCTTAGGCGGCCATTCAGGTCAGCCACAGGGGTAAGCGAGACTCTAATCTATGACCATTCAGATCCAAGAGAGAAATCCTTAGGCGGCCATTCAGGTCGGCCACAGGAGTGAGCGGGAACCCTAATCTTGACCATTCAGATCCAAGAGAGCGAGATAAAACCTTAAGCGGCCATTCAGGTCGGCTATAGGAGTGAGCAAGAACCCTAATCTTGACCATTCAGATCCAAGAGAGCGAGATAAACCTTAAGCGGCCATTCAGGTCGGCTATAGGAGTGAGCAAGAACCCTATTATGACCATTCAGATCCAAGAGAGAGAAATAAATCCGCAAGCGGCCATTCAGGTCGGCTATAGGAGTAAGCGAGAACCCTATTATGACCATTCAGATCCAACAGAGAGAAATAAATCCGCAAGCGGCCATTCAGGTCGGCTATAGGAGTAAGCGAGAACCCTATTATGACCATTCAGATCCAACAGAGAGAGATAAATCCGCAAGCGGCCATTCAGGTCGGCTATAGGAGTGAGCGAGAACCCTATTATGACCATTCAGATCCAACAGAGAGAAATCCTATTATGACCATTCAGATCCATAGATTATAGGGGGCGGGAGGGTATTAAGCGCTAACTACCATTTAATTACTCCAACTTACTGGTTTATCTTACCAAGCTGCTGACTGCTGCTGCTGCTGCTGCCGATGCTTACCCGATCGCTGTCGGGAACTGAGTGCCGATATGAGGCCAACTGCCCGCTTTATATAGGCCCCGGCTGTTTCTAGTGTGCCCGCCGATGATCCGCAATTTGCCCGAATAGTGTGGCCAGCCTTCTCTCCTAGTGTGACCAGCTCTCTCTCTTTCAGTGTGGCCAGATCTCCGCGGTTGGCGCGCGCGCGTATTCAAATTTAAACTCATCTGTTTGTTCTCTGTTCATTCTCTGTTTATTCTCTGTTTATTCTCTGTTTATTCTCTGTTTATTTCCCGGTTTATTTCCCGTTCCCTGCCGTTCAGTTGCTCCAGCTCTTTTCCATTTGTACTTCATTTTATTTACATATTCAATCTCTTCTTATTCCTAATTATTTATCCTATTTACCTATATTTATTTATTCATTTTATTTACATATTCATTTTATTATCTTGTATTTATTTAATTATATTTCTATATTTATTTATTTAATTCTGTGCGCGGTACGCGTCACAAGCCAAATATGATCGTCACCCCCTTATGCAGAAAATCGGTGAGACTCCTATACCTACGGCTGTGGGAGAAATTTTGCATATTGACATCTTTTCCACAGACAAGCAGTACTTCCTTACATGCATCGACAAATTCTCAAAGTTTACGCTGGTTCAGAATATTCCTTCGAGAACAATAGCTGACCTGGAACCAATAATCCTTCAGCTAATTAATATCTTCAAGAGAACAAAAGTTGTATACTGCGACAATGAACCTTCGCTAAAGTCAGAAACTATAAAATCACTCCTATCATCTTACGGAATCCAGATTTCACATGCACCGCCACATCACAGTACTTTGTAGCATATCTACCCTACATTATAACTTAGGGTATAACTTCGCGTTTATACATTGTGACATTTTGTCACAATAAATATAAATATACAAATACCAAAAAGACCACCAACAACAACATAAGCATTCCAGCACCCAAGCAATACGATCCAACGCTTATACATAAGCCGATAGTGGAGCGTGAGAATGCTGAGCATGCACTTTGCAGCTCAAGTGGTCAAGCCATACATAACATAGCATGCCTTCCGCATACACATGTATTTGTATAAATGTAATTGCAAAAGTAATAGATATAAGCATTGTATGTGCGGGTTAGCTGAACCCAAAATCAGCTCATACAAATCATTCAATAAATGGAACTTAGAATGAACGGATCGTTCTTCTCTAATTAAAACAAATATTCTGAAGCAGTTCTTTATTAAATTTCTATATGGCGACCGTGACAAAGGAGTCAAACAAAAAACAAAATAAGAATGTGGAAGAATTCGAATTTCTTCTGACTGTGTGGACGGACGATCAATAATTCCAAAGAAAAGGCGGCATTCAGTACAAATTTGCAAACGCCAGACCGCATAATTAAAAGTGTTTTCGCGCTTCATTTTTCGAAAGTAAAACCAACAGTAAAAAAATGACTGATGTGGCTGAGCAAAAGAACGAGACCCCCGTTGTGGAGAAAATCGCCGCCTGACCATCGGACTTCGGATCCAAAGATTCCAGGCTCTACCTGGACCATCCAACTGGAACACCAGAAGGATGTCTGTCTGAATGACTGCCCTGGACCATTGCACGATGCAACGTGCAAATCTACATGCCTAAAACGAAAACCTGTGCGAGGACCAGCACAGGCCCCGCCTGAGCTCAGAGGCCCCGGACAACAGCAGCAGTGAGGACAACAGCCAGAGGGGCACTCCGCCACTTTCGCCAACGAGGGAACGTCAGCGTGCCAGCCCGGCGACGCCCAGCTGACGTAAGGAAGAGTTGCAGCCAAAAAGCATGCCAGCCCGGTAGCAGCAGCCCGGACCAGCCGAATATAAGTAACTATTTTTTTTTTTGTTGGTGGCACACCAAGAATCGATGCACTGCGCTGCATATTAATTTTAAACAAAACATTGTAACATTGAGCGGAGTTTTTCTGCCCGATGAGCAGTATGGCCCGTAAAGCCATACGAAATAATAGGTAGGACTATTTTAATATTAAATTCCTCCCCGCCACACAGTGGTTAAATGAGAAAAAATTTATTTAAAAAAAAAATAGGTTTTTGTGAAATGACAATAATTGTTATTATCTACAATTTTCTTCATTAATAAATAAATAAATAAAATAAATAAATATGAATAGGAAATTCCATTATAAGAATGGAATGGAGCGAAATAGCGAAACGAATAGACGAATTTCGCTTCAAATTTGATAAATAAAGATGCATTTATAAAAACAGAAACTTTAAAAAACCACACAGAAATTGTAGTAAGGGAATATAATAATATAGTTAACTTAGTTAACAACTTTAAAAATAGGCTCACACCTGAGCACTGCAACAAATGTTTAAGGGTAATAAAAAACCTAAACACAAGATTAAATAATATTAGGAAAAGAAGACATATTCCGATTAACGTGTCAGAAAGTCTAAGTCAATTGGTGGAATTCAATCCCGACCATTTCAAAGGACTAGACGAATCTATTCAACCAAGCGACGCTGAATCCGATAGTGACATTGAAACACTAGAAGGAAGCGATCAAATTGAACATAAGCCAGAAACAATAACAATTTCCGAAATGGCACAGACAGTGACAGAATTTATCAAGCTAGCCACATCTCTAATACCAGAGTTTGACGGTAGACACGAAAATTTATTTAGATGCTCTAGATTTATTAGACACCTTAAAAGGCACGCATGAAACGACAGCGATAAGCCTTATAAAAACTAAACTTAAAGGCCATGCAAGGAACCTTATAAGTAATGAGCAGACAATTGGTGCAATTATTGCCCAACTGTCAAGTGCAGTAAAAGGAGAATCGGTAGAAGTTATATCTGCCAAGCTTCTCAATCTGCAACAGAGAAATAAAACGGCGAAACTGACGAAGGCCCTTGAAGGCGCCTTTATCAGTGAAGGTATCAGCCAATCCCTTGCCAATAAATACAGCACTACAACAGCTGTAAAGGCCATGACACAAAATTGCTCCATTGATAAGGTAAAACTTATCATGCAAGCAGGCACATTCACAAACATGAATGAAGCCATTTCCAAATTTGTCAACTGTTGCACGGAGATAACAGATCAAAGTAACACCTGTACTCTATTATCGACGAGTTGCAAATAACAATAATAGAGGAGACCGAGGTTATAATCGTGGCAGAAATAGCAACCACAACAATTACAATCGAGGCAGCAGTTACAACAATTACTATAAATTTAATTACCGTGGAGGAAGACGAGGTCAAAACCAAGGAAGAGGCCGAGGTAACTCCAACCAGGGCAACAATAACAGCAATGTGAGAATGTTGCAATTACGTCGGAAAACTCACAGAACCCTTTAGGAAACAATGCAAAAGTTCATTCCATCAATTACAGTCTTAATATATTCGTAACTTTCTATAATCACTCAACTAAAAATAAACTAACATTCCTCATAGATACTGGTGCAGATATCTCACTTTTAAAAGTAAATTCTGATAACTTCAAAATTAACGATGAAAAAATAATAAACATCGAAGGCATAGGCCAAGGTGTAATAAAGTCTCAAGGAACAACCACAATTGAACTTCGATCAGCAAAATATATTATTCCACATGAATTTCATTTGATAGACTCCAATTTTTCAATACCATGTGATGGAATAATAGGCATTGATTTTATAAAAAAATTTCAATTGTCAGCTAGATTTTAAACCAAGTGAAGACTGGTTTATAATTAGAGCCCAAAATTTAAATTATCCAATATACGTTCCGATAACATATAGCGCTGGCAATAATACAGTTCTTCTGCCAGCCAGATCACAAGTTATTCGGAAAATAGACATTAATACCGTAAATGATTACATATTTGTTCCTAATCAGGAAATACATAATGGAATTTATATTGCAAATACAATAGCAGCATCCAAACATGTATACATTCGACTTCTAAATACAACTAATTTCGATCAATTGGTCAAAGTAAACCAAATCCAATATGAAAACCTAAAAGATTATGACATTCATAACACCGATCCAGAAAATAGAATCGAACAAGTACTTTCAAAACTAAAGAAAAACTTTCCAGAGCAATTTAAAAGCCAATTAACTGAATTATGCACAAAGTATAGTGATGTGTTCGGACTGGAAACCGAACTAATATCAACAAACAATTTTTATAAGCAAACATTTAGACTTAAAGATGATGAACCCATTTACAATAAAAAAACAACAGAAGTCCGCATAGCCATATTGAAGAAATTCAAAAACAAGTAGGAAAATTAATTAACGACAAAATCGTAGAACCTCTTGTTAGTTCCTAAAAAATCATTACCGAATTCAGAAGAAAAGAAATGGCGATTAGTAATTGACTATCGTCAAATCAATAAAAAACTACTTTCTGATAAATTTCCACTCCCAAGAATTGATGACATTTTAGATCAACTTGGTCGAGCTAAATACTTTTCTTGCCTTGACTTGATGTCAGGTTTTCATCAAATAGAACTCAAAGAAAACTCATGAAATATAACGTCTTTTTCAACAAGCAATGGCTCTTATCGCTTCACGCGATTACCATTTGGACTTAAAATAGCACCAAATTCATTTCAGAGAATGATGACTATATCATTCTCTGGTTTAGAACCTTCTCAGGCATTCCTTTATATGGATGACTTAATGGTGATAGGATGTTCCGAAAAACACATGATTAAAAACCTAACTGATGTTTTATATGTATGTAGGAAATATAACCTAAAGTCGGATCCAGAAAAATGTTCATTTTTCATGCATGAAGTGACATTCCTAGGTCATAAATGCACCGACAAAGGAGTATTGCCAGATGACAAGAAATTTGTCGTCATCAGAAATTATCCTGTCCCTCATGATGCGGACAGCGCAAGACGATTTGTAGCATTCTGCAACTATTATCGTCGATTTATAAGAAACTTCACCGATTATTCACGGCACATAACCAGATTATGTAAAAAGAATGTCCCTTTTGAATGGTCAAGCGAATGCCAAAACGCATTCGAATACCTTTAAGAAAAGCTTATGCAACCCACATTATTACAATATCCTGATTTTCGCAAAGAATTTTGCATTATAACGGATGCTAGTAAACAAGCTTGCGGAGCGGTTCTAACTCAGAACCGTGACGGAATTCAGCTCCCAATAGCTTATGCATCTCGTTCATTTACAAAAGGGTAAAGCAACAAGAGTACAACGGAACAAGAACTCGCGGCAATTCATTGGGCAATTACCCATTTTAGACCATACATTTATGGCAAACATTTCACTATTAAAACGGACCATAGACCATTAACGTATCTATTTTCTATGACTATGACATCCCAGTTCTAAATTAACTCGCATGCGGCTAGAGCTTGAAGAATACTGTAGAATACCTAAAGGGAAAAGATAATTTCGCAGCAGACGCACTTTCGCGTATAAATATAAAAGAACTCAAAGACATGCAACATAAAGTCCTGAAAGTCACTACCAGGCAACAAAGTAGCCACGATAAAAACTGTACAGTAACAAACAAGGAACTATTGCCTAGGCAAAGTATCCAAAATGTATCTAAGCCCAACGTACATGAAGTCATAACAAATGATGAAGTACGAAAAGTAGTGACCTTGCGAATAACTGAATCTATTTGTTTACTAAAACGAGGAAATAAAGTTATTGCAAGAATTGATGTTGACGATTTATATACCAATGGAATTCTAGATTTAGATCAGTTCTTCCAAAGGCTTGAAATGAAAGCCGGTATACTAAAGATCAGCCAACTCAAATTGGCACCGAGTGAAAAAATCTTTGAATCCATTTCAATAGATACTTTCAAACATATGGACAACAAGAAATTAAAATCATTGAGAGTAGCGCTACTCCAGCCGGTGACCATTATACAAACTGAAAAAGAGATACAATAAATACTGGCTACATTCAAGGTGGTCATACTGGCATTACAAGAACGCTAGCGAAAACAAAAAACAAAAAACAAAAAAATGGGTGTCCACAACCCCCGACATTGAAGTGCCCACAACTTCCTCAAGCAGTCGTTTTAAAATCATATGAAAAAATTTTTTATTGTGAAAATTTGTTCCAAACCCGGTGTGATATCTTAAACATAACTAAATTTCACGTCAAAAAATCTATTGCACTCAACTTTTTAATTGACACACTTCACACGGTGACACTTGTAAAAACGTGATTTTTTTTCACGGTGAAAAAATTCATTTTTCCGGGACACAAAGCAGACGCGTCCGTTCCGTTTGGTATAAGGCACAAAACAATCGAGCTTCAATAGCGCACAAATGACATTTGACAGATTCATATATCTATCCTATGTCAAAAGTTACACCGGGGTGTCCACAAAACCCCCCGTGTCCACAACTGCCACCTTTACCCTACTCATTATAGATAGACTGTTGAAACAGATCTCTTATAAGTGTAATATTCCAGGTTTTTATTTTAAATGTTATAGCGTCGGATTGCTATTATTTTAATTGATTTGCTATTATTTTATTTTACACACATGTTGGTCGTTCTTTTTACAACATCCAAGTGACCGTATTTCTTTACTCTTATAATCTAGCTTAATTCTATATAGATCGATAACACTTTATATACATTGTACAATTCGGCTATACTTAAGGCGCGCAGTTCAAAATGGGATGTTTACATAAGTTTAATTTCCTATTACACTGTGAAAAGAATTCGCATTGTTTTTATATTATTTTCTTTTTCAAGTGTTAATTCAAATATACATTTTGTTAGAAAACATCGGAAAACATCGATGTTACATCGATGTTTTTTGTGAAAAACATCGAAACATCGATGCTTCCAAACATCGATGTTTCGGCACCTCTAGAACAGATGACCACTGCGTTGGTCTAGTTAGAGATAAGATTAGAATATGTAAAATCATGTTAGCTACCTTAGCTAGGACTTAGAAAATAAAGATTCAGTTTGAAATTCTTGATGTGGATTCCCGCTTGAGTAAGAAACACGTCCGGCTTGGTTAATTGTATACATATGGAATGATCTGTTTTAATACCCTTCCTCAATGTAAGCTCATATATTATATTTCAATACAAACTTAACTTTATAGTAAGCTCACAATACTTTTGTTTCTGAAGGTTCTTCGTTAATATATCATCATATCATAATAAATCATCTGATTAGTTGAAAGATACTTTAAAATAATCTGCCCTTCCTTAACAATATCTCTTACAAAGTGATACCTGATATCAATATGTTTTGACCTTGAATGATGTACAGGATTCTTTGCCAACTGCTGAGCGCTCAAATTGTCTGTATACATTATTGTCGATGTTCCAGATTCTCCGCAGCCAATTTCCAATATAAGTCGTCTTAGTGAAATCGCCTCCTTACATGCGGATGATAACGCCATGTATTCCGCTTCTGTACTGCTGAGGGCTACGCTGCGTTGTTTTTCAGATTTCCACGAAATCGGTCCTCCAGCCAGATAGAAAAGGTATACTGTGTATGAATCTCTATCAGTTTTGTCACCTCCCCAGTCAGCATCCACGTAACCAGTTAGAGCATCATTGCTAATTTTATAATGCAATTTAAGATCCTTTGTCGATGCCAAATATCTGAGTACATGTTTTACTACTGTCCAATGCTCACTGTGGGGATCTTTGTTGCGCTGTGCCAATTTAGATACAGAATGTAAAATGTCTGGCCTTGATGATAGCGCCAACCACATGAGTTCACCTATGGCCGCTTGATATGCCTGCTCGTTGACTATTTTGCATCCCTCTTTGTCGCACGTGATTTGAAATCCTGCATCCAGTGGAGTTGCAGCTGCTCTACACTCCTTAATACCGTGCCGCTGAAGCAGATTCTCAATATACTGGCTCTGACTTAGCATTATCTCGCCCAGCTCGCCTTCTCGCTGAACTTCCAGTCCAAGAAACATGTGCAATTGTCCGTGATCTACACAGTTGAAAGATTGGGCGATCTTGCCTTTTATGCTCATGAGCTCATTTTTATCTTGACAGGCTATGATCAGATCGTCCACATATACAAGAATAAGTGCAAGATGACGTCCACCTTTATTCATGTATAAGCATGGCTCGTTTGTACATGGATTAAAACCAATACTACGCAAAACTCCATCCAATTTACAGTTCCACTCTCTGCCAGATTTTTTAAGACCGTAAATTGCCTTCTTTAGCAAAAGCACGCCGTCCGCATGATCTTTGGCATGAAATCCTAGTGGCTGTTGCATGTACACAGTGTCTGTTAAATCGCTATTCAAATAAGCCGTACATACATCCATTCGGTGCAAATGTAACTTTACCTGTGCAGCTAGGGCATGTATGAAACGAATACTTTCCATCCGACAAACAGGTGAATAAGTTTCTGCGTAATTAATTCCATACTGCTATGAACAGCCCTTAGCTACAAGACGTGCCTTGTAAAGCTGCACTTGCCCGTTTGCATCCCTCTTCACAGTGAAGATCCATTTGCAGCCTATAGCTCGTTCTGTTCTCGGAAGATCTACAGTCTGCCAAGTCTGGTTGTTCTCGATTCATCGCTTCCAACTATAATTCCGAATCAGGACATCCGATTGCTTCTTCGTAGCTTACCGGAATAAATACGTCACTGCCAATTGCCGATCCTAAGACATTGTACAGATATCGTGGGCGTCCAGGTTTGCCCGTGCGAATAAGTTTAGGTCTGCCAGGACCCACTCGTTTTCCATCCTGCGGGTTATCCTCATCCTCTGCGCCGTCATCAACGCTGTCACCGTCGTCTGCGCTTATAAACTCGTCAATGCTGTGATCATTTTTTATGCCGACCTTGTTTTGGTCGTATGAGCTTTCGTCGTCCGAACTGGCGTATTCGGGCGAACCGGGGTTGACTTTGCCATCTGAGCTTACATCGTTGCTGCAGTTGTCCCTCTCATCCTCCAGTTGACCATCTGAAACACCAGCGCCTTGTGGTAGGTCAAACGATACGGATCCAGCATCCTTTGCCATGTTATCAGCTCGCTCGTCGAAAAGTACGTCCCTCTTTTCGATAACTTGTCCTGTGCTCGGGTCGTAAAGCCTATACCCTTTGGCTGTTCGAGAATAACCAACCATTCGGTATTCCTTTCCTTTCTGCTTGAATTTGGTTCGTGCGTGGCCTTTATCCAATGCAACTGCGAAAGAACCAACAACTTTAAAATGTGATATTAATGGTTTTTTACCATTCCACGCTTCCATTGGTGTCATGTCTCTCAGGGCGTTTGTAGGCGCTCTGTTCCGCAGATATACGGCTGTGTATATAGCTTCTCCCCATAAGGACTCTTCCAGGCCAGATTGCGTCAGCAAGCATCGGGCCATCTCCACTAACGTTTGGTTAGCCCTCTCCGCAACTCCGTTTTGTTGTGGGCTGTATGGGATTGTCAATTGACGCTTAATCCCATTCGCTTTCAAGAAATTGTCAAAGGTTGCGTTTACAAATTCCTTTCCGTTGTCGCTGCGTATGCACTTAAGAAGCTTTCCAGTTTGCCTCTCCACAAGCTTCTTAAATTCCACGAACTTTGAGAATACTTCGTCTTTGCCCTTCAAAAAGTAAACAAATATGCGACGCGACTTGTCATCGATAAACGTGAGAAAATATGTATTTTGTGGTAAATTACAACCTTCAATTCCACGAACCATCTTCTTCACGATATCGGACAGACTGCGATAGTTGATGTGACCATATCGCATGTGCCATAAAATACCATCGGCGTTTGACGCCGCAAAACTCTGATTGGACTTTCCATCGAGTGTATATAGATTTCCAGTTTTCTTTACTTGAAATATACACTCACCGTTCTGAATAATCTTTGCATGCCTTTCATTAAAGTGCACCAAATTGGCTTTAGAAACGGTTTGACTTACAGACATGAAGTTTCCTTTCATCGTAGGAACAAATAGTACGTCGTTTAGTACAAGGGTGTAACGATCCGTCTTTATCTTGACCACTCCTTTTCCCTCTGCCTTCAAAAATCCGTCTCCAGCTAATCCAATCGTCTCGGTGTGCTTCTCCAGAGTTGTAAACAAATTCTCGTCGCAGCACATGTGACTTGTAGCTCCGCTATCTATGCACCATTTTGTGTGACCAAAGCTATCCGCGTCTAGAGCTCCCAATAAGCTGCATTGTTTTTGAACATTTGTAGCCTGCTTCTTCTTCTCGGTTCCATCTAACCGACACTCGGCCTTGATATGTCCACGCTTGCCACAATTGTAACAAATTACATTCTTCCAATTCTTCTTGGAAACTGGCTTCGTCGCGTTCGTCGTTGTCCAATTTGAGATCGTCTCTCTCCCTCTTCTTTAACTTTAATTCGCAGTACCTCGAACTCCGGCAGTGTATCACGCGTCTCGATGGCGACCACAAAATTTTCGTACTCCTTGGGAAGGCTCGATAGCAGTATTGTGGCTCGAAGCGCCTCACTTATATCAATTTCCACCGACGATAGTTGGTCCAAAACTTCACTGAAAGCATTCAGGTGAATGGACACAAGTAGTATAATAACGCGATTTTCGAGACCTTTGATGTCGGCAAGGGTAATAAAATGCATTTAATGGGTTAGCTGTCAAAATTAAGTAATAAAAAACGCAATTAATGAGGGTTAGATGTCAACCTGTCAACCGAGGGGGGTAATAAAGATGGAATAAATTAGGGTCACAGCATGTAAAAGGACACTTGAGAAACAAGTGTTCAAGGGTTCCCACGATCGCGAGTGATCCTGTCCCGCACGTGTATGTTTATCAGGCGCATGTACTCGTTCACCCACGACCCTCCACTTAAAAAAGGGAGGGAGTGTAATGGAGAAGGGTGCACCGCAGCGATCCCGCACCGCACACGAGCGATCCCGCGCCGCAGCGATCCTGCCTCGCACGTGTATGTTCACTTGTAACGGTTTCTCAACGAGGACGGTCACCCAAGACCCTTGATAAGGACAGTCTGTGATTTTCCAGCTGGATTCTCATGTTTCGGTTTCTCAACAAACTCGAGAAGCATCCCACCCCATCATCTCAAATCCAAGAAACCAAAATCTGAAAAAGAAATTTCCCCAAGTCCCATTTTCCAATAAAAATGTATAAAATTTTATTTTTGTGTACAAAATATTTTTTTTATTTTTCAAGTACAATAATCAGAAACGATGTTCTAAATTTACATACATTTTCATAGTTTTTAGAGATTTTTGTGAGCGTACAGTAAAGAAATGACATGCGCAGGTATCAACTCCTTCACTAACTTCATCATTAGCCCAGCAACAAGATGTGGAATGTTGTCCATGTATATTAGAAACCATCGGTGTATCAGGCATCCTCTTATTAAAATATTTTAATGAATCCTCCAGATATTCCACATGATCATCGAAAATTTGTTATTTAAACATTTTCATGAAATTGTTTATTTTTGTTACAAGCTGTTGCATTGTTTTGGGAGTTGTGTTGTTGACTTTGTTTTTGAGTGATAACATTTTTGAGCGCTTAGTGAACGTCTACACGCAATGAATTCCAAAATTTGAATAATCGGATCCTTTCTAAATTTTTTAAACGACTCGTTGAACTAAGCCAGTCAGTGGCGTATATTCAACTAGTCGATCATGAATGAGAAGGCAATATACCTTTGTATTCATTTGACTCGCATCGGTTAGCTCAGTGGATATTTTAACATCAATCGGTCCTGATTTGACTGACTCATTCTGATAAGAGAGATCAACAACAACAATGGGGGCTTTTGACTTGAACTCCATGGGTGATAAAAGAGCCCGTGGCTCTCGATTGTAATAGCTCTCTTGAAATTTTGTATACATATCATACAAGACAGCAAACCGATCCTCATTATATTTCACATTCAAATCTTCATAAGGAAAACTTCCGAATTTAAATAAACTTTAGCATTTCTCAAATTATTTGTAATTAGTTCCCCATTTAATGTAAAGGCAATGACGGCAAAACGTGGACGTTCTGTACTTGAAGACAACTTAACGTTCCAAATAAACTGTGTACCTTGGACTAAGGTTGGATTGATATAGCAGTCCCAGCTCCGGAAAGCGAGTGGGAGGGTAGCCCCACTTTTTACTATATTAAACATTTTAATTTTAGCACTATAACTCGGAACGATGTGTGGGATTTTCCAGCTTATATTTGTTATTGCTATATTTTGTGTTTTACCATCAACCGTCTTGATAAACATATCTTCAGTGTTTTTTGTAAGCAAAAGAACAAGCTCATGTTTACAGTTTAACACTACTTTCTTGTAGTCTTCACCGAATCCCATCAACATTTTCAGGGGCACAGAAAAGCTGAAATGTCCTCCCGAAGCGATATTCTCTCCTCCACTCCACCCAGCATTCCGGTAAAGAACTCCTTCCTGTTGACCGACTGATAGAAAGTTCTTAATAGTCGTTGTAATTCCAGTAAATCGTGTCCTATCCAATTCACACCCATTTAACTCATATCTTATTTCATCCAGAAAATAGGCCATGCAATTATTTTTGAGCAAGCCGCTAACACTATTTGTGCTACTTGTTCCTGAATTTGAGTCAATAATTTTGCTAAGTGTTCCTTCAAAGTGGAGAAAACTTTCACACGGCAGGACATATAAATCCTGGTTCTGAATTGTAATCCGGACTTCATCATTCGCCTTGAAGCTTTGTTGATATGGATAATAAGAATGATATTCTTTTTTAATAATGCTTTGATCATTAGCAAGTTGCTCCTGAACATAAAAAATGTCATTCATTTGGATATTAGATTATAAACTTTATTTATTTAATATTAAATCCCAATGATTTCAATATCAATTTATTTTTTAATGTAAGAGCAGGACGATGAGTTTTAGTCCTTCGAGATGATGATGATGATGATGTCGACGATGAAGATGTTTTCACTTCAACTTTAGTAATAATATATTTTACAATTTCATCAAACTCATATGACCCTACAGGAATTTCTATTACTTTATTCCCAATTTGAAATATATTATTCCCCTTGTCCACATTCGGTATAGAGTTGAATGTATAAAAATCGATTAAAGCACATTCATAGTTACGTTTTAGATCAATTTGCGGAAAAAAATTTTCACTTAGTATCGATGTATTCCCATTTAAAGATATTGTTAGTGATGTAGTCATTGTGAAGTTGGATTCTGAACTGTTTATTTTTTATTAATCTCATTATACTTATAACAGTATTTATTCGAGTACAATGAATTGATCAAATCCTTTGCGATATCGCCCAGTTTTCATATTATCGTCCTTTGAGATTACTAAAAACCCAAATCTGTCCTCCCAGCACTTCCTTGATGTATTCATAAATGTTTCAAACGTCATATCACTGCTCACATGATCACGATATATTCCACGCATGTTGAGCTGATCTTGATTGAATAAAATCAAAAAGTTTGTGTTATCGCGAATAATTTGTTTCGGCACCCGCGTATACGTTTGAGATAAGTAGAATATATCTACATTCATATGTCTACCGAAAGAGAAAAAGCTTCGGATATTGTCCTGGCGTTCATTGATTACATCATCGAAGATCAAAATAGAATTCATTTTAGCTTCTTGTGGGGATAAAACACTGTCATTCGTTGAAAATGTGTAATAACCCATACCCCGTATTGGCTTGACAAGTTTTTCCAAATACTGATATTTTGGTTGAAATAAACTCTTTGAAAATATATAAATATTTTCAAATTTTAATCCATTTGGACTTTCAATAAGGCTTATCATAACATTAGTTTTCCCACAATTGGATGGTCCAACAATTAAAGCTCTAATTTTGTTTGGTAACAAGGAGGTGTGACGATGTTGTGTACTCTTCTCATGTCCAGCGCCTTCAACGTTTCTTACTGTAATAGTTTTATTTTGTGTTAATAAACGCATGTTTTAAAGAAAGCTACTTCATTCATGGACAATCACTCGTTCATTGAGGTTTATATAAAATGGGCAAACGACTTTATAATGTAATCAGTTATAATACAAAAGTCAAGCAGGGTACTGGTCTCATAAATAATTTAATAAATACTCTACCCTTTGAGGCTCATATACCAGGATACAATTACTGTGGATCTGGTACAAGGCTAGAAAAATGATTAGCTCGCGGTGACCGGGGTATAAACCCATTGGATGAAGCTTGTCGCATCCACGATTTGGCTTATTCAAATAACAAGGACTTGGGTGAACGACATAAAGCGGACTCAGTTTTAATTAATCGGGCTTGGGAACGTGTTAAAGCACCAAATAGTAGTATTAGCGAGAAGGCTGCAGCATATTTCGTCACAAACATGATGAAACTAAAGAAAAAATTTGGTATGGGAACTAAGCAAGAGAAAAAGAAACCAACAAAAAAATCTCTTGCCTCAATCATCAAAAAGGCAACCATTGAATTACGAAATCATAAGCCCCTTGACTTATTGAATGCAGTAAAAGTCGCTCGGAGTGCAGTATCTAACTCTGTTGGATGTAAAAAAATATAATCGTGCCAAGAATTATAGCAATTCCAAAAGTTGGTGGTTTTTTACCATTGGTGCCTATTTTAACAGCCCTTAGCGCTGTTGGTAGTTTAGCATCAGGTAGTGCAGCCATTGTAAAGTCTATTAATTCAGCTAAAAACGCAAAAGCTGAACTTGAGGAAAACAAGAGACACCATAGAAAACTGGAATCGGTAGCGTTGGGGGGTGGTTTGTATTTGCATCCTTACCGAAAAGGCTATGGAATTTCAATCACAAAAAATAATACAAATCAAAAACGCAACCAAAAAAACTTCTAAATGAGCTACCCAAAAGAGCATTATCCAACTTTGATATATTATCGTTTGGTTTTAAAAATATAAAAAATTTCCGTGGAGTTTACATGAAGGATGAGTTACCTAAATTTCCACTTCATTCTGAGTGTGGAATAGTAAATTTAGCAGACTCGACATCAGACGGAACACATTGGGTAGCCTATTACAAGAAAGGATCAGACTCCTATTACTTTGATAGTTTTGGGAATTTACAGCCACCATTAGAAGTAATTAGATATTTAGGGAAAAATATTGAATATAATTACCAACGTTTCCAAAAATTTGGTACGTTCAACTGTGGACATTTGTGCCTTAAATTTTTACTAGACCCTAATTCGATGGATTCTCATACGAACCTCAACTTAACATGAAGTGGCAATTTGATCTTTTGAATTGCACTTGTTCTATCCTTGTCATCTGTGCACATGACTCAAGTGTCTAGTAGTGGGGGAGAATGTCGTCCTTGTTGGGTATAAAATCAGGCACGTTGTCTAGGAAAAATATCATTCAACGTCACCAGCTTCCAGCGGCAACACCACCGACCACCTATCGCACCAGCACCACCATACGCAGCAAGAATCTTCAGCATCCCCACCATCAACAACATCATCATGCAGCAGTATAACGCCACCACCACCAACTCCAACTCCTCCAACTCAAGCAATGGAAGCATCTCCAACCCCACCTGCTCCAACTCAACCGCCTCTAACCTTCCTTCTGGTGTCACCCAGGAGGATCTTGACGCCCTTTTGAGAGACATTGAGGAGGATCCGCTGATGGATCCTTCAACTCGTGTATAGTTAAACGTAAGCTGCCTTTTAATCAATTGCCAATAAATATGGCATTTGATATATTTTTAGCGAAGCGGGTGAGTGGTAAGTTCGGTAGCAATATAATGCTCGAACTTGCCACTCGTGTTGTTTACCTTCCTGAAAGGTTCAACATAGACGATAACCTTTTGCCGCTCTTTAGTTCACAAAATTATACCATTATGAAATGTAATGATGGAAATGTTAATGTTAGCTTAAAATCTAATCTGTATTACAAAAAATAAAAATAATAATAATAAATTAAAATAAAAAAAATTCTTTAAAAATTACAATTTCATAAATTTTTATTGGGGAATGGGACTTGGGGAAAATTATTTTTCAGGTTTATTTTCAGTTCAAAAAATAATAATAAATAAATACAAAATATATTTTAAAAATTACAATTTCATAAATTTTTATTGGGGAAACGGGACTTGGGGAAAATTCTTTTTATTAATAACAGAAAATCTCTCTGACCTGTTTATCTGATTAGTTATCAGATCAGGTCTAATTATCAGATCAAGTCTAATTATCAGACCTGTTAAGAGTTGATATTAGGTCTTTTTATCAGATCAGGTCTGATTATCAGACCTGTTAAGACCTGATACCAGGTCAGATTATCAGATTAGGTATATATGATCGTGATAAATTAATTCTTTTTCAGTGCACCCCAAACCCCGAGAGTGAAATAATCATAATCGACTTTGAATTATAATAAATTTAATTAAAATGAATGAGCAAATGTTGCATCAATTGAACAAAACTAGAAATGCTTTAAAAAATAAATTTTCCGAGTTAAAACATTTTAAAAGTCAGAATATTATGGACTTGGAAGAAAAATTTAAACCGATCACTAAACCGTTAAACGAACTTGTCAATGCAAATAAAAAGTTATATAACGCTGAAGGGAAGAGAAACAAAACAAAGCCGAAAAATAATGAAACTGTGATAAAACGCCGTATATGAAGAAGGGAAACTACATTTTATACTGCAAATAAAAATTCCACCCCTAATATGATGAATATAAATCGTTTGATAATCAATGATATCAAAAGATAATTTATTCAACGTTCTTCTTCTCACCGCCTCATCATCACTCTCATCAATCATCACCTGTATCAAACCAACCCGCTGCTCACACATCGAGTGTATTATCAACTCATCTCTCTCCACCCACTTATCCATTACAAGCAACCCAACCACCGTCGCTTGAAGAGAGTTCTAAAAATTTAAATGTTAGCGAACTAGCACGAGAACACATTTTAGATAAGACATATGGGCCATACAAAAATGAATCTGGTCAATTAATGTTGGGAAACAATCAAATAAAGCTATCAAATAATACAATTGAATTTGATGATGGAGAAAACTTTCAGCTCACAAGTGGATTATATTCTTTAATATTCCACCATCTCCCCAAGAAATACAATACAGATGATTTGAATATATACAGAGAAATTTTAATAAAAACGAATGTATATCGAAGAAATTTTCAACCAAATGGACAAGTGAAGGGGACGAGAGCATTAAAATATTCTCGAATTATTAAACCACTTTTAGCTAAATTAGACGTTGTCGAGTCTACCCCCAAACACAAAACTGATGTTGTAACCGGGTCTGGGTTCATGACACTTGAGAGGAAAAAGCCGTGCTTTATTTATTGGAACGATCCGAACGAGCTTTGTGAACGCCTCCAACTCCTGTTAGCATCACAGGGGGTGGGGCACTTAAATCACGGGAATGAAATTACATCGATAATTGAAGAATTGAGAGAAGCTAAAATTATATTCTAATTAAGTATATATTTATGACTCAATATTCATATGAGATTATAATCGTCATGGCCGTTGATAAGTTTGGACGTTATTTAAAAGAAAAGCAGAACACCAATCATTTAAAGCGATATGAGAAAACCGTGACAGGACTCTATCTTGACACAGACGGGAATTTCAGCATTCAACAAAGGCGTATAAGAAATGGAGGTTTTCCGATTGAAAATGGAGATTTCGTTATCAAAGCATACGTTGACAGTACGATAAATCAGCTGAGAGAATCCCTCATATCATTGATTGTAAATTATCAAACAGAATTTGGAGAAAGTTTTCTCGGTGCGATCGGTAGCGATACCGATGGGAATTTTACTATAAAAAATGATGGAAGGGAAACTAAAGAAACTAAAGTTACCAAGACCGATGTTGACAAGAGCATTGAAGGGTTGAGGGAGTCAATTATTTCTCATAAACAAGAATTAATTGTTAGTATACCCGATATCAAAACTGCTGATATTGAAGATCGATTAGACAGACTTGAGATAGTTATCTCAAGTATTATTGAAAAAATGGGATATTCCAAATAATTTGATACTCCTTCAAATTAATTCGCTTTTAATATTATAAAATTTGATTCATATTCATCTGATAATGAGTAGACGGGGTATTATTAACGAATTACATGCTCCTGCATGGAAAAATTTTCAACGTCGGCGGGTTATAACAAAGGGGATAAATTGCTTATGGCAGGCTGACTTGGTGGAAATGGGAAAATACTCTACATCGAATAATAATTATCGTTATCTATTAACAGTTATTGATACATTTTCCAAATTTGCGTGGGGAGAAGCACTTAAATTTAAGACTGCAACAGATGTTTCCGATGCAATGGAGACAATTTTTAAATCTGGACGTGGTTTTCCGAGAAATCCGCAAACAGACGATGGAAAGGAGTTTTTTAATGCTCAATTTAAGTCTTTAATAAATCGGTATGAAATAAATCACTATTCAACGTTTAGGTGTTTAAAGGCTTCAATTGCTGAAAGATTCAACAGGACTTTAAAAGAACTCATGTGGAAGGAGTTTTCGTACAATGGGACCTATAAATGGATTGATATGTACAGAAGGTTAATTGAATTTTACAATAACAAAATACATAGGATTATAAAAATGGCTCCTATCGAAGTGAACACTAGCAATGAAAAACATATCTTGAAAACGGTATACAATAATATTAAAATGTTTGCAGGTAGCAAACTGAAAATTGGGGATAATGTTCGCATTTCGAAATATAAGGGGGTTTTTGAGATATCATATACACCTAATTGGAATGTTGGAATTTTTAGGATATATAAAATTCAGAATACAAACCCGGTGACCTTTTTATTGAGTGATCTAAATGGGAACCCAGTTAAGGGTGAAGAAAACTCGATTTCCAGATAGCTATTTGGTTGAGAAAGTACTTAAAAGAAAAGGGAAAAGATCCCTTGTTCGCTGGCTCGGTTTTCCGAAATCCGATGACAGCTGGATAAACACATCTGAAATTGTCTAATGAAATAAGTACACAAACAATTTTAAGTTTTCTTTTCTTTTATTTATTTCAAATATTAAAGAAAATTTTAATTTTAACTTATTATATATATATATATATATGGGGCGTTCCACGCAAAATTTGCCACCAAAATTTTTTTTCCTTCTTATATTTTTTTTCGGTTTATTACTTGAAAATATTCGATACGTATTTTTTTATTTCAATCTGATACTTGGAATTTTCGAGAAATAATTTTCTAAAGTTTCCCGTTTTTAAAAAAGATGCTTTTTTCAACCGCATATACTGAGAAAACTAATAAAGATACAACAATTTGTCCAAGACATGAAACGTGCGCCGTTTCCTTAGCTTTCCAATAAGTTAAACTAAAAAAAAATTTTTTTTTTTGAAAAAAAATTAAAATTTAACAAAAAATTAAAAAAAATTCAAATTTGGACATAATTTTTTTTTAATTTTTTATTTTTAAAAGGTAGCCTTAGTGCTTGTTTAAATTCTGATTAAATTTCAGAGTGGAGAAATGAATACTTTCGGAGCAGTGAATTTTTGAATCAACGCTCGCGTGGTCGGAGCCTTAAAAAGATACGAAATCAGTTAAAATTGATGGGAAATGATGGGAAAAAATGCGCAATTCGCGCTCGCGGTACGCTTCAACCACGCGAGCGGTGATTCAAAAATTCACTGCTCCGAATGTATTCATTTCTCCACTCTGAAATTTAATCAGAATTTAAACAAGCACTAAGGCTACCTTTTAAAAATAAAAAATTAAAAAAAATTATGTCCAAATTTGAAATTTTTTTAATTTTTTGTTAAATTTTAATTTTTTTTCATTATAAAAAATTTTTTTTTTTGTTTAACTTATTGGAAAGCTAAGGAAACGGCGCACGTTTCATGTTTGAAAGATTGTCGTATCTTTTCAGTTTCTCAGTATATGGGTGGAAAAAAAAAAGTATTCTTTAAAAACGGGACTTTAGAAAATTATTTCTCGAAAATTCCAAGTATCAGATTGAAATAAAAAATACGTATCGAATATTTTAATAAACCGAAAAAAAATATAGGAAGGAAAACAAATTTTGGCAAGTTTGTGTATACATATATATATATATATATGGTCGGGGCCTTAAAAAGATACGAAATCAGTTAAAATTGATGGGAAATAATGGGAAAAAATTCGCAATTCGCGCTCGCGGTACGCTTCAACCACGCGAGCGGTGATTCAAAAATTCACTGCTCCCAAAGTATTCATTTCTCCACTCTGAAATTTTCGCAGGATTTAAACAAGCCTTAAGGCTACCTTTTAAAAATAAAAAATTAAAAAAAAATTAGGTCCAAATTTGAAAATATTTTAATTTTTTGTTTAATTTAAATTTTTTTTCATTAAAAAAAAATTTTTTTTTTTTAGTTTAACTTATTGGAAAGCTAAGGAAACGGCGCACGTTTCATGTCTTGGAGAAATTGTTGTATCTTCATTAGTTTTCTCAGTATATGCGGTTGAAAAAAGTATCTTTTTTAAAAACGGGAAACTTTAGAAAATTATTTCACGAAAATTCCAAGTATCAGATTGAAATAAAAAAATACGTATCGAATATTTTCAAGTAATAAACCGAAAAAAAAAATATAAGAAGGAAAAAAAAATTTTGGTGGCAAATTTTGCGTGGAACGCCCCATATGTACATTAGATTTAAATTATTTGTAAATCTTATAATTTAACATTTTTTAATAAATTATTATTATTATTATTTACATTTGTTTTATTTTAAATTTAAATTACAAAGTCGGGATTCTCTAATTTAGCCATTTTAATATAATGCCAGACTAAGTCTCGTTCATATTTGTCGAGCGCACTTTGATTTTCATCTCGTTTTCTTTTGAGTTTAATTTTAATATCTTCACTTAGGGAAGATTCATCTATCTGTCTCGAATCTATTGCGCTTGCTTGTAGAGCTGATATACAACCTATTACTTCGGGTTCTATTATATTGTAATGCCCTATCGCAAGAGTTGAAATCCCGTCTTGACAGATAATTCTTTTATCATCCCTATTGTCTAATGTTATTTTAGATATTTTATATGTATTAATTTCATGTCCTCTAGACCTAAACATGTACATACTATCACTTTCTTGCTGCCCTGTAAACAAACAATTTTTGTAATTGTTGAACGTAATTTTTTGTAAGGCACTCCGTTTCACGCCTTTATTCCTTTTTACGCATTTCTCCGGCTGACTACCTGCACCCGCCACTGTGTACGCATACATTTTTGAGCGAAGACCCACAAACTCACGCATTGACCTACCCTGCAGTTCATCTTTAAAGAAACCTAATCTTTTTTTGTTACACTGCTGAAAATTGTATTGCTTAGCAATAACATCTGGATATTCAGATGTGTCGAATTTTGAAGGAACATCAGAACGAATATCGCTATACAAATCTTCTGTTTTTATGGAATATATGAAGGAATCTGTATCCATGTAATTTAATTTCAGTGCATCTTGGAATTTGGGTTTCATGTATGCATAATGGAAATCATACATCTTCCATTTTGATAGCTCCAACACAACGAAACCCAAGTATGTTGGTTTATTGCAAACGTTATGTAATCTTTTCATTTGGATTGCATACATATTTTCAGTGAACTTTTTTGCACTGTGAAAATTTGATTTGGCTATCAAGTCCCTTGCACATAATCTTGGGCGCCCACCTAGACGAATATCCTTGTGCTTTAAGCTGTTTTCCATTGTCTTTCTGTACACCGAGTTGTTTAAAAGCTTAAAAAAGTCTTTCTCAAAATTACTTTTAGCTCTAGTCCTATGCTCAGTATTTAGATCAATATACTTCTTAAGCCATGGTTTTTGCTTAAATTGAAGGATTGCATGAATTTTTTCTACCTCCAGCCCATTTTTAATAGCCTGCTGTAAAACTTTATAGTGTATGACTATATTTTTTTTATCACACAAATCGGCTATTAGTTTCGGATTATTGGCATCAACATACATTAAGTACTCAGATTCCTTTGAAGGATCAAAATCTTCATGGTTTGCCTTTGTATATCTATGAGTACTTTGAACTAGACCCCCTCGAATTCCAGACTGAATAAACGTTATCATGTCAATATCAGTGAGCAATTCGAGGGATATTTCTGTTGTTTTTAGCATCGCATCCCATGACAAACCCGGAGTTGTGTAATAGTGGGCAGGGTCGAGCTCATAAATAGATGAACAAATAGCCATAAAATTCTGGAAAATATCAGTGAGCAGCAAAACATCTGTTTTCAGATATAACTCCATGTAATCCTTAAGTGTTTGACACTTGAAGTGATTCCAAACCTGAACCGCATGCAGGTAGTCAGCCTCAGAACATTCTGTGTCTGTTAAATGACTGTAAAATGCACTCCTTGAGGGTATAGAAGTTTCCGACAACTTCTTTTCAGAATCTAGATATTCATAGGGGAAAACTCCTTTCCTACGAAGTAAACTGAAATCTTGTGTATTTGGAAATTGATTTCGAAGAACCTTGAAATCCCCTTCATTTAAATTTCCTGCAAGAGTGTCTAAGCTAGAGGACATGAAACGAAAAGTGTCTAAAAATCGAATTTCTAACTTATTTTTTCCGACAGTGATATATTTAGATAGTGAAACATATAATTCCTTATTCAAAGGAATTATTTTAATTTCCCCATCAATGTCCCCAAGATTTTTAACGAAAAGGTGGAGGTCATATTTTGAAAGGTTGTGGAAGAACACAGGTATAAAATCACCTGTTCTATATTTTAGGTTGCAATCACTATGTGCTGCCCCACGAAATTGACCTGTAAAATGACAGTGATCTCTCACTCTGTCATTACCTAAAATTCCCTTACATATATGGCAATTAAGTGCCTCATCAAAATCGTAAGAGTCCTGTGTACTCATTTGAATCGGAACTACATGAGTCATGTACTTTTCATAAATAGCAGACAATTCGGACTTTAGTCCAGTCTTTGTTACATATTTATCAAGTGTTGAGTCAAAGGAACACTTGATATAATATGCAAAGGCTATTGGCTTATGCCTATTTACTATTTTTGTTTTTTGACTTACATCTATCGATGAACGTTCAAGTTGCACTCGAAGTCAGCATACACTGCAAATGGGACCTCCAGCTGGCGATGAGTATTTTTTAATTTCAGCTCTGTTTCTCCTTCCTTGGGCGGTTGAATCACGATCTTGCCACATCTTTCTTCATGACGATTGGCTCTTGCCAAACTTGTTGAATAACCGAGGCATATGTCACAGAACAAACGGCTATTTCCAATTTTTCCCAATTGAGATGATAAAAGGCTGAAATAAAAAGATAATAAATTTAATAAGTAAATTTGATAAGTAATAAATATATATTTATTTATTTATTTATTTATTATTTTTTTTATTCTATGTTTTTGTTTCTTTGATTTTATAGATGCTTACCGGGACATATTTTTAATCCAGACATAATGTCCATGTAGATTTGAGGTGCAACAAATTTATATTGTGTTTCCTCTTCGCTCCAGTTAAGAAAAGAGGCCCGGTAACATTGTCCTTTTCCTCTTCATATAGATGTACATTTACACTGATGTGTTGATTTCTCTCTATGAAACGATTTATTTGTTTCAGCTGGATTGGAAACGATATTCCTGAGAAGTCCACTGTGATCCCGTTGCTGGTTTGGATGATTGGAGATTTAATATCCACTCCTTATGCATTGCAGCGTTCTCCCTTTTCTTTTGGGTCAAGTGCTGAGATAATCGCCCACTTGAAGCAGTAAGCATCATTGTTTTGAACATTGATGCATGCTTTCCGGTTTTTCAGGGGTGTGGGTAGCTCGAAATACTCTGATCCTTTTAGAGGAACACATTGTAACATGTTCAATTCAACTCTAATTATTTCAGTTAGTGTCCAATTATATCCGTTGTGTGGGCATCATATAATTCCATTGAATCAGTCGATATCGTAGCCAGAGACATCTTGCTCTGGAACGAATTTACTTCGACAAGAATTTCATCATCCTTCATCAAAATGTATTCCGCAAATAGCTCGAAATTTATTTTTGATGAGATATGAGTGGATAGGTCTCTTTCAATATGAGGGAGCAGCGCTTGACCCGCTTCATTCAGGAATTCACGCGGAATCCTAAGAGCTGCTCCCTCGTTCATGTACATATTGAAGAATACGTCCCTTGAAGCCGTCGGTAATTTGCTTAATTTGGCCATTTACAGGTTTGACCGCAGCATATTTATGTTTATCCGTCCGAACATGGTGATGCCATTTGGTATTGGCAGGAAGTTGTTCCTGACAGAAGTCGCAGAAAATTCCATTCGCGTTCTTGATGATGTTGATGTTCATGTTGTTGGCGTACATTTTGGTTTTTATTTGTTTTGGTTTTTAGTTTATTTAAATTTTTGTTTTAAATTTGAGTTTTTTCACTAAAGCTCGGGCTTGTGAACTTTTGAAATTTTTTAATTATTTGATTTTAAAAACTTAATTTGCACTTGTGTTTTTTAGGATTTTAAATTTCACTGAAACTGACGAATACTCCGAAATGATTGAATAGCAAACTAGAAGTGATTCTTAAGACTCAGTTAGTCTATACGGAGGGGCATAAAAATCCTAAAAACACAAACATTTGGGAATCACTTCACATTTTTCCCACCCTTTTTTATCCCTTTTGAAGCGTGTTCTGAGTTCGTTGAGAAACCGTTACAAGTATTCGATCGGTTGTAAGTGGAGGGAGTGTGGGAAAATCACAGACTATCCTTTTCAAGGGTCTTGGATGATCGTCTTCGTTGGGAAACCGTTACAAGTGTATCCGTTTACCCTACTCCCACACACTGGGAAACCGTTACAAGTGTATGCATTTACCCAACTCCACACACTCCTACGTATTCAACGTATGTGGAGGGAGAGTTGGGAAAATCACACACTGACCCTTTCAAGGATCGTTGGTGAGCATCCTTCCTAGGAATTTAGCTCGCTTCTTCAATTACACACCCTCCCTTTGACTCAGGATTGCTCGTGAACGTACACGTGCGAGGCAGGATCGCTGCGGTGCACCCTTCTCCATGGGTGAACGAGTACATGCGCCTGATAAACATACACGTGCGGGACAGGATCACTCGCGATCGTGGGAACCCTTGAACACTTGTTTCTCAAGTGTCCTTTTACATGCTGTGACCCTAATTTATTCCATCTTTATTACCCCCCTCGGTTGACAGGTTGAAATCTAACCCTCATTAATTGCATTTTTTATTACTTAATTTTGACAGCTAACCCATTAAATGCATTTTATTACCCTTGCCGACATCAAAGGTCCCGAAAATCGCGTTATAATACTACTGAAACATTTTGTCCATCCTCCATCTTTAAGCTTAACGACGTTTTGTAGACCGATACTTTTCTGACTGGCCCACTCGGTTGATGCACCTCTCTCAGTTTAGTCCAAGCTTCAAACGATATCGTACACGTTTTTATATAGCTTAGTTGCGACGTTTTAACGCTGAGAGTGATCATGGCTAGAGCCTTACTGTCACGGCTTGACCAATTCGAGTTTTCACCTGCATCATCCTGTTTCAATGTGCCTGATGCTACGTCCCATAGCTCCGCGTGTACCAGTACGCTGCGCATCTGTATACGCCAAGAATCATAATTCTTTTCTTCCAATTTGTCGATTTGGTATAGCGCACTCATACTTAAGTTTTTCGTTTAGCGATCCGATTTCGATTCCATCTGCTTGCACTCGTAATGCAAACACCGCTACTATTTTCAACTTCTCGAAACTTCTTTACTCAAGAACCGCGTGGCCTATACATGTATATGTATGTATATTAGAGATGTTCTTATTTTTCAAAGTCGACAAATCAAGGAGTGCCGGCCGGTTTTTTGTTCCTTTTAGTCTAAAAGTATTGCATGCCAAATTTGGTGACAATCAGATAACGTTTAGTGGACCCGGAAAAAATTTGAAATTAAAAAAAAAAAAATTGACGAATTTTGTAATTTTTTCGGATTTTTCATTATTGCTCAAACAAAACGTCATTATTTTATTTAAATTTAACGTAGAATTGAAAAATACTCAGTAAAAAAACACTTAGGTCTATCATTGAATAATTAAAAAAAAACGTCATTTTTTTCGATTTTTTTAATCAATTTTAGTTATTTTTTCATCTTTGGACTTTTCGATCTGTTTTTTTATTATTTATTTGCATCAATACAAAAATATAGGACTAAATAAATGATCAGGCTTCAAAGTTCAATCAATCTGTACATTTGTATTTCTTAAGACTAAACGTGTTTAATGCATTAAGTCACATTTTTTGTATGATGGATATTTCTTGCGATAAGCTTCCACCATTTGAAGTACAATTTGAATTTCATCTTCATCTTTTGTCAATAATCTATTGTAGTCTTGAATAAATTTAATTCCGCGCTCAGCTGTATCATTCACAACAAACAAATCACGGCAGAACTCCAACCTTCTTCGAATTCGAAAGAAGCTTCCCAAGTCGAGGGATCGGACTTTAAAATCTCTGAAGACAATCCAAAATGACTGAAAAACTGCTTTGTTCTTTCTGAAACGAAATCACTTAAAGTGTACTTTTCAAATTCAAGCAAATTTGAATGTCTTTGACCATTTTTGAATTGAACAATTGGTTCTTTCTTGTCTAAATTTTCAATCATTTTGCGCTTCTCTTCGAAAGGTACCTTGGAGTCAAAAAATGCCAAAGCCACTTTTTCGTCGGTATTGTACCATAAGTGATTACTCATTTTCTTGATGATGGCAGCTGAGATTGCTGGATCTGTTTCCGCATACTTAATAATGGCTTTAAGGAAATTCAAGTCCTGGGATGGAGCCGAAATTGCTTTTGTACATCCAAACCATGCTTTCACGTAAAGTGTGACCAAAAAATTACAAATATCACGTAAACCATCTGTTTCTTTTTTTGTGAGTTTCAATTTTGTTCGAAAGAGGAAAATTTTTAAACAATAAATCGCTTTCGACATCCATCGCGCATGGCTGGTAGCACCGGGGGCTTTAAACTTGAAATTGCCTGCACCGAGAAAAGTCAAAGTGAGCTGCAGAAATTCTTTATAATCACCTCGAGCATGGAATTTTGATAGTTCGTTTGTGCAAAATGTTATCATTACCATGCGTTCATCTTCGTACTTATATGTTCCGATGGAAAATGTTTCATGGTTTAAAATGCCCTAGGATTTGCAAAATCGTTCAAAGATCGGCACCTCTGCTCCAGAAGGTAGAGACAATTTAGTTTCAAATACCGCTCGTAAATATATTTCATAAGTGTGGTGTCGACATGGCAGGTCAAACATTTTGTGACCTATCTTCTTTTGTAATAGAACCGCTGCAACTGAATGGATTCCGGTATTCGAAGATGTCGTGTCATATGATGAACCTTTGACTTGCTTTGAATCAATATCCCATTGAAGTAATCGTTGATGAACCACGTCTGAAATATTTTCACCGGAGGCAGAATTTATTTTCGGTGCTCCAAGGAATTAGCTTGTTTCATTGTAGCTAACAAGAACTGCGATTCGATCAACTTTTGGTTTTCCGGTCAAATCTGACCTTAGCTTTCCGTCGAAATGAACGATTAATGATCCATATTTACTTATCTGAAAATGAATTACAAATAACCACAAAATTCTACTTAGTTAGAATTTAGAGTAACTAAATTTAAGCTTAAATAACATTATCAGAGAAGCCAGCTGAAATTTCTTTAAAGTCTCTCAAACGATTCTCTTGCGATTAATTGCATATCCCTCTACTCGATGTCCCAATGCGTTAGCAGCAGCAATGTGTACGGCCATTCCATCCGAAACTTTGGCATTATCCAAAGCCCCCACCAAACGCGTTGTATTGATGCAAATAAATAATGAAAATAACAGATCGAAAAGTCCAAAGATGAAAAAAAAACTAAAATTTATAAAAAAAAATCGAAAAAAATTACTTTTTTTTTAAATTATTAAATGAAAGACCTAAGTGTTTTTTTACTGTGTATTTTTCAATTCTACGTTAAATTTAAATAAAATAATGACGTTTTGTTTGAGCAATAATGATGGAATATGAAGTTTTCAGTGAAAACTCCGAAAAAATTACAAAATTCGTCAAATTTTTTTTTCAAAAATTTCAAATTTTTTCCGTGTCCACTAAACGTTATCCGATCGTCACCAAATTTGGCATGCAATACTTTTAGACTAAAAGGAACAAAAAACCGGCCGGCACTCCTTGATACATGGACTACAAATTTTGTGCCCTGGCACAGTGGGCGATTTGGCCGATCTAGCGACAGGAAATTCAAAAATTTTTTGTTGAAATGTTCCAAAATTTGAATTCCCGCCGATAACTAAATATTTAATTAGCACAAAAATACTATTTTTGGTGTTTTAATCGATATATTTGATGAGCTGTGAGCTTTCAAAGTGAGCATATGTTTTCACTGCAATCATTATAAGTATTTTCAGCGTTTTTTCGAGGTACTTCATTTCTTTGTAAAAATTGAAATTTTAACCTTTTCGAAGATTTTTTTTTTGTTTTACAAGAATTCAGGTATGTAGTAATAGAAAAAAAACGTTTTGTGACCTGTGATAAGTGTTGAATTATTAAATGGTGATTGAATGTGGTAAGCTTTAAATGACCCTTTTTGTGAATAATTGTTAACTTCTGTGGAATAGAACTATTGATGACCGTACTTGTCCGCGCTAATTGTGTATACATTTGAAAATATGAATCGTCCTCTATTCAAAATGACCAAACTTAGCTGGGTCAAAGTGCGTCATCTAATATTTTTCATATTGCAGAAATCATGTAATTGGTCCAGAAGCGCCCTTTTTTCAGTATGGCATGCTGCTTTTGGTCTTTGTAAGGGAGGGCGAAATATCAGAATCTGATTGGTGCAGCGACTTCGAATAATTTTTTTTATACTTAAAAATAAATAAGGAACAAAAAAAAGAAAAAAAAATTTGTTAAATTAAGAAATAAAGTTTTCTATTTTTTTATTTTTAAAAATAAAAAATTAAATTTAAAAAAAAATAATTTTTTGTATTGCTTTTTAAGTTATTATTACGATAAAAAATTTTTCTTTTGAAAAATCTTTTATTTTTTGAGTTATTCATTTTCTTTCGCTAGATTGGCCAAATCGCCCACTGTGCCTGGGCCCAGAACCTCTTGATGTGGATTCCAGCTTGAGTAAGAAACACGTCCGGCTTGGTTAATTGTATACATATGGAATGATCTTTATTCGATACGTTTAGTGACTGCAGTTGGTACTATCGATACATATTAGTTGCTAGAGATTACAATGATATCTGATAGTTTTAATAGAAATATCAACTCAGCAAATGAAGGTCTCTTTTTGGATCCCTTACATTTTGGTCAATCGAGCCTTAAATCAACTCTGCAGTTTCCCCCTGATTGGTAAGGGACTCAGAGAAAGCCAGCTCATTTAAATATTGCTAAGTTAATCTTGCAGCTAAAGGTAGCAAAAATAATTGACTCTGGTTTCCCCCTGCGTGGGGGAAAGTATAAAAAAAGCAAAAAGATACAAAAGAATCTTTTATGTTTTAAATTAAAACAAACACCTTATAGTATTTAAAAACCTAAAGGTCGTTTTGTTTGCCGTAATAATTTGTGGTAAGGCGTGCTTGAGGCCATACATCAGCAATTGTGAAAAAAAGGTACAAAAAAATACCAAAAAATTTTTAAAAAAAAATTTGGGTTTTTTGAAAAACCTCGGGTAGGTCAAGGGCTGGCCAGGACCATCCAGGACATTTATTTGATTCAGGAAAGTGGTGCTAGAAAGGGAAAATTCCGACCCGAGCCCCAGTAACAACGCTGGTTTGAACCTGGATTAGGCTTAAAAATAGATATATATGGTTTATTGAAATTAATGACAGAGTAAATATTTCCGGAGTCGGGGTTCCGACCAGCGAGCGTCCGTGTCCTGCGGGAGGGGTCGCGGGTCCGGGATCCGCGGCGGTGGCTTCCTGTCGTTCGAGTGGGATGATCGGGGTCCCGTGGTGCGTCCCTGGCCTTCGGGAAGACGTGGATCAATTGAGACGAGACCGTCAATAAGGATACGTAGTGTTAATGGGACGGGGCCGTCAGCAGGACGAAGCCGTCAGCGGTTTGCGAGAGTTTGGGACGAAACCGTCAACGGTGTGTGAGAAGTAGGACGGAGCCGTCTGGCGGGTGGACGAAGCCGTCTGGACGAAGCCGTCAGCGGATTGAGAATTAGGACGGAGCCGTCAATACGAGACGGCAGGACGAAGCCGTCAGCAAGATGGAGGACGAAGCCGTCAGCAATGATGAGAAATAGGACGAAGCCGTCTGCGGGACGGAGCCGTCAGCGATGTATGAGAATTAGGACGAAGCCGTCTGCAGGACGAAGCCGTCAGGGATATGAGAGAATGGGACGGAGCCGTCAACGATATACGAGAAATAGGACGAAGCCGTCTGCAGGACGAAGCCGTCAGCAATGTATGAGAAATAGGACGAAGGTGGACGAAGCCGTCAGCAGTATATGAGAAATAGGACGAAGCCGTCTGCAGGACGAAGCCGTCAGTTATGAGAAATAGACGAAGCCGTCTGCGGGACGAAGCCGTCAGCAGTATATGAGAAATAGGACGAAGCCGTCTGCGGGACGAAGCCGTCAGCAGTATATGAGAAATAGGACGAAGCCGTCTGCGGGACGAAGCCGTCAGCAGTATAGTGAGAAATAGGACGAAGCCGTCTGCGGGACGAAGCCGTCAGCAGTATATGAGAAATAGGACGAAGCCGTCTGCGGGACGAAGCCGTCAGCAGTGTATGAGAAATAGGACGAAGCCGTCTGCGGGACGAAGCCGTCAGCGGTATAGGTGAGAAATAGGACGAAGCCGTCTGCGGACGAAGCCGTCAGCGGTATATGAGAAATAGGACGAAGCCGTCTGCGGACGAAGCCGTCAGCGATATAGGCGAGAAATAGGACGAAGCCGTCTGCAGGACGAAGCCGTCAGCGAGGTATAAGACAATAGGACGGGCCGTCTGCACAAGACTTAATATGGCAAATATATAGACTTAGTATGGGGGAATAGGACGAAGCCGTCAACCAATACCTAGGTTAGTTAAGTCTTACTCCTTTGTTACCGCTGTTCCAGTTCCTTGGTTGCTGCTTGCTGCTTGCTGCTGCGCGCTAGGTGACTTCCACCTTGGTCGACTCCGACCACCGAATGATAGCTCTGAGGCTAGCGGCCGGCTTTATATAGCGCTTGGCGGGTTTTAGTGTGCCTGCACGGGCTGTGGATTTGCCCGAATAGTGTGGCAGCTACCTGGGCATTTGCCCGAATTAGTGTGGCCAGTGGTTTTGTTCGTTGGGGCGGGCGCGCGCACCGTGTTTGAATTTGAATGTCTTTATTGTTGGGCGGTTGTTTATGGGCGTGGGTTCGCTAGTTATTTTACTTATTATTTATTTACAGTCCGAGTTGTATTATTATTTATTTAGTTTAGTTGTTATTATTATTTATGTACAGTTTTGTATTATTTATTTATTTAGTTTAGCTGTTATTATTATTTATGTACAGTTTTGTATTATTTATTTATTTAGTTTAGTTGTTATTATTTATGTACAGTGTTGTATTATTTATTTATTTAGTTTAGTTGTTATTATTATTTATTATTTTGTGCGCCCCGCGTCACACTCCCCCCTCCTTTGGGAAGTGACGCTTTATGGTCACGAAATTACCTCTATTGGAGGTAATTCGCCACCAATTTCCGCCGTCCCTCTCCAGCCAGCGTTTCTGCGTCCGCTTCTTTTTCTCCGCCAGCGTTGCCCTTATTTTCTCCATTGTTGATTCGGAGATTCGGGCTCCTTCTGGCATGGTCCATCCTGAGACTTGTCCCGCGTGGTCGGAATCTAGTTCCAGGATGTCCTGGTCCGGAGAGCTGTCTCGCGGTGCTGTTGTCCTTGCCGTTGTGCTGGTTATTCCGGCTGTCCGAAAGTTGACTGGCGCTGGTGCCTTTTCCATTGGTCGGTTTCCGTTATCCTGTCCTGTTGGTTGTGCCTGGGTCGTCATCGATCTACTTGTCTGCCTTTCTCCGCTGCTTTGCTGGTGTCTTGGATTTGCCCTTGGGAGATGTGCGACTCTGGTCCGGCCCCGTTGGACGGTCTCCGTCACCGGTCGGGCCCTTCCGTCGTCGCTCACCTCCCTCAGGTTAATCCTGCCAGCATTCCCCGGTGGGGTTCCGGCTTCCCCGTCTCGGCCCTGTTGGACGAATTCCGTCGGCTGTCGGACCGGGGCGGGGTAGCCTGTTCCCCTTTGGCATGGCGGTTGGGACACTCCAGCCTGGATCTTCCGCAATGTCTCCGGCGGTTGGATCCTCGCCTCGCGGCTTGTGGTCGGTCCCTCGGCGTTTGGTTGGGCGCTCGGGTTGCTGCTGTTTCCCTGGACGGTCTCCGTCGACTGGGAAGTGCTTGCACCCTGCGTCCCCGGGCGGTTCGGCGGTACCATTTTTGGTGGTGCCGTCCGTTTTCGGGTTGTACCCTGTGCCTGGGGCTCGATCAATTTTGATCGGGTTTGCCCTGCCTTAGCCTTGGCATAGCTTCTCCTCACTTGCTCGGCGCTCACTTTGAACTTGTTCATAGTTGCTGTTGCTCGCCTTCTGTGGCCCGGACTGGTTTTGGCTCTGCTTATATAGGCCTATTCCGCCTTTTGGTGTGGTTGCCTTCGATCTTGTTTTCCCTCCTTAGTGTGCCCGTTGTTCCTGCTAGGTTTAATCCCTCATTTTCCGCTGTTGTCGATATATCGATATGCTCTTGTCCGATAGTCGATTTCTCGAGTTCATTTTGGTTTGATTCCTCGCTTACATGTGGTTTTGTGTCTCCGATATATATTCGTTTTGTTTTCCGCGTTGTTTGATTTCTAACTGTCAGTATTACCGGAGACACGAACCCTGTTACTTTCCATGGACCGTCGTATTTCGGGGCTAATTTCGCATTAAATTTATCCGCCGCGTTAGATAAATGGTGTGTCTTGCACCATACGAGATCACCCCTTGCCGGCTTCCATTCCCTTTTTCGCATGTCGTACTGTCGTTTTTGTTGTTCCGCTGCTCTTCCCATGTGTCCTGCAGCTTCTTTCCGTATGCCTTCTATGCGCTTCCATCGTTTTTCCACGCTCTCTTCCTTTATTCCTGATCCTTCCGTTTCCCTGTCGAATACGGTGTTCGGAATTCTCAGCTCCTTTCCCAGTACTATCTGTGCAGGGCTGTACTTCGTGGACTCCGACGTGCTACTGTTAAACGCCAGCATCAGTTCTGGGAGTTTATCATCCCAGTTCGTCTGGTCCTCACCCGTTATCTGGGCGATCATTGTTTTGATGGTCCGATTTGTTCTTTCCGTTGGGTTTTCTTGTGGAGTATATGGGGCCGTGAACTGTTGTTTGATTCCCCATCTCTCCATTTCTTGCTTCGTTTTGCGGCCGGTGAATTGGACTCCGTTATCCGATATTAATATCTTCGGTGCACCAAATCTTGTCACAATCCTTTCCCGGAACGCCCGCAAGAATGAATCGGCCGTGGCTTGTCGTATTGCCGCCAACTCTACCCATTTGGAAAACTTGTCCACCATGACGAGTAGTGCCGTGTTTCCGTGTTTAGATCGCGGCAGTGGTCCTACAAAATCGACGCATACCGTCTCCCACGGGGCTTCCGCGACCTTAGTCAGCATCTTCCCTGCTGCCTTCTGCTGTGCCACTTTGTATCTTTGACAGCTCTCGCAGCTTCTTACAAAGTTCCGTACATCCTTTGTCAGTTGCGGCCAGAAGTACTTTGTTCTTATTCTTCTTGCCGTTTTGAACATTCCCATGTGTCCTGTTTCGGCCTGGCAATGATTCTCTGTTAGAATCTGTTGTACTTCTTCTTCTGGCACGCACAGTTTCCATGGGTGTTGGTCCCTTCTGTCCTGACTCAGTTTGTATAGCCTTTTTCCTTCGACTCGGAACTCTGTGTCCTGTGGGTTCTCTTGTATCTCACTGATCTTCCGGCTTATCCAACTTCCGGTGTTCTTGATCGCCTTTAGTTCCACTGGTGGGGCTCTTGACAGTGTGTCTGCCACCACGTTCAGCTTCCCTTTACGATATTGCACCTCAAATTGGTATGGTTGAAGCCCCAGTGCCCACCGTGCTATTCTCCCTGCTGGACTTTTTATGGAGTTTAACCACTTAAGCGCCATATGGTCTGTCACCACTATAAATTGGTATCCTTCCAGGTACATCTTAAACTTCCCGATGCCCCAATGGATTGCTAGACATTCCTTTTCTGTTGCGCTGTAATTTTGCTCCGCCTTACTTAGCTTCCGGCTTGCAAATGATATTACGTGTTCTCCGTCCTCCGTTTCCTGGGTGAGTACGGCTCCAATGCCCACGTCGCTGGCATCCGTCTGCAGTTTGAACTGCTTTGTAAAGTCGGGACATACCAGTACCGGTGCTTCTGTGAGACTTTCCTTGAGGCTGTCAAAGGATTGTTGTTGACGATCGCCCCATTCGAACTTTTTTCCTTTACAGATTAATTCATGTAGCGGTCCTGCTTGTTCGGTGAACTTCGGTATGAACCTTCTGTACCAAGAGGCCATCCCTAGAAAGCTGTGTACTTCTTTGGTGGTTTTCGGCGCTGGTAGGTCTTTGATCGCCGCTACCTTTTCGGGGTCCGTTCGGATACCCTGATCGCTCACCACGTGTCCCAGGTATTTCAGCTCCTTTTGAAAAAACTTGCATTTTTCTGGGTTGATGCGCAAGTTTGCTTGCTGCAATCTCCTGAATACCTCTGTCAGCTTTTCCAGGTGCTCTTCCTTTGTGCGTCCTATTACGATGATATCATCTAGGTACGCGAAGGCAAATGGCTCCATTTCCGGTCCGATAACGTTGTCAAGTGCTCGCTGGAAGGTTGCTGGCGCTGTGGTCAGTCCGAATGGCATTACTGTCCACTGGAACAGCCCTCGGCCCGGTACCGTAAATGCCGTGTATTGCCTGCTCTTCTCCTCGACTGGGATTTGCCAATAGCCCGATTTCAAGTCTATCGTGCTTATGTACTTGGCTTCCCGTAGCTGGTCGAGGATGAAGTTCATACGAGGTACGGGGTATGCATCTTTTTCGGTCCGGTCGTTCAGCAACCTGTAGTCGATGCACATTCTCCACTCGTTATTTTTTTTCCTCACTAGCACTACGGGTGCACTATATGGACTTCGTGATCGCTCTATCAAGCCCAGGCTTAGCAATTCGTCTACCTGTTCGTTGATTATTGCCTGCTGTTTGGGGTTTCGCGGGTAATACCTCTGCTTGATGGGTTTGTCGTCCTTTAGGTAGATTTTGTGTACGGCTGCGTTGCTGACTCCCTTCATGTTCTCGAATATTCGTTTGTTTTCTTCCAGAAATGCTTCGATCTCCTGTTCGGACAGATTCCCCGGCGCCGTTGGCTCCTGTATGCCTTGTCCGTCATCTCCTCCTCCGTTGTCGAATCCCCTGATTTTTAGTTCGAGTCCGCCGCATCTGAGTACGCTTTCTGCACCAGCCAGGAAGTCCATTCCCAAGAGGATTCCTCCCTCCACATTCGGTAGGATCATGAATGTTATCTCGAACCTTCGTCCTCCGAACTCTACGTTTGCCCTGAAGCCTCCCATCGCCTTCTGTCGCGATCCATCCGCTAGTGATATCTCCGCCTGCAGTTTGTTCCACCTTCCTTCCTCTCTTAGGTCTTGGAACATGTTCCTGCTTATTGCGCTCTTGGTTGCACCGGTGTCTATTATGCCCTTGGCAATCCTACACCCTACTCCAAACGTTGCTACTATCTGGTAGCCGTCGCACATTATACCACCCGCTGCTGGACCCATTCTTCGTGCCTGAGCTGCCAGCTCTATCCGCTCAGGCCTCCGGCGTTTCCCGACCTGGTTCGACAGCATTCTGTTGTCCTGACTCCGTTTCTCCCGCACACCCAACAGAACAGTCTCGGTGGGTTTCCGCATGTGCGTGCCGTATGTCCGGTTCCGCCGCATCGCATGCATATTTCTGACCTCACCGGCTGTGGTGCTGTTTGTCCGGTTTGTGCTTCCATTTGCTCGATCTCTTCTACCTCTTCCGCGAGCTTGAGGAATTCCGTCAGTGTTGTAAATCCGGTTCTTCTTGCATATAGCTTCAGTTTGCTTCTGCAATTTTTGTATACCCAGTCTAGTTTTTCTGATTCCGATAGCTTCGTGAATCTCATGAGCTTTCTTAGGTTCATCGCGTATTCCCTTACTGGCTCGTTTTCCCTTTGTCTTAGCTGTGCTATCTGGGTTTCTAACTGCTCTCCATACCGGGGCGGTAGGAAATACTCCAGCAGTTCTGTTCGGACTTGTGCCCATGATGTGATCCTTGTTGGCGTCGTGTTCCACCAATCTATTGCGATCCCTTCCAGTATGAATGGCATTGTCTGGACTAGCTGGTCGAGGTGGAGTCCGTATCCATTTGCCCATTGTTCCATTTTTTCTAGGAATTCTAGTGGGTTGGATGTTCCTTGGTACCTTATGTCCCAGTTTCGTACCCTGTCGATAATCCCTGTCTCCTTCTTGCCCTCCATTTTTGTTTCGATCTCGTTGTCCATTCTTGTTTTTTCCTCCGTTACGATGATCTCTGGTATTCTAGCAGGGCTTTTCTCCCTCCGGTATTTTTCTGCCAGCAGTGTCAGCTTCTTTCTTACTGTTTCTGCGTGGTCCGTCCTTTTCGAGAAAGCGGCCAATGTTTTCCGTAATTCCTCGTTCTTTCCTGATGAATCCAATCCAAATTCACTTGCGTACTCTATCAATTCTGGTTTTGTTGCCATATATACCCAACTGGACATTACTTTCTCGGCGTCGGCTCCTTCTAAACACCACTTAATCTGCTCGGGCGCCACCTGTGACGTTCGGTCAAGCCTCGGGTAGGTCAGGGCTGGCCAGGATCATCCAGGACATTTATTTGATTCAGGAAAGTGGTGCTAGAAAGGGAAAATTCCGACCCGAGCCCCAGTAACAACGCTGGTTGAACCTGGATTAGGCTTAAAAATAGATATATATGGTTTATTGAAATTAATGACAGAGTAAATATTTCCGGAGTCGGGGTTCCGACCAGCGAGCGTCCGTGTCCTGCGGGAGGGGTCGCGGGTCCGGGGTCCGCGTCGGTGGCTTCCTGTCGTTCGAGTGGGATGATCGGGGTCCCGTGATGCGTCCCTGGCCTTCGGGAAGACGTGGATCAATTGAGACGAGACCGTCAATAAGGATACGTAGTGTTAATGGGACGGAGCCGTCAGCAGGACGAAGCCGTCAGCGGTTTGAAATTTGGGACGAGGCCGTCAGCGGTGTGTGGCGAATAGGACGAAGCCGTCTGCAGGATATGCGAGAATTAGGACGGAGCCGTCAACGATATACGAGAAATAGGACGAAGCCGTCTGCAGGACGAAGCCGTCAGCAATGTATGAGAAATAGGACGAAGCCGTCTGCAGGACGAAGCCGTCAGCAATGTATGAGAAATAGGACGAAGCCGTCTGCGGGACGAAGCCGTCAGCGAGGTATGAGAATTAGGACGAAGCCGTCTGCAGGACGAAGCCGTCAGCGAGATATGAGAGAATTAGGACGGAGCCGTCAACGATACACGAGAAATAGGACGAAGCCGTCTGCAGGACGAAGCCGTCAGCAATGTATGAGAAATAGGACGAAGCCGTCTGCGGGACGAAGCCGTCAGCAGTGTATGAGAAATAGGACGAAGCCGTCTGCGGGACGAAGCCGTCAGCAGTATATGAGAAATAGGACGAAGCCGTCTGCGGGACGAAGCCGTCAGCAGTATATGAGAAATAGGACGAAGCCGTCTGCGGGACGAAGCCGTCAGCAGTATACGAGAAATAGGACGAAGCCGTCTGCGGGACGAAGCCGTCAGCAGTATATGAGAAATAGGACGAAGCCGTCTGCGGGACGAAGCCGTCAGCAGTATATGAGAAATAGGACGAAGCCGTCTGCGGGACGAAGCCGTCAGCAGTATATGAGAAATAGGACGAAGCCGTCTGCGGGACGAAGCCGTCAGCAGTATATGAGAAATAGGACGAAGCCGTCTGCGGGACGAAGCCGTCAGCGATATAGGCGAGAAATAGGACGAAGCCGTCTGCAGGACGAAGCCGTCAGCGAGGTATAAGACAATAGGACGGAGCCGTCTGCACAAGACTTAATATGGCAAATATATAGACTTAGTATGGGGAAATAGGACGAAGCCGTCAACCAATACCTAGGTTAGTTAAGTCTTACTCCTTTGTTACCGCTGTTCCAGTTCCTTGGTTGCTGCTTGCTGCTTGCTGCTGCGCGCTAGGTGACTTCCACCTTGGTCGACTCCGACCACCGAATGATAGCTCTGAGGCTAGCGGCCGGCTTTATATAGCGCTTGGCGGGTTTTAGTGTGCCTGCACGGGCTGTGGATTTGCCCGAATAGTGTGGCAGCTACCTGGGCATTTGCCCGAATTAGTGTGGCCAGTGGTTTTGTTCGTTGGGGCGGGCGCGCGCACCGTGTTTGAATTTGAATGTCTTTATTGTTGGGCGGTTGTTTATGGGCGTGGGTTCGCTAGTTATTTTACTTATTATTTATTTACAGTCCGAGTTGTATTTAGTTTAGTTGTTATTATTATTTATGTACAGTTTTGTATTATTTATTTATTTAGTTTAGCTGTTATTATTATTTATGTACAGTTTTGTATTATTTATTTATTTAGTTTAGTTGTTATTATTTATGTACAGTGTTGTATTATTTATTTATTTATTTTTTTTATTTATTTATTTATTACAGTTTTGGCGCCCGCCACAGCTCGAAATTGAGTTTAGAGTTAATAAAAAAAAAAAAAAAAAAAAAAAAAAAAAAAAAAAAAAAAAAAAAAAAAAAAAAATAAAAAATTAAAAAAGTGCCAAAAAAAAATCTCTTTAAATCATTTTTAAACATCGACGGCAACAAGTTAAACATAGAGAGGGAGGGAAGGAAGACCCGGGGAAAAAAAAAACCCCAAAAAAACCAAAAAAAAAAAGCACCAAAAAAAAAAACACCAACAAAAAACCCCCCCCCCCCCCCCCCAACCCAAAAACAAAAAAACGTAGATAAGTGTACATTACGTATTTTAATTTTATTGCTATTGGTTACAAAAAAAAAAAAAAATAGATTACAATTAAAAACTTGTGAAATCAAGCTCATTAACAAACAAAAAAAAAAAAACAAAATTTCTTATACCTACCATCAAAAAATAAATAAATCTTTAATTCATAATGATGTCGTAAAAAAGCATTCAATTTTTAAAGAAGCAGTCCGAAATTATTTTGGAAATTAGGAAGTTGGAAGCAAAACCAACTTTGTCAGATTCCGATTTAGTAAGCTTAGAGGAGCTTCAAAAATGCTTCATTGCTAATCATAGCAATTTAACAAAGATCGGCGTTGTCGATCATGAATATTTTAATTCGAAGCAGTATGACCTAATAATGATGGTCTTAGCTCAAATTAAAATTAAAGCAGAGAAAAGTAAAACTAGTTCCGTTGAGCACACAGCCCCTGTTTCAAACCCGGAGAAGAAGGGTATTCCAAGAACAGAGGGTATGGCACAAAAGCCAAGTGACAATACTATAAAAATAGAGCAGGCGTTCCGAAATAACGTTAGTCAATTTAAAGAATATTTAGATGAGACGTCAAAAATGATAGATAGTAGTCCAGATTTCCTTAAAATAAGGAAAAACAAAATAGAGTTCCTTTGGAACAAAATATATAACCTGATAGAACAGGTTAACACTTATTTCGAAAGTTCGCTATTCAATGAAGAAATTAGCGAACTTGAATTTGACAGGCAGAATATTTTAGCAGCCATAAAAAGTCGACTCAGTGGAGAAAACAACAAAGCTGAAATGTCGACGGTTGTTAAGGCAGAGGAGTTATCAACCCTGCCTAGAATCCAGATACCCACTTTCTTTGGTGTTTCCAAAGAATGGGATCATTTTAATGAGCTCTTCACAGAGCTCATTCATACGAGGGAGGATCTTAGTCCTTCACTCAAATTTAATTATCTAAAGTCAGCTTTAAAAGGAGAAGCCAGGAATATGGTGACTCATTTACTGCTTAGCTCTGGAGAAAATTACGAAGCCACTTGGGAGTTTTTGACCAAGCGGTTTGAAAATAAAAGGAAAATTTTCTCAGAGCACATGAATAGGCTTATTGATATGCCAAATTTAAATTTGGAATAAAATAAGCAAATTAAGACATTTATTGACACGATTAACGAGTCAATTTACATTGTCAAATTAAAGGCAAAATTGCCAGAAGATGTGGATGCAATTTTTGCTCACATAATTCTAAGAAAATTTAACAAAGAGTCGCTCAATTTATTTGAAAGCCATGTCAAAAAGACAAAAGAAATCCAGGCACTTTCTGATGTCATGTACTTTTTAGAGCAAAGGCTCAATTCTATTTCATCATTTTTACAGGAAGATGAACCTGTAAACCTGTAATACTACCATTAATAAAAATTATATTGACAATTGTGCATATTGCAAAATACCGGGGCATAATAAATAAAAAAAAATAAATGTTGGGGGGGAGATCTCCCTACGGAGACTTAAGGCACTGCGACCGAGCGATCTTTTGTGCCTATGTTGCTCCCTAATGAGACAAGAGTTGCTCAGCCTCCCTTATGAAGGCTAGCAGGTCTCTGGTCGAGGCTTGCCTGATCTGCGAAGCTGTCAAGAGCTCGCTATGCAGGTGCCTCCTTCTGGACCAAATAATGGCTGGACACTCACAAAGAATGTGTTTGGTCGTCTAGTCGTCTTCTTTACAGAGCCTGCACTCCGTATCCGAGGACAGACGCATCTTGTGAAGATGGTAGTTTAAGACATGGTGGCCGGTGAGGTAGGCTACCAATAGTCTTAGGTCCATCCTGGAACAGTGTTCCTGTTCTTTAGCTTGACGACATCCTGAGCTGGAAATCCAATGCCTGGACTTAGCTCCTTTAACCCATCTTCCAACCATATCGTTGGCTGCGGCCCACCCTAAGCCACAGAAAGGCTCCGGACCGTGTAAAGGAGTCGCTGAGCCGACTCTTGCCAGCTCATCAGCGTTTTCGTTGCCGGGAATTCCGGCATGACCGGGGAACCAGCACAAGGTTACCCTGTTCCCAGTGGAGAGTTGCTGGAGGCTGGTCCAGCAGTCTGCGACGAGTTTGGAGCTTATCCTCCAAGAGGATAGCGCTTTGATCGCCGCTTGGCTATCCGAATAGATATTTATTGTAGCTCCTCTCATTCTTTTAGCAAGGATGAGTTTGGAGCAGGCCTCAATGGCATGAATCTCTGATTGTAAAACACTGGGCCATTTACCTAGTGGAATCGAGACTCTGGTGTTAGGTCCAAAGATCCCCGCACCCGCCCCTTGCTCAGTTTTGGACCCATCAGTGAACCACTGCAGGCTGCCGGGGTCACAGCAAGGGTTGCCATTATCCAACGCCCTACGGTCTGGGATGAGAGTCCTAAATTTCGCCCCGAAGTAGAGTTTCGTGGTCATGAGATCTATTTGGCTGCAGATCTCTAAGCCAGAAACATTTTTCAAAATCCTAACATGACCAGCATCATCTGTCAGTAACCCAGATGTGAGCTTGATTCTAAGAAGGCTTCTAGCGGCTCCTTCTTGTATGTGAATGTGTAGCGGAGTTAATCCAATGATTTTCTCCATCGCCACAGTTGGGCATGTGCGTAGAGCTCCCGATAGAGATGCACACACTAGCCGCTGCAACGTGCTACATTTCTAAATGGCCGAGACCTGCTGTACCTTGGGCCCCCACACAAGAGCAGCATAGGTCAAAACAGGCCTGACCATCATGCAGTAAAGCCACATGATGGATTTGGAATCAAGGCCCCACGTCTTACCATATAGCCTACGACATGCCCATAAAGCATTAGTAGCCTTGGTAATCGTCTTGTTGAGGTGCGAGTTCCAGTTAAGTCGCTTATCTAGAACAACTCCCAGATATTTGACCTCACTGGAGAGCTCTACGGGGGTCCCCCCAATGACAAGGAGGCCAATGTCATTAGTGTACCGTTTGGTAAACGGTACGACAACCGCCTTGTGCGGATTGATGTTGAGGCCCACGTTTGTGCACCAGTCGAGGACCAAATTGAGTGCCCTTTGCATCAATTCGGAGACAGTGTTGCCGAACTTCCCTGTGACTACAATGGCCAGGTCGTCGGCATACCCAATGGCATCGATTCCCTGGTTGTGTAGTATTTCTAGAAGTTCGTCCACCACAAGTGACCATAGTAGGGGAGACAGCACTCCGCCTTGTGGACACCCTCTAGCCGCGTTAATGCGGACCGTTGTCGCATCTAGCGTGGAAGATATTTCCCGTTGTCGTAGCATGGCTTCTATCCAGGCTACGGTTGCCGCGTCAATATTCCTACGAGATAGAGCTCTGGAGATTGACTGATAGCCAGTGTTGTCAAAAGCACCTTCCACGTCCAGGAAGGAGCACAGAGCAATTTCTTTGGATTTGAAGGATTTCTCGATCTTGCTGACTAAGTGGTGAAGAGCGACCTCTGTCGATCCGCCTTTGATGTAGGCGAATTGGGTTTTGTGTAGCGGCTTGGTGGTCTGGAGAGTGCACCTTACGTGCAAGTCCACAAGCCGCTCCGCAGTCTTGAGAAAGAAAGACGAAAGGCTTATCGGTCTGTATGACTTGGGTTGGTCAAGAGCCCGGTTGCCTTGTTTAGGAATAAAAACCACGTTGACTCTCCTCCAAGATTGTGGTATATATCCCCATGCAAAGCTGGCTCTAAGCAGACCGACAAGTGGGGAGATAATTATCTCAATGCTATGTTGTAGCAAGGCTGGAAAAATCTGATCACCCCCCGGGGCTTTGAAGGGGCTAAAGGATTTGATTGCCCACCTGACCTTGTCAGGATCGAAGATAATACCGGACAGACTGTTGTCGCGCCTATTCGGTGGAGTGGATAACCCATTTGGTTCGCCATGCGTGTATAACTGAGACCCTGGGAAATGCACCTTGTGACGTTCAGTCAAGCCTCGGGTAGGTCAGGGCTGGCCAGGATCATCCAGGACATTTATTTGATTCAGGAAAGTGGTGCTAGAAAGGGAAATTCCGACCCGAGCCCCAGTAATAACGCTGGTTTGAACCTGAATTAGGCTTACAAAAATAGATATGTATATGGTTTATTGATATTAATGACAGAGTAAATATTTCCGGAGCCGGGGTTCCGACCAGCGAGCGTCCGTGTCCTGCGGGAGGGGTCGCGTGTCCGGGGTCCGTGTAGGGGGCTTCCTGTCGTTCGAGTGGGATGATCTGGGATCCCGTGATGCGTCCCTGGCCTTCGGGAAGACGTGGATCAATTGAGACGAGACGGTCAATAAGGATACGTAGTGTTAATGGGACGGAGCCGTCAGCAGGACGAAGCCGTCAGCGGGTTTGCGAGAATTAGGACGAGGCCGTCAGCGGTGTGTGAGAAAATAGGACGAAGCCGTCTGCAGGACGAAGCCGTCAGCGAGATATGCGAGAATTGGGACGAAGCCGTCAACGATATACGAGAAGTAGGACGGAGCCGTCTGCAGGACGAGGCCGTCAGCGATGTATGAGAAATAGGACGAAGCCGTCTGCGGGACGAAGCCGTCAGCAAGAGATGGAGGAGCGTGGGACGAAGCCGTCAGCGATATACGAGAAATAGGACGAAGCCGTCTGCAGGACGAAGCCGTCAGCGATATACGAGAAATAGGACGAAGCCGTCTGCAGGACGAAGCCGTCAGCAAGATATGGGAGAATTAGGACGAAGCCGTCAACGATATATGAGAAGTAGGACGAAGCCGTCAGCGTACAGCAGGACGAAGCCGTCAGCGATATAGCGAGAAATAGGACGAAGCCGTCTGCGGGACGAAGCCGTCAGCGATATACGAGAAATAGGACGAAGCCGTCTGCAGGACGAAGCCGTCAGCGATATATGAGAAATAGGACGAAGCCGTCTGCGGGACGAAGCCGTCAGCGAGGTATAAGACAATAGGACGGAGCCGTCTGCACAAGACTTAATATGGCAAATATATAGACTTAGTATGGGGAAATAGGACGAAGCCGTCAACCAATACCTAGGTTAGTTAAGTCTTACTCCTTTGTTACCGCTGTTCCAGTTCCTTGGTTGCTGCTTGCTGCTTGCTGCTGCGCGCTAGGTGACTTCCACCTTGGTCGACTCCGACCACCGAATGATAGCTCTGAGGCTAGCGGCCGGCTTTATATAGCGCTTGGCGGGTTTTAGTGTGCCTGCACGGGCCGTGGATTTGCCCGAATAGTGTGGCAGCTACCTGGGCATTTGCCCGACTTAGTGTGGCCAGTGGCTTTGTTCGTTGGGGCGGGCGCGCGCACCGTGTTCGAATTTGAATATTCTTTAATTGTGCGCGGTACGCGTCACACTCCCCCCTCCTTTCGATAGTGGCGCCATATGGTGGCCGCCACTGTGTTCTTAGTCGTTGTTTTCCCGGCTCCCGATTACGTCGCTGCTGTCCTCCGCCAGCCCTTAGAAGGTGAGCCATTCTGGTCCGGCCCATTCGGACGGTTCCGTCTGCGGTTGGGCCTTCCCGTCGCGGCTTTCCCCCCATCGGGCTTGCTCCGCCAGTGACTTTCGTTGGGGGGTTGGCCGCCCCGCTCCGGCCCTGTTGGACGATATCCGTCATCGTCGAGGCCATCGCGTCGTGCCCATCTCCCTCTCGTCCTGCCGGTCGTCGACTTGCCATCTTCGGTGGCGCTGTCCTTTTCCAGACCGTCCCCGGTGCCCCTGGCTCGATCCGCCTTGATCGGGACTTTTTGGCCCTCGCCGTGAACTTCGGCCTCTTGCCTCCTCTTGCTCGCTCTTTGTTCTTCTTCTTCCTTCCTGTCGTCTTCCGCTCCTCACTCCTGTGCTCCTCATTTTCGATTCCACGTTCCTCGTCTTCTCCACGTTGTTCTGTGCTCCTCTCCACCTCGTCCGCCTGTTCTGCGGCAACCTCTTCCTTCTCCTCTACGTCGGCCTCCTGCAAAGCCTCTTTCCCTACGGCTGACCTCATGTACTCCTTGGTCTCTTTACCGTCTAGAGTGTTCCATGGATCTGGCACAACCTGGCATGACTGCTCCGGTTGGTTCGCCGCCGTTTCACAGTGCCCGACGGTTTTGGTGGCTGTATTCTGCCCCGTACCGTCGGCTCCCACGCAGACCTCTGGGTTGAGTGTGTGCTGTGTATGTTCGAGACTCCCTGATTCAATCATCTCGACCACTTCTGCTATCTTTAAGAACTCCGGCAGTGTTTTAAACCCTGTTCTTCGTGTAAATAGCTTTATTTCGCTCTTGCAGTTATAGTATATCCGGTCCAGTTTTTCCTTGTCCGTATACCCTGCAAACCTCATCAAGTTCATGAGATTCATTGCGTATGCTCTCGTAGATTCCGCTTCTCCCTGTCTACGCTGCACAACTTGCTCCTTGAGTTGCTTCTGGAACTTTCTTGGCCAGAAGTACTCCATCATCTCTTCTGTCAGCATCGCCCAATTGTTTATTTGGCTTGGTGTGCAGGTCCACCAATCCATCGCGGCGTCTACTAACACGAATGGCATTGTTCGTACCAATTCGTCGTGCTGAATGCCGAATCCGGTCGCCCAATTCTCCATATTCTGTATGAACTCCAGAGGATTGGTTGTCCCATCATACCGCATTCCCCAGCTTCGTATCCGATCGAGATCTTGGATGTTTATCTTCCGCTCCATCTTCGTTTCGTATCCAGTCTCTCTCCAAACGATTTTCCTCTGACCGTTTCCTTCGGTCGACGTTTTCCTACTTCCTGTCTTCCTTCATCCTCTTTGTCGTTACATAGACCAAATTCGTCATCACTTCTCGGCGTCGGTTTCCTCTAAACACCACTTAAACCTGTTCGGGCGCCACCTGTGACGTTCAGTCAAGCCTCGGGTAGGTCAGGGCTGGCCAGGATCATCCAGGACATTTATTTGATTCAGGAAAGTGGTGCTAGAAAGGGAAATTCCGACCCGAGCCCCAGTAATAACGCTGGTTTGAACCTGAATTAGGCTTAAAAATAGATATTATATGGTTTATTGATATTAATGACAGAGTAAATATTTCCGGAGCCGGGGTTCCGACCAGCGAGCGTCCGTGTCCTGCGGGAGGGGTCGCGTGTCCGGGGTCCGTGTAGGTGGCTTCCTGTCGTTCGAGTGGGATGATCGGGGTCCCGTGATGCGTCCCTGGCCTTCGGGAAGACGTGGATCAATTGAGACGAGACCGTCAATAAGGATACGTAGTGTTAATGGGACGGAGCCGTCAGCAGGACGAAGCCGTCAGCAGTGTATGAGAAATAGGACGAAGCCGTCAGCGGTGTGCGAGAAATAGGACGAAGCCGTCTGCAGGACGAAGCCGTCAGCGGATATCGGAATGGGACGAAGCCGTCAACGATATACGAGAAGTAGGACGGAGCCGTCTGCGGGACGAGGCCGTCAGCGATGTATGAGAAAGAGGACGAAGCCGTCTGCGGGACGAAGCCGTCAGCGGATGGAGAATGACGAAGCCGTCAACGATATACAGAATTAGGACGAAGCCGTCTGCAGGACGAAGCCGTCAGCGATATACGAGAAATAGGACGAAGCCGTCTGCAGGACGAAGCCGTCAGCAAGATATAAGAGAATTAGGACGAAGCCGTCACTTTGGAGGGACGAAGCCGTCAGCGATATACGAGAAGTAGGACGAAGCCGTCTGCGGGACGAAGCCGTCAGCGATATAGGCGAGAAATAGGACGAAGCCGTCTGCAGGACGAAGCCGTCAGCGATATAGGCGAGAAATAGGACGAAGCCGTCTGCAGGACGAAGCCGTCAGCGATATAGGCGAGAAATAGGACGAAGCCGTCTGCAGGACGAAGCCGTCAGCGAGGTATAAGACAATAGGACGGAGCCGTCTGCACAAGACTTAATATGGCAAATATATAGACTTAGTATGGGGAAATAGGACGAAGCCGTCAACCAATACCTAGGTTAGTTAAGTCTTACTCCTTTGTTACCGCTGTTCCAGTTCCTTGGTTGCTGCTTGCTGCTGCGCGCTAGGTGACTTCCACCTTGGTCGACTCCGACCACCGAATGATAGCTCTGAGGCTAGCGGCCGGCTTTATATAGCGCTTGGCGGGTTTTAGTGTGCCTGCACGGGCCGTGGATTTGCCCGAATAGTGTGGCAGCTACCTGGGCATTTGCCCGACTTAGTGTGGCCAGTGGTTTTGTTCGTTGGGCGGGCGCGCACCGTGTTCGAATTTGAATATTCTTTAATTGTGCGCGGTACGCGTCACAACCTGAAGCAAAAGCTCTAGCGTTTCCTTGCGGTCCTGGGTGAAAGAACCATCCGTTCTCCTTCTAGAAGCCCCACCCCATTAGTTGAGCCCTTAGCAAAGACCTTTTGCAGTCTAGCTGCTTCCGGTAGTGCCTGCACACTTTCGCAGTAGTTGCGCCAGTTTTCCCGCTTAGCTCTTCTAATATTTTTGTTATACTCCGTGAGAGCACTCCTATAAGTGTCCCAGGAGTTCCGATTCGCTTTGGCTCTATTAAAGAGCCTGCGAACTTCCTGTCTCTGATTCGCAAGCCTATCGCTCCACCAGGGGACCCCGCGGTTTGACCGGTGACGGGTTAGGACTGTGCTGTCCTGGAAGGAAGTGATTAGCACATCATGAAGCTGGTCAGCAGCCATCTCTATGTCACTCACAGACGCAAAGTTGGTGATGAGTTGGTCAGCTTTCATAGCCACAGAGGCTGTGAACATGTTCCAGTTGGTTTTCTTCCGATTGTATAGCGAAGTATTGAGTTCCGTTTGACCAGGTAAATCAAACCGGATGAATACCGGGGCATTATTTAATTCAATGTCACGAGATTAAAGTAAAAACCCCAGGAGAAAGGTTTGACTGGGGAAGAAAAAATCGGATTTGCCTGAGATGTCTTAGGCATCCATTTAATAAAAAACGTACAAGCGAGCAGCTTTGTTCGACTTGTCGAAAACCATCAGGTCATAATCAAGTACAAGTGAATACGTGTAGGACAACAGGGCAAGCGTTGTTAGCCACTGCCCTGATCCAAGTTAAATCCCTAAATGGAGAATTTAAAAAGTTAAGAGCTTTGATTGACAGTGGGTCTCAAAGTACAATCATTTCAGAGGAAGCTTCACAAATTCTGCAATTACCAAGAATAAAAGTGTACACAGCGATTAGTGGAGTATCGTCTGATCAAAAGTGCATTTCAAAACATAAAGTTAATCTGCACATTAGAACCAAAAATAATTTAAAGGTAGATTATTATTATTATTATTATTACAAGGGCCTTGTTGCACTGCGACCAGATGTTAGGTCTTTTGTGCCGGCCTGTAGGATTAGGGTAAAGCCCCTATACCTAGGCTTCTAATAAAAGAAAGCACTTTGGTAGGGTTTATTTGTTCCCAAATCCTGTAGGGGGGAATAAGTTCACCTCCTAGATGTTGAAGTCGACGTCTGATTAGCGAGGGGCACTCACATAGAATGTGTTCTGATGTTTCCCGCTCCATTTCGCAGAATCTGCAGGTGTCGATTTTTGAAAGTTTTAATTTCTTAAGGTGATATCTAAGGTTGCAGTGACCTGTTAGAGTGTGAATTTCGCTCTTTGGTAGATTGATGATGCGTTTTGATCGCGTCATCTGGGGGACGAGAAATTGTTTGGCTTGTCTCAGCCCTGCACTGTCGGTCCAGTGACGGTTTATCTCCGATTCCTCCCATTTCCTGAGCAGTTCTCTTTTGTGTCCTTTCGATAGTCCACAGAACGGCTCAGGGCCGATAAAAGGTGTCATCGCCCCGCGTTTAGCTAGGGTGTCTGCCACCTCGTTTCCTGTATGGACTTCATGCCCTGGTACCCAGCCCACCGTTAGGGTGTTTTTGGAGGCAAGGGCATTCAGCTGTTGGAAACAGGTCTCTACAAGTCCGGACGAGATCGTGAAGGAACTCAGCGCAATGAGCGCTTGTTTAGGAATAAAAACCACGTTGACTCTCCTCCAAGATTGTGGTATATATCCCCATGCAAAGCTGGCTCTAAGCAGACCGACAAGTGGGGAGATAATTATCTCAATGCTATGTTGTAGCAAGGCTGGAAAAATCTGATCACCCCCCGGGGCTTTGAAGGGGCTAAAGGATTTGATTGCCCACCTGACCTTGTCAGGATCGAAGATAATACCGGACAGACTGTTGTCGCGCCTATTCGGTGGAGTGGATAACCCATTTGGTTCGCCATGCGTGTATAACTGAGACCCTGGGAAATGCACCTGAAGCAAAAGCTCTAGCGTTTCCTTGCGGTCCTGGGTGAAAGAACCATCCGTTCTCCTTAGAAGCCCCACCCCATTAGTTGAGCCCTTAGCAAAGACCTTTTGCAGTCTAGCTGCTTCCGGTAGTGCCTGCACACTTTCGCAGTAGTTGCGCCAGTTTTCCCGCTTAGCTCTTCTAATATTTTTGTTATACTCCGTGAGAGCACTCCTATAAGTGTCCCAGGAGTTCCGATTCGCTTTGGCTCTATTAAAGAGCCTGCGAACTTCCTGTCTCTGATTCGCAAGCCTATCGCTCCACCAGGGGACCCCGCGGTTTGACCGGTGACGGGTTAGGACTGTGCTGTCCTGGAAGGAAGTGATTAGCACATCATGAAGCTGGTCAGCAGCCATCTCTATGTCACTCACAGACGCAAAGTTGGTGATGAGTTGGTCAGCTTTCATAGCCACAGAGGCTGTGAACATGTTCCAGTTGGTTTTCTTCCGATTGTATAGCGAAGTATTGAGTTCCGTTTGACCAGGTAAATCAAACCGGATGAATACCGGGGCATTATTTAATTCAATGTCACGAGATTAAAGTAAAAACCCCAGGAGAAAGGTTTGACTGGGGAAGAAAAAATCGGATTTGCCTGAGATGTCTTAGGCATCCATTTAATAAAAAACGTACAAGCGAGCAGCTTTGTTCGACTTGTCGAAAACCATCAGGTCATAATCAAGTACAAGTGAATACGTGTAGGACAACAGGGCAAGCGTTGTTAGCCACTGCCCTGATCCAAGTTAAATCCCTAAATGGAGAATTTAAAAAGTTAAGAGCTTTGATTGACAGTGGGTCTCAAAGTACAATCATTTCAGAGGAAGCTTCACAAATTCTGCAATTACCAAGAATAAAAGTGTACACAGCGATTAGTGGAGTATCGTCTGATCAAAAGTGCATTTCAAAACATAAAGTTAATCTGCACATTAGAACCAAAAATAATTTAAAGGTAGATTATTATTATTATTATTATTACAAGGGCCTTGTTGCACTGCGACCAGATGTTAGGTCTTTTGTGCCGGCCTGTAGGATTAGGGTAAAGCCCCTATACCTAGGCTTCTAATAAAAGAAAGCACTTTGGTAGGGTTTATTTGTTCCCAAATCCTGTAGGGGGAATAAGTTCACCTCCTAGATGTTGAAGTCGACGTCTGATTAGCGAGGGGCACTCACATAGAATGTGTTCTGATGTTTCCCGCTCCATTTCGCAGAATCTGCAGGTGTCGATTTTTGAAAGTTTTAATTTCTTAAGGTGATATCTAAGGTTGCAGTGACCTGTTAGAGTGTGAATTTCGCTCTTTGGTAGATTGATGATGCGTTTTGATCGCGTCATCTGGGGGACGAGAAATTGTTTGGCTTGTCTCAGCCCTGCACTGTCGGTCCAGTGACGGTTTATCTCCGATTCCTCCCATTTCCTGAGCAGTTCTCTTTTGTGTCCTTTCGATAGTCCACAGAACGGCTCAGGGCCGATAAAAGGTGTCATCGCCCCGCGTTTAGCTAGGGTGTCTGCCACCTCGTTTCCTGTATGGACTTCATGCCCTGGTACCCAGCCCACCGTTAGGGTGTTTTTGGAGGCAAGGGCATTCAGCTGTTGGAAACAGGTCTCTACAAGTCCGGACGAGATCGTGAAGGAACTCAGCGCAATGAGCGCTGCCTGACTGTCCGAGAAGATGTAAATCCGTGTGCCTTGCATTTTCCTGCGAAGGCATTCACGTGCACAGATGTCTATGGCTTGAATCTCAGCTTGGAAAATGGTGGGCGACTTACCCATGGCTATGGATTTGTTGAACCTTGGTCCGAAAATACCAGCCCCGGTGTCACCGTTTTCCAGTTTTGACCCATCAGTGTACCATGTTTGTGATCCACTGGGTAGAGATATTGATTTTGTTTTCCATTCATTCCTAGTATATAGGACTACAGAGAAGTTTCTGTGGAGAACAAGTCTTGGTTTCTGATCGTCAGTTACGCGCAGAATGGGATCATTTATTAGGGGTTCAAGGACCCTAAGATGCCCGGTAAGATCACCGCTTTTGATATTGGTGATGTTTTGAAGGCGAAGTGCCCCCAGGCAGGCCTCCTTTTTCAATGTAATTGGTAAAGGGGGTATGCCAGTTATGACTCCTAGTGCTGCAGTGGGGCATGTCCGGATGGCTCCAGTGATGCCTATGCAGACCAGTCGTTGTAATTTGGTAAGTGCAGCCGCAGCCGTCCTCTGGGTAGATTTCGTCCACCAAGCAAGAGATGCATAGGTTAAGATCGGTTTTACCACAGTGTTAAAAGACCAGTAGATCATTTTGGGACTTAGGCCCCATGTTCTACCGTAAAGCCTGTTGCAAGCAAAGTGTGCTCGAGTGGCTTTGTTTATAGTCTTTTCTAGGTGTGCATTCCAGTTGAGTTTGGAGTCAAGTGTGACTCCTAGGTAGTTGGCCTCAACCGAAAAGTCGATAATGGACCCATTTAGGGATGGTCTTCTTAGGGAGAGAGACCTTTTCCTAGTAAATGGGACTATAACAGTTTTTGATGGGTTTATGGACTATCCTTTTTCCTGACACCATCTGTTGGCTATATCCAGGGCTTGCTGCATGCGGTCCGAGATGGTTTGCTCATGCCAGCCCACTATATAGATGACAAGATCATCAGCGTAGCCTTGAGTGGGGAAGCCTAAATTGTTGAGCTCATAAAGTCGATGACCAGAGTCCACAGGAGAGGAGAGAGTACTCCCCCTTGAGGGCACCCCCGTGTGGCTGTGATTGAGGTCATAGTTCCTCCAAGATCTACAGTTATGATTCTGGATTTAAGCATTTCCAGAATCCACCTAATAATAGGTGTGGAGACATTCTTACGTACAAGAGAGGCACGTATAGCCTCATATGACGTGTTGTCGAAAGCTCCTGAGATGTCTAAGAAGGCACCTAGTGCTATCTGTTGAGCGCCAATGGCCTTTTCAATGGTTGTTGTAAGGCTATGTATGGCGGTCTCAGTTAATTTACCAGCTTGATACGCATATTGGTACTTGTTTAGGGGATGTTGCTTGAGATTTACCTCCCTGATGTGCTGGTCGATTATCTTCTCCATGGTTTTGAGGAAGAAGGAGCTAAGGCTAATCGGTCTATATGATTTAGGCAATTGGGGGTCTTTCTTCCCTGCCTTTGGGATAAACACGACTTTTACTTTAGCCCAGTTGCTTGGTATGTGTCCAAGCAGGAGACTGGCTCGAAATAGACGGACCAGGGGAAGTGCGATTAGGTGCAGTCCCCGCTGCAACAGGCATTGATATATACCATCCGGTCCGGGTGATTTGTATGGGCTGAAACTTTGTAATGCCCATTGTACGCTATTTTAATGAAACATCCTATAGGGCATGTTTCCAACACGTTCTGAGCGATGGGGGGGTTCCCCTCTCTCAGCCCCATTGGAGTCTGCCACCATAGTCACATGCAGGTGTGGGCACTCTGCAGTCTCAGAGAGGTAGGTTGGTGCCTCTCTCTGTGAGATGGGTTGCTCCACAGCCACACACCCAGGAAAGTGAGTAGCCAGGAGTAGGCTGCTCGTCTCCTTTGGGTTGTTTGTGTATGTTCCATCCGGCTTTTTCAGCGTGCAGATGCCGTTTGAGTGGTCTTTGGAGAGGGCTTTTTGCAGCCTAACAGCTTCCGGGAGAGATGAGATCTGCCCGCAGTGTTGACGCCAGGTAGCCCGTTTTGACTTTCTCAGCTCTTTATTATAGAGCGTTAAAGCAGATGTGTAGGAGTCCCATGAGGCCCTCCCACTCTTTGCCTTATTGAAGAGCCTGCGCGCAGCTTTTTTGAGATCGTCAAGGCTTTTGTTCCACCAGGGAACAGCCCTTCCGGTCTTGCGTACCTTTTGGTCGCAGCTGGCGTGATATGCTGATTCAACATTTCTATGAAGCACAGTAGCTTCACGCTCTAACTCGTCTGTGGATGTTATCGGACGGGTCGAGCAGTCTCTGGATTGCTTAAGTTCAAAACAGAAGAGATCCCAGTTGGTTTTCCTGGGATTTCTGGTGACTAGGCTACATTGCAAGGCGCATCCTATGTCAAATCTAATGTGTTGGTGATCTGACATAGTGATCTCACTTGCAACGTGCCAGTTTGAGACAACGGACAACATATTTGTACTACAGAGAGTCAGGTCAAGGACCTCCTCTCTAATGGCATTAATAAATGTGGGTTCGCTGCCCTGGTTTAGTAATCCTATGTTATTACTAATAATGTATTCAAGAAGGTACTCACCCCTCTTGTTGATGTCACTGCTCCCCCAGACCGTGTGATGTGCATTGGCATCACAGGCGATTATCCATCTGAGCCGGTTTCTCTGGCAGTGCTCTATCAGGGCACAAGTAGCCGCCGTAGGCACCTCCTCCCAGTCGCCGGGTAGATAGGCGGAGGCCAACACTGCCTCTTGCTCGCCGTGGGCGGTGGGTATTTTAACCCAAGGCGCCACCAGGTCTTCAGTTATGAACTGTGAAAGGGGAACAAATGTTAAATTTTTGTTAATTAACAACGCCGATCTAGGGCGAGGTTGGTTATTTGCATACAGCAACTTACCGGATGGGGTGCTAAGCCCCAGGACACGTCCTGCATTTATCCAGGGCTCCTGGATGAACGCTATGTCCATTGTAGCGAACCTCTCGCAAAGTACATCAGATGCGGCCTTTGCATGGTGGAGGTTCGCTTGGAGACATCGGAGGTGTCTCCTGGTGTTGTGGGGAGGGGGGAGAGAGGGGGAGGACATTAGTCCGCCCTCTTGAGGCCCCTGGCCGCAATCTTCCGGCCACGGTTTGTGCCTAGAAGGGCCTCCTCCTCCTGGGTGCACCTCGCACTCTTGGGCACGCGCCCGGTGCCTCGTGTGGTGCGCCCGGTTCCGCGCGTGATGCGCCCATGGAGTGGGGGGCGCAGGAACTTTCGCAGTGCTGCGGGCTCCTGGGCCGTCGCGGTGCCCTGTGGTGTCGCAGCAGCCATAGCAGGAGCACTGGCAATAGAGCAGGTGGGCTTTTCCGCTGCGGGAACGGGAGCCACTGCCTGTCTTTTTGCCTGCGTGTCGGCCTTAGGCTTAAGGGTAGCCTTGCCAAACGCAAAGTTTAGGCTGTGCCCTAGCTCTTTCAGCCGATTGGCCGAGACTGGGTCGAGCGCTATTGTTACAACCGCCGTGTTCTGCCTTGTCTCGCGGTGGAAGACGCGCCAGTCTCCCACGCTTAGGCCACTGTTTTGGCCTTCAATAAGGTCCAGAACCTCCGACGTCTTCATGTCCGCATTAGGGAGCGGAAAGTAGCCGATGTAGACAGCGGCACGTGGAGCCTCTGCCTCGGGGACTACTTTTATGTGGGCGTCCTTCCACAGCCGGAGCTTGGGCACCTCGGTGCTCAGCCACTCGGCTGTCTTTGCGTCTCCACATGTTATGGCCATCCAGCCTGGTCGGAAGGTGCAGCCCGAAAATAACGGCTTCGTGGAGCCGTGTTTCAGGGCCATCACCCTCGACAAGATGGCGGATTGCACCGTCTTCAGCTGCTCCGTCGTGAGCAGATTTTTCGGGTAGTCCTCAGGGAGTATTGCCATCTTCACGGAGCTGGCTACGTCCCTGTAAGAGGCCATGACACCGACTTGGGTCGACTGCTCCAGTGCTGCCTGCCTAGCCGCAGCAGCGGATGTGGAGGCTACTGGAGCCTCCGTGGCAAGCTGCACTGTTGCAGGACCCTTCGTCAAGGCACTAGGTGCCGCGGTTTTGGTCATGGGCCTCTTATTCGACACTCCTTCTGGGGTCGTGTTGGCCGATCTACCTCTTTTATTGGTCCTGCCACTCTTGCTAGGCACTGCCCTAGGAGGGTCCATAGGCTTCTGGGCGAGCCTTTTGGCCTCCTCTAAGGGTATGCCGTTCGCAAGGTGTCTGCGCAACCTTTTTCGTGCGGCGCCCGATAGAGCGATCCGCTTTATTTTATCAGCCTTGGGAGAGGCGAGAAGGGCTTCTTCCTCTTCTTTGGTGATGTTGTCGGTGCCAGAGCCTTGTGAACAGACGTCCATGGCTTCTTCGGGCTCCCGAGTGGGTTCGATATTGATCGATTTGGGGCTGCTAGAGCACCCTGTTTCGGTATTACTTTGATTGGTTTCCATATATTGGTCCCCCGGGGCAGAGCCTCATACCCCGGATCGGGCGCTTGTACGACCGGAGGTGCCAGGTATCCGGAAGCCACCGATAAAAGACACACTAACGTAGTGCCATTCATCACAGGGGCACGGTACGGTAACACCGGTGATTACGGGTTTTTTCGAGTTGTCCTCTCTAGATCCGCCATATTTAGTCTAGAGCAGGGGCACCTCGAGCAGGATGTGGTTCTTCACCACGTATGGTCGGTCTTTAGTAGTCGGCATGTGACTGCCAACTACCACTAGCTGAGTCGGATCAACGCGGCGACAAGCGCACACGCTTCACTGACACAGCCTTAGCCTTCTTCCAAAACTGATGAAAGCACTTCCAGTCAACACAATTAATGTTGATCAGAAAAAATGGAATGGCTTTAAATAAGCCGACCCCAATTTTAACAAACCAGGTCGTATTGATCTAATTATTGGAGCAGACATATAAACTCACATTCTGCAAAATGGAGTTATAAAAATAGACGGGCTCCTAAGGCAAAAAACGGTATTCGGTTGGTACGATTGTGGTTAATAACTGCGCTCAACCCAAAATTAAACCAAATGGTTTTAAAAATAAATTAAAGATCTTGAAAAGCCCTGTTCAAGAAAAAGTATTTTCAAAAAGTAAAAGTAGTCGGCATTTAGTTCCCCCGGCAGGACCTCACTTCGGAGGTATTTTTAAAAGTAAAGAAATTTCCAATTTTAACCAAAGGCAAAAAATCATGAAGAATGAAAATTCTCATCCAGAAAGATGGCCTTTAGGAAAGGTGGAAAAAGTCCATAAAGAAAATAATTATAAGGTCTGAGTGGCTAAAGTAAAGTCTGTTGACAAAGATGAGGCTGACCCTAAGCCAAAAAGACGAACTAGAGCGACATCGGGAATGTCCAAGATCGGATTTATCATGGCAATGTTGTTGTTTGTATTAAGCTGTCAATTTTCTAGCGCATTACCTAAAAATATAACACCAAAATATTCAATAGAAAATATAAATAAGACCTCAGCAATATATTTAGATCCTCTAGGAGATGTTGAGATTGTGAGTACGTCTTGGAATTTAGTGATCTATTATAAAATGGATCCATATTTTAAAATGATCACAAAAGGTAATGCGCTTATAAGAGGGATGAGAAAAGTTTGCGAAAGGCTTCATAGCTTTGAAGAACAATATAGTCAAGTTTTAGATAATATGCAAAATCAGTTATCGGAACTTGAAGAAAACAATAAATTGTTTATGATGCAGTCTAGATCCAGAAGCAAGCGTGCCCCGTTCGAATTTATGGGTTCATTATATCATATTTTATTTGGTATAATGGATGAGGATGACAGGGAACAATTAGAACAAAACATGAAGAACTTATTAGATACTCAGAACAACCTTGATAAACTAATTAAACAACAAACGTCAGTGGTTGATTCAACTACAAATTTATTAAAAAGAACCACCGAAGATGTTAACGCAAATATTAGGAGTATGCAAATAAGAATTGAGAATATGACCGAAGTTCTTAAAGAAAATTATTATGTTTATAAGGAATCGACAAAATGGTTTATGCTTACAAAACAGCTGCACTCATTGATAGAAGAAGGCGAAAAAGTTCAAGCAGATATTATAAGCCTTTTGATTGATATCAATCACGGGAGGCTAAATACAAATATTCTTAGGCTATATCAGCTCAAAAAGGAAATTGCAAAAATTCAGCAGAGTCTTTCGGAGAATTTAGTAATTCCAGGAAAACGGTCAGGTACGGAACTTAAGGAGGTGTATACGCTGTTAACAGCCAGAGGTTTATTTATCGACGACAAATTAATAATTAGTGCAAATGTGCCTCTGTTTAGTAGAGGTGCAGAAAACATCGATGGAAACATCGATACATCGATGTTTTGGAGAATTGTAAAAACCTCGATGTTTTTTTTCACTATCGATGTTTTGGTGCCATCACTGTTCGAAGAAGAAGAATCACTAAAAGAGGAAGGTTTTGTAATTTGTCACATTGTGGGAAAATTAAAAGACCTACAAAGTTGTGCTTTGGAACATAAATAGCCTTGACAAGAGGCTCGCGCGATCCGTCATTTTGAAGCCGCCATTTTGAATATTAAAAAAAACATTTTTTTTTCTATTCACTAATAAACAATACATTTATGCTCCAAAGCACGACTTTGTAGGTCTTTTCATTTTCCCACGAAAAGTTCTCAAAGATTGCTCTTATTTCGGCCAATTCAAAAGAACCTCCCCTTAAGATTAATGATCTTATGAATTTATGTTTTTTGTTTGTTTACTCAATAAATTTTTGTTTTTTATATTTAATACTTATTTTATGGTGAGTTTTAATACATATTAAAAATTTTTAAATTTTTTTTAAAACATCGTCGATGTATCGACGATACATCGAAAAAACATCGATGTTTCTTTTAAAACATCGAAAAACATCGATGTGTCCATACATCGATGTATCGATGTTTTTGAAAATTTCCGAAACATCGATGTTTTCAATCGACTATCGATGTTTTTGGTTCGTCAATATTTCAAGAACAAGAAGAAGTGGTACAACTCTAAAGGTATGCAAATTAGAAGAATTTGTTTTAAATATTTTAATTACCACGCGTTCAGACTCAATTTGTTTTGCTCCGGCAGCATCTTGAGATGGCGAACGAGCCAGAAAAGTGCGACCCACTAATTTTTTGGAAGGTAAATTTTTTAATTTCGTACTATGAGCTATTTAAATTAATATTTTTAATTTTCGGAGAGTTCAAACAATATGGCACCTTTCAAGGAACTGGCGTTGAAATACTTTTGTGTGCCTACAACTTCGGTTGAATCGGAATGGGCTTTTAGCAAAGCGGGAGAAATCATTTCCGATCGCCGAACTGGTCTCAAATCCGATTTAGAGGGAAAATTTATATTTATAAACAAAAATTTGAACATATCGACAACAAAGTGATTACATATACAATATGTAGGGGATAGGTGGCAGTTGTGGACATAGTTTTGTTTTTCGCTGATATCTTTTTAACTGGAGCATATTATGCGGACATGTGCATATCAATGGAAAGCTAGAGACCTTAGCTAACTAGTTTTTGCATAATTACAGTGATATCTATCACTAAAAGAAAAAAATTTAAGTTTTTGTAAAATAGTAATTTTTGCCAATTTCAGATTTTTAGGGGGGTTGTGGACACCTTTATAGAATGTGCCAAAATTAGGAAAATATCAAGTTAAACGTAATCAAATGAAGAAAAAATGAAATGTTATTCATTTGTAAAGCAAAAAAAAAATAGTACGCATGACATCATTCCCAATCAGAATCACAATTCGCGCATGTGAAATAGCTGGCACGCATGTCAGCACACTTCAAGTGCACTGGCCGATCACAATCATTGCAGTGAACGGAGTTTTAGGCGGTCAATTTTTTTGGCAACAAACATCGAAGAAATGAATATAAACACCATTAAAATATATTTACTTATATAGCTGTACTTATAATTCAATCAACGGCGGTATTTTAAGATTTGTCAAACAAAAAATTGGGTGTCCACAACCCCCGACATTGAAGTGCCCACAACTTCCTCAAGCAGTCGTTTTAAAATCATATGAAAAAATTTTTTATTGTGAAAATTTGGTCCAAACCCGGTGTGGTATCTTAAACATAACTAAATTTCACGTCAAAAAATCTATTGCACTCAACTTTTTAATTGACACACTTCACACGGTGACACTTGTAAAAACGTGCAATAAAACTTTAGTGATTTTTTTCACGGTGGAAAAAATTATTTTTCCGGGACACAAAGCAGACGCGTCCGTTCCGTTTGGTATAAGGCACAAAACAATCGAGCTTCAATAGCGCACAAATGACATTTGACAGATTCATATATCTATTCTATGTCAAAAGTTACACCGGGGTGTCCAAAACCCCCCCTCCCTCCCGTGTCCACAACTACCACCTTTACCCTACTCATTATAGATAGACTGTTGAAACAGATCTCTTATAAGTGTAATATTCCAGGTTTTTATTTTAAATGTTATAGCGTCGGATTGCTATTATTTTAATTGATTTGCTATTATTTTATTTTACACACATGTTGGTCGTTCTTTTTACAACATCCAAGTGACCGTATTTCTTTACTCTTATAATCTAGCTTAATTCTATATAGATCGATAACACTTTATATACATTGTACAATTCGGTTATACTTAAGGCGCGCAGTTCAAAATGGGATGTTTAAATAAGTTTAATTTCCTATTACACTGTGAAAAGAATTCGCATTGTTTTTATATTATTTTCTTTTTCAAGTGTTAATTCAAATATACATTTTGTTAGAAAACATCGGAAAACATCGATGTTTTTTGTGAAAAACATCGAAACATCGATGCTTCCAAACATCGATGTTTCGGCACCTCGGCAACCTCTTGGTTGTTTAAGGTTCCGGTAAATTCCAAAGTCCGACTGCAATGTAAAGGCTCTCAAATTGAATTGTTTGATTTGCCTCAGCAAGGCGTTCTAAGCATTGCGCCATATTGTACGGCTAGAACCGACGATAAAATTCTAGTTGCCCACCATAATATTCAGTCGTCCGAAAGCGAAGAATCGCTATCAACGCCTTATATAGGGGAGGTTAGTGAAGTTCCAAAGATTATTTGGGATCCGCTAAAACTGTCATTATTAAATCATACTGCAGAATTTGAACGATTAAATAATGAAATTAAATATATGAAGGAGCATCATCAGAAATTAAAGGACTTAGATTTCCATCGTATTTCCGGACATGCTGGATTAATTATTGCATTAATAATAATGGTAGTATTAATAATATATTTTATACGAAAATGTGCTATTCAACTAAGATTCCAAGCCATAACCTTCGCAGGTCCATTGTCAGTAGTGTAAATATTAACTGTTTATATAAGCAACAAAATTATTAAGAAAATATATATAGACAAAAATACAGTCCACTATATCGTTGTATGTAACACAAAAAATATGTACTTCAAGATATTAAAAACAGAATTGTAAACAAATAAAATAAACATATTAAAAGCCACGGCCGTTGCAAATGTTAGTTGCAAAATAAATTATATCGAATAAAATAAATACAGTCCACTATTTTGATAATGCAACTAATTTAAATATACATCTACTTTTGCTGGCCCTTGGTAGAATGTTCAGACGAACATGAATATATGTATAATAAATTACATAAGAAATGTATGTACAGCTAGTGAAGCGCTGCAGCAGTGCCTTATCTAAATATTAACAACGCTTGAGCGTTAGGCATAGATATCTGGCATAAACAACGAACTCCTGCGTGGGTTTTCATCCCTTAAATAAAGATGCAAGCGATCACGCAGCATTTCCTTGAAGATAAGGAATAAGACCCTTTCCCACATCTGGGGAACAGATGGCCACTGCGTTGGTCTAGTTAGAGATATGATTAGAATATGTAAATTTCATGTTAGTTACCTAAGCTAGGACTTAGAAAATAAAGATTCAGTTTGAAATATCAACTCAGCAAATGAAGGTCTCTTTATTGAATCCCTTTCAACCTCTTCAAATTTTCCGTTATACACTGATAAAGAAAATAAGAATTTTGGTCATAAAATCGTGACCATTTGTTTTCAAAAGTAGCGTAAGCATATTTTGGTCTGCTTTTAAGAATTTTGGTTTTATTCAAGAATTTTTACATTCTAAGTTGAAGATTTTGTAATTCTTGTTTCAAGTTCACTTTTTTTAATTCTTGTTTCAACCCATAAACGAGCTTGAAATTAGAACGATAAACGTCTTTAATTTAGACCGAAAAATCTTAGCTCGTTACCAAAATGGATGTAAATCAAGCCCAAAATAAATCTAAAAACCATACCCACAATTTTCCATTTAAGAATCAAAACATGTACTAAGATTTTTTCTTATTTTTTGTTTTTATTGTATTTCATTTTTAAAATGAAAATTACGTTTTTGTCTCTTATTTTTATAACCTTCTTTTTAACTTACATTTTTAAAATTATTGTTAATTGATTTTTAAAATTTGTTGTTGAGATATACCCTTCTAATGGCTCTGAATAAATATATCTTGAGGAGCAAATGAGGTGCAGGTGTTTTTAAGTAATTTCCAGCCTTCTGTATTCCAACCATCATTTGTCGTCTTCTATTCCACTCTGAAATTGAATATACAATTTAAAATTATATTAAAGTCTTAGACAATTATTAATGCTTACTTTATTTATGTTGGGATTTTCTCCCCAACGCAGGTACATAGGTATCCAAAATGATAAGCACACGTTTATCCGTTTAGGATTAATATATAATGTTTTTATTAATAACTCAATTTTGTGAACAGATAAGTATGCGCGATCGTTCTTTCCTTGCTTACGTTCGGCGAGAGAGAGCCACGAGAGACTTAAGTGTGGCCAAGAATACAAGTAATAGATGCCCGAAAGGGAGTTACCAGATTGGTACTTTGGATACGGCGCTTAATTCAAACACACCCCCTCAAAGTAGCAATCGTATACTTAAATACTAGTTATACCCAAAGAAAAGATACAATTATTGTGCTTGCTACTTGCTAAACCTTTGGTAAGAACATCAGCGGGCATCTTCTCAGTGGGCATGTATGCCACCGTGATATCACCACTCTTTTCCTTCTCTTGTATAAAGTGGTGGCGGACATCTATGTGCTTAGTCCGTGGATGGAAGCCGAAACCCTTTACCAGCTGTTGTGCGCTCTGGTTGTCGTTGAAGATTTGGACCGATTCACATGTCAATCCAATCCGGTTAAGAAGAGCCTTCAGATATAGCGCTTCTTTTACAGCTTCCGACATCGCCAAGTACTCTGACTCAGTACTCGACAAAGCCACGGTGCGTTGCTTGCGCGCCTCCCAAGATATGGAAGCGCCTGCCAGGATGAATGCTTGCCCTGAATAAGAGCGGCGGTCGGATTGGTTTGACCCCCAATCTGCATCCACAAGGCCGTAGAGGTCATCTCCAGTCTTCTTGAAGAATAACCCCAGCTTCTTCGTACCTTTTAAGTACCTTAAGATACGTTTCGACGCCTTCCAGTGCTCGGCCGAGTAGTTAGAGTTGAACTGACTCAGAAAATTGACTGCAAACGCGATGTCTGGTCGCGTTGAAACTGCAAGAAACATAAGAGAACCAATTAAGCTTTGATAAGGATACCGTTTCATCTCCTCCTCGTCTGGGTTCTCTGGTCGCTTTAGTGCTGACTTCGCCTCGATCGGTGTGATGGCTTGCTTGCAGTCTTCCATTCCGAATTTTCGAAGAATAGCGTCAATGTATTTCTCCTGGCTCATAAAAACTGTCTGCTTCCTCGCATCCTGTTTGAATTCGATGCCCAAACATGTCTTGACTGGTCCAAAATCTTTCATCTTGAATGATGCTCCCAGGTGCGATTTGGTTTCATCCAACCATTTAGGATGATTTGACGCCAAAAGCAAATCGTCTACGTATATGGTGACCAGTAGACATTTTCCATCTCCTCGTTTGACGAACAAGCACGGATCTTGCTCAGTTGGGATAAGTCCGATTTCCTTAAGCTTCTCTGTAAGCTTGCAATACCAACGAAGTCCTGATTGACGAAGTCCATAAAGTGCCTTTCGTAGTAAACATACAGGATCCTTCAACTGTTTTAAGGATTTTCTCCAAGAACAAGCTGCCTTTCTAAATTCTGCCGATGGTATTTCCTGCTTTGATCCCATTTTTGCTCCCGATTCCAGTTTTCCCATGAAATCGCTAAAACTCTCAGGTATATCCATAAATACCTGCTCCTCCAGCTCACCGTTGAGGTAGGCGGTGACGACGTCCATTTGATGAATTTCCATTTGAAATTCCGCCGATAGAGCAACTAACAGTCTCACCGATGTAAATCGCGCTACAGGTGAGTAGGATTCAAAGAAATCTTCTCCAGGTTTCTGAGCATATCCCTTGGCAACCAAACGGGCTTTCTTTTTTCCCAAAGCGCTGCCGTCATCTTTGGTTTGGAAAACCACCTTGTTTCCAATAGTCTTTCGGTTTTCCGGGCGTTCTGTAACCTCCCAAGTTTTGTTGAGAACTTGGGCCATAAACTCGTCTTCCACTGCGCGTGTCCAGTTAACTGACTCTTTCGATTGAAACGCTTCTGCTAAAGTTAAAGGATCTCCTGACACAGCTAAAAATGCCATTTCGCATTCTTCAAATTCGTCCTCAATTGACGTGTCATTTTCTGCAGGATCATTGCTTATCGCCTCTTGTATCTCCTGGTAAATTTTACGCGGCCTCCCACGCAGTCCAGTTCTCAGCAGTTTTGGGCGTCCTCTGCCCCGTCTCTCCACAACAGGAGTCTCTTCTTCGACATCGCTGCTGCTAGACTCAACTTGTTCGTCCGGTGTAGGAATTTTCATCTGGATGTTAAATTCTTCTTCAGGCTCGTAAAACTCTTCGTAATTACTTTTAAATCCTGATGTATTCAAAAACTTTACATCGTTACTCACCACGATAGATTTTCTCTGAGGAGAATATAGGCGATACGCCTTCGATTCAGCTGCATATCCTACTAATATGCATTCCTCTGATCTGGATTCAAATTTGCCCTTGTTGGTGCCTTTTATTAATGCATACGCCTTTGTTCCAAATGTGCGTAAATACATTACCGTGGGAATTTTGCCTGTCCAAAAGGTGTAGGGTAGCTCCCCAAATAGAGCCTTTGTTGGGCATCTATTTCGCAGATAGCAAGCCGTGCTAATGGCTTCTGCCCAAAATGATGGTGGAGCTCCCGCCTGTTTCATCATACACCTGGCCATTTCTACCAGTGTACGGTTCTGCCGCTCAGCCACGCCGTTTTGTTGTGGAGTATGTGGAGCAGACAGTCGTCGACTAATTCCGTTTTGCCGCAGGAATTCATTGGATTCCTTATTCAGGAACTCGGTCCCATTATCGCTTTGTAATTGTATAATTTTATTTCCGGTTACGTTTTCAGCTAATGCTTTGAATGATTTAAAGGCATTTAGCACTTCTGATTTTTGTTTCAGAAAATAGACCGAACTATAACGCGAATAGTCGTCTATAAATGTAACGAAATATTTGCACCCACTTTTGGACTGTGTACGCATAGGTCCACACACGTCACTGTGCACAATTTCCAGAGTTTTCTGCGATCTCTTTTCCGTAGCACTTCTATTTGTATTTGCTGTTTGCTTTTCGCTTATACAAATTTCACACGGCGATAGACTTTCATTTTCTTTTATCTTCATTCCGTGAACTTTTCCACACAAAGCCATTTTCTTTAAATCCTTTTCGTTCAGATGGCCCAACCGACGATGCCATGTTTCTATTTCGCTTTGTTCTTCATTCACTTTGTTTGCTTCATTCTTGTCTGTATTCAAATAATACAAATTCCCGTATTCCTTCGCACGAAGCCAAACTTCACCTTTATTTTTCATTATTAGCGCTTCATCTTTACGAAAACGCACTTCGTAACCTTTTTCCGTTATTTTTGAAACAGAAAGTAAATTCTGGCGAAGATCCGATACGTATAAGACTTCTTTCAAAGTAATCTTCTCACTTCTTTTCCCTTTTATGTCGATCTTGACATCACCAACACCATTAACCTTTGTGGTGTTGCTATCGGCCAAATGCAATGTTTTTTCAACACTCTTTATCTCTCCGAATAAAGTCTTATTGGAACTCATATGTGCCGAACAACCGCTGTCCAGGCACCACATACCATTATGCCCTTCGGCTATGTATGCGTGTTCATTTACGTTCATTGTCATTTCCTTTTTGTACCGATTTCCGCGAATCTCCCGTTCCTCGCTTTTCACACTAGCGTTTTCTTTCGGTTTCACTCGGCAGTTTCGCGCGATATGTCCGATTTTGTTGCACACAAAACATTTTCTGGTTTCTTTTTGAGCCTTGGAGTCTTTGGAGTTTCCTTTCCGATTTGCGTACAAAGCACTCTGCTCTTCACGATCACTTTTCGTTTTCCTTCCCTCCGATTCTTCTAAAATTTTGACACGAAGCACGTCTGGACTTGGTAAATCGTCTCGCGTTTCCATTGCGCACCTAAATGTTTCATATGAATCGGGCAAACTGTACAGTAAGAGAATCGCGAGCAAATCGTCTCCTATTGTTACTCCGATCTCTTTTAGTTTCTTTACTGCATCGAAAAATCCGTTGATATGGAGACGTGCGTCGTCTCATTCACTCATTCGCGACAATGCAACACGTTTTAACAAGCTGGCCTTTCTCACTGGCCCTTTTGATTGAAATGTATCTTGCAATTTTAACCAATATTCTCTCGATGTGGTACAATCTTCTATTAGACCTAACTCAGATGTACTTATCGACAAAAGTATATCTGCTCGAGCTTTCTCGTCTTTTATGGTCCATTCTGCCAACTCTGCATCATCACTGGGACACTTTACTGTACCATTTACATATGGCCATAGATCGTTTTTCACGAGTATAGCACACATTTGCAATTTCCACGTATCATAGTTCTCCGCGTTTAGCGGCTCGATGCGCATAAATGCACCCGCCATTTTTCACAGCGTCTCTTATTTCACCACTTCTGTACTTATTCAATTTTGTCTTTTTGATACTACGCGTCCTGGGCCCATAACCTGTTGGGATTTTCTCCCCAACGCAGGTACATAGGTATCCAAAATGATAAGCACACGTTTATCCGTTTAGGATTAATATATAATGTTTTTATTAATAACTCAATTTTGTGAACAGATAAGTATGCGCGATCGTTCTTTCCTTGCTTACGTTCGGCGAGAGAGAGCCACGAGAGACTTAAGTGTGGCCAAGAATACAAGTAATAGATGCCCGAAAGGGAGTTACCAGATTGGTACTTTGGATACGGCGCTTAATTCAAACAATTTATCGTCCAATTTAAAAGTTTCTCGCAGAAGTGCAATGGTAGTCACAATAGCCTTATGTGTGTTACTTTCGCTCCTAAATAAAAAACAGACAGTTAATATTATATATTTTGACTTATGTTTGCCATGCAGACAACCAGCGCATCATCTCTTTACAAGGCCAGCCGTATCAAACAGCTATGACAAGTCATTTCATGCCTTTCTGCACTGCAGAGATGTGTACATACATATATACATACATATGAATTTCTGCACTTTTGCTTGTTGGGCTTTTCCGCAGAAATTATATTGTCGCAGAAACGCATGAAAAGGTTAGCCGCTAAATACATACATATGTATGTATGTATGTACATATATACATATGTCCGCCGCTGTTTAGCAACCGACGCGTCACTGCATAAAAACACTTTAAACTTCCCTTTTCCACGCGGCATGCTCGAAAAACAAAAACAAATTACATGGGCTCCATTTAGCGAAGTTCGAAACGAAGTAGGCGCAACAAAAATCGACCTGCGTTCGGCTATTGCCGATCTCTCGCGAAGTTCGGACTGCATATTTGTTTTTGTTTTCGAACTGACTCGGAGCAGCGGTTTTCGACAGTTCGGATATTAGAAAGAGATGGAAATGGTGGGAAGTGAAAAAGGAAAATCTCTGTCGAAAACAAATTGTGTTGGGTCGACGTCAGAATACCCTTTTTAAAATAAGTTGTTATATTTATAAATACATATTTAATATTGTATTTGACGAATTTTTATTTATTTAGTCGAATTGGCAGATATTAAAAATGTACTTTGGCAATGCCAATAAGTTCATATTTGATCTTCTGCCTTATGGGGTTCAAATCAAAAGGCATTGCTTTGGTCGTGCATACCCTGACACGAGCCAGGATTTTCGGTCTTCGGTTTTCTCTCGCTTCTCCTAATTCTCTTTGCATTTAGAGTTGATTGTTGCTGCATTCAGAAGTGTTTTGCGTATTAGTTAAAGTTGCGTAGAAGTGAAATATTATAATCAGGTAAGTAAAGTTATTTGTGTTTAATTAATAAATTAATTTGCATATTTGATCTTGAACCTGGTCCCTCCTATATGTACGGTACGTATATTTGTGCAAAATATTGCAGTGTTCAATTTGATTTTAACATTTATATAGTTTATTTACAGATAGCATTAGTCTGGTAAAGGGCCAACCGCCGGCAGAGAAGACCCATCACACGCATTTAGGAATATAGAAAAGCATAAAGCTAACCAAAAATGTGTAACCATCAAATAAAATATAACATTTTATAAATAAATTCAAAATACAAAAATAAATTACTCCGGATTTTTACTAGGAGGATATTTTTCAGTGGGGCTTCAGCGGATATTCCCCGTGGACTCTCCACGCGTGGTCCGATTGATTTGAAATTTACATACGTATTTTAAATTTCAAATGCACCAATTCTACAAAAAATCAGATCTCTAGCTTTATTATTAGACTTTATGCCAAAAAATAGGGAATCTGGCCCAGTGTGCAGCGGTGGGCAAGTACATTTACATACAAACATATGTACCAATTATTTAAATAGTGGTGGCCGCAGGGGGATCCCTCGCTGCCGTCTCCGAAGGTTTTCGCCGGTTGGCCGAAGGTGTCCCTCGTACGGGGGCCGAGGGTAATAAATCCGCTTGGAGATTTACGACGATTACGGTGAGAAGTTGACTGTCTTCCTTAATGCAACTGGCCTAGGGACTCAGTTTGCTAAGATCAAATATAAAATTAACGACAGAATGCCGGAGTTATTTGTTCATGAGCTTGTGCTCTTTATTTTAAGAGTGTCCAAAACGAACTACTTAAAAGCTAACAAAGTAAAAGCTTCATAGCGGCCTCTGCAAATGTGCAAAACTTTTGCCGGCTATGTAGGAGCTTCCGGTCAATGCTTGGTCGGCAATTTGGCCGGTGCTGGAGTACGGACGATCAGTCCGGTTAACTCAGTTAACTTACACATGTATTTAGCGGCAAACCTTTTCATGCATTTCTGCGAAAATATAATTTGTATATATATTGGGTGTTTTTTTAAGAGGGTTTTTTTTGAATAGGGTTCAGTTCGGCCATCTTTGATGTCAACTGACATCTGTCGAGTGTTTTATGTTCTGTTTGGTTTGGCAATTCATGATGAATATCTTATCAGCTGACCAGCGATATAAAATCGTTGAATTTTATTTCGAAAATTAGAAGTTTGTGAAAGTGCACCGTTTGCTGCGCCCGTTTTATGGTGCTCATGTGCCATAGCCTCCAATATTGTGCGACATTACACCATTGGATTATTTTTTGTGGGGGTATTTGAAGTCGTTGGTCTATGCAAACAAGACCACCTCGATTCCGGCCCAAGAAGCCAAAATTAAACGAGCTATTGCCGACATACGGCCCCAGATGCTTGAAAATGTGGAAAATTGGACTTCCAGAATGCAGTTTGTGAAAAACTCACCTGGTGGCCATTTGCCCAAAGTTATATTCCATCACTAATGCCATCGAATTATCTTTCAAATAAAAAAAATCTGCTCTCTACCGCAACCTGTGCATTTTCTTTTTCAATTTAAAAACATAAACCTCCTAAAAAAACACCGTTTACATACATTATACCATTATTTTGAACTTAACTCACGTTTTAAGTATAACCCACTTACTCCAATTTAAACATCCTTAAAAGTTTATTAATTACACATTATATTTTAATTTCATGAGTTCTTAGTTCACTTTTTATTCACTTTTCACTGTTCTGTTCAAGTAACAACGTGCGACTAAAAGCTTGAGCCGGGTGCCGAGGGAAGAGAGCCGAGTGGCAAGAGCGGACATTATGTTTTACATGTAAGAAAAAATGAGACAACAGTAGGAACAACAGTCTAGGAATTTTAAGAATGACAAAAATCTTAATCTAAGTTTTTATTCTTGAAATTAATCTTCTTTGGTGTTGGTTTAGAATTATTTTGTATCGTTATAAGAATATTTGGTGTTAAGAGCAGACAGCCAGCACCTAGGCATGTGCGCATGGGTGTTCCGCTGCACCTGCAGCGCTCTCCTCTTATCTCTTTTCGCCTTCCTCTTCTTTCGTCAAATCTGTGGCGCTTTGTTTTCTCAAGCTACATATTGTCCACTGCTGCTCTTTTCGTATATATTTGGAAGCCGAGCTTCGCTCCGCACCTCCGCATCGATCGATCGCAAAATATAGAGCACTTATATTAATAGAACCTATTCGTGCGTTTTTATTAAATATAAACTAAAGGGTGGCACATTCGGTGTCTACCCCATAAACATTTGGTATTAAATTAATCTTTTTGATTTAAGGATGTGGAAAATCTTAAGGGGTTACACCACTGTAAAACACCAAAAAAAGGCATATTTTCGACATTTCTGTAGGGAAACACAATGAAATTCTGTAAAAAGTATTTTATAATATCAATATTAAACTACAAAAAAGCCTACATTTCAAGTAATTAAAAAAAAAAAGTGACTCCGCAGCAGTTGTTCGGTGGCATGTTTTTTCTCAGATGGGTCCACGGCCGGAAACGTATCTTCTACAATTTTTGATCTAGAACAAAAAACCAAACATTTTCGGAATCCATATTGATGTCCCCAGGGAAGTACGTAGTTTTTTTTAAAATTAATTTTTCGTAAAATGGCGGCAGTTTAAAAAAAAAAATTGCACAATTTAACCACGAAATTCATCACATTTTTGTTAAAAAAAAACTATTTACTTTTTTAAAAAAACCCCTACGTACTTCCCTGGGGATAACCATTTCAAACGTACTGTAAAAATTTGAAACCTATCGGTAAAGAATTGTTCGAGCTATGTTTCCGGCCAGCTCAAAAAAAGTGGTTTTGAGATAACCGCGTTTTAAATTTATAATGGCTGTAAAATCGTGAGAGGTCCTGCGGCAGAACTCGAAATTCAGGCACGTAAAAATTTTTCCCGGACTTCATCTTTTAGTATATCATTCTTAAGACCCTAAATTACCTTTAGCAATAAAAAAAAATTGTTCGATTTTTTAAAAATTCTACAATAAGCCCTGAAAAATCTCACTTATATAATTTCGGTCTTATATTAAGATTTTAGTTTTAAGAATGCACAAAATCTTAAAAGAAGATTTTTTTTATCAGTGTATAGATGATCTAATAGTCATAGGTTGTTCCGAAAAACATATGCTAAAAAAAACGTACTGTATAAATTTGGAACCTATCGGTAAAGATTTGTTCGAGCTATGTTTCCGGCCAGCTCAAAAAAAGTGGTTTTGAGATAACCGCGTTTTAAATTTATAATGGCTGTAAAATCGTGAGAGGTCCTGCGGCAGAACTCGAAATTCAGGCACGTAAAAATTTTTCCCGGACTTCATCTTTTAGTATATCATTCTTAAGACCCTAAATTACCTTTAGCAATAAAAAAAAATTGTTCGATTTTTTAAAAAATTCTACAATAAGCCCTGAAAAATCTCACTTATATAATTTCGGTCTTATATTAAGATTTTAATTTTAAGAATGCACAAAATCTTAAAAGAAGATTTTTTTTATCAGTGTATAGATGATCTAATAGTCATAGGTTGTTCCGAAAAACATATGCTAAAAAAAACGTACTGTATAAATTTGGAACCTATCGGTAAAGATTTGTTCGAGCTATGTTTCCGGCCAGCTCAAAAAAAGTGGTTTTGAGATAACCGCGTTTTAAATTTATAATGGCTGTAAAATCGTGAGAGGTCCTGCGGCAGAACTCGAAATTCAGGCACGTACAAATTTTTCCCGGACTTCATCTTTTAGTATATTATTCTTAAGACCCTAAATTACCTTTAGCAATAAAAAAAAATTGTTCGATTTTTAAAAAATTCTACAATAAGCCCTGAAAAATCTCACTTATATAATTTCGGTCTTATATTAAGATTTTAGTTTTAAGAATGCACAAAATCTTAAAAGAAGATTTTTTTTTATCAGTGTATAGATGATCTAATAGTCATAGGTTGTTCCGAAAAACATATGCTTAAAAAATAGGGACCGAAAATAATGATTATTTTTATACCCTGGCAGGGTATTATAATTTTAGTCAGAAGTTTGCAACGCAGTGAAGGAGACATTTCCGACCCTACAAAGTATATATATTCGTGATCAGCATCAACAGCCGAGTTGATCTAGCCATATCCGTCTGTCTGTCCTTCTGTCTGTCCGTCCGTTTCCACGCAAACTAGTCCCTCAGTTTTGAAGCTATCTGAATGAAACTTTGGACATATGCTTCTATATGCTCTCACTACTATATATGTCGGAACGGGCCGGATCGGACGACTTTATCATATAGCTGCTATAGGAACGATCGGATCGATTTCGGGAAAGCCGGGGCGTGAGATGGCTGCATCCTGGACAATGACGGGTCAATGTCCATGGGTTCCGGCGTGTTCCCTCGAGTCATTCGGTCGCTACGTGTAGCGGAGTGCACCTGTGCTCTATGCTGTTTAGTAAAGTGCGGGTTCCTCCCGGCACTTCCCTGCGGGCCGGTTTGTGGGGGGGCCTGCTGGCGCTCCTGCACTTTGGGATATTGCCTACGATCCCTATTCTCTTGGCTTTGTGTAAACGAAGTTGCGAAGGTGAACCGCTCGTGGTTGGACTCCACTTCTTGCGCCAAGGCGAGTGCTGACGGCATGTCTTTCGGCTTTGCCGCAAATAGCACATCCGTGAGGTTGCGCCTGAGTCCCGAGACGAAGACTCTCAAAGCGTCTTCCCGGAACTTCTCACATAGAACCGCTGCTGCCGACGCTTCGTAGGACATGGTTGCCTTGTTGGTGAGCAAGGTGAGTTTTTTCTCAACCTCGTCTTATGACGAGTATTATACTGAAGGAGTGTCAGGCTTCCCTGTCTGAGGGTGCCTAGCTCTTGTTCGATAACGTGTATCGGGCGTTTGTCGCTGTATGTAAAATCGAGACGACTTATGATCGCATTGAAATTCAGTACGGTCCCAAAAGACGACAGAACTGCATCAGCAGGGCCTTTAACTTTGCTCCTGATGATAGCTACAGCCTGATAGTGTCGCGAACTATCCTCATATTGTCTGAACATATGGTAAGCGGCATTTGCCGCTTGCCGCCAGGAGACGTATGTCTCCTGTGTCCCCATAAAGTCTGGAAGACATTTAACGGCATCCAATGTTTCGTCACAACTGACCTGTCCGGTGAAAGCTACTGGTTTGTAAACTTTAATCTGGGGAGTTTCAGTCTGCACAGGGGCAGTCCGTATAGCCGCGACCTGGCCGGCAAGTTCCTGAATTGTATTACGCAATTCAGCCTCCCTGCGTTGACTTTCTAAGGCTTGATCTTGTAACGCCCTTATGAGAGCTTTAATCTGTTCTGCTTCGAGAGACATTTTATATGCAATAAATGTGTTAGCTGGGGTTCTTTTACGTTCAGAGTTTTCTGTAGAATCGTCGCCTTCGGACTCTGAGTCGCTAGCGAATGGTTTCGAATTCCTATACTGTCGGAATGAATTGCTCATGAGGAGCTGAGTATATAAACACTCAAGTCGTCTTGCCCATAGGGAGCATTAGTACGGCGAGGGGTCGAGGGGGCTGAGTCGGCGTCTAATAACATTGGCCGAGGGCTCGTTGAGCGGAGCCGTAGGTTCGTCCAGCAACGATAAGGTGAGAGGCTCGCGGGGAGCTTGCATCCGCTAAGCCAAACAAATATACAAATGACAAACAAATCGTAACAACAACGACAAAGAGATATATAAAAGGCAAAAAATTGCTACAGCAATGCATGCGCTGCTGTATCGGGTGTCGGGGCAGCGATAGGAGGGCCCGAGACGGCTGTGGGGAGAGAATTCAAGTTCAAGTGAAACGACAGTGTCCAGACATATGCAGAAGTGGAACGAAATGCACACAATGTAAATTGTAAGTCAATAAATCTTTGTGACAGTGTCAAAGAATAATTTAACCCGCACAGTCAATCAAAATTTTAAATTCCATGTTTAGATTTTATTACATTAATATAATTTAAATTCACATTGTTATGGAAATACAGATTATTGTTTTTGTGTAACCCGCTCACTTACATAATCGGTAAGTTTGTGTGTAGTATTGTGGGTTTCCTTAGTTGGGTGCCAATTATTTAAATACTGGTGGCCGCAGGGGGATCCCTCGCTGCCGTCTCCGATGGTTTTCGCCGGTTGGCCGAAGGTGTCCCTCGTACGGGGGCCGAGGGTAATAAATCCGCTTGGAGATTTACGACGATTACGGTGGGAAGATGACTGTCTTCCTTAATGCAACTGGCCTAGGGACTCAGATTGCTAAGATCAAATATAAATTTTTCAGGGCTTATTGTAGAATTTTTTAAAAATCGAAAAATATTTTTTTATCGCTAAGGGTAATTTAGGGTCTTAAGAATGATATACTAAAAGATGAAGTCCGGGAAAAATTTTTACGTGCCTGAATTTCGAGTTCTGCCGCAGGACCTCTCACGATTTTACAGCCATTATAAATTTAAAACGCGGTTATCTCAAAACCACTTTTTTTGAGCTGGCCGGAAACATAGCTCGAACAAATCTTTACCGATAGGTTCCAAATTTATACAGTACGTTTTTTTTAGCATATGTTTTTCGGAACAACCTATGACTATTAGATCATCTATACACTGATAAAAAAAATCTTCTTTTAAGATTTTGTGCATTCTTAAAATTAAAATCTTAATATAAGACCGAAATTATATAAGTGAGATTTTTCAGGGCTTATTGTAGAATTTTTAAAAAATCGAACAATTTTTTTTTATTGCTAAAGGTAATTTAGGGTCTTAAGAATGATATACTAAAAGATGAAGTCCGGGAAAAATTTTTACGTGCCTGAATTTCGAGTTCTGCCGCAGGACCTTTCACGATTTTACAGCCACTGAAAATTTAAAACGCTTTAAACCACTTTTTTTGAGCTGGCCGGAAACATAGCTCGAACAAATCTTTACCGATCGGTTCCAAATTTTTATAGTACGTTTGAAATGGTTACCCCCAGGGAAGTATGTAGGGTTTTTTTTTTAAAGTAAATAGTTTTTTTTTTTAACAAAAATGTGATAAATTTCGTTTTTAAATTGAGAAATTTTTTTTTAAACTGTCGTTATTTTACGAAAAATTAATTTAAAAAAAAAACTACGTACTTCACTGGGGACATCAATATGGATTCCGAAAATGTTTGGTTTTTTGTTCTAGATCAAAAATTGTAGAAGATACGTTTCCGGCCGTGGACCCATCTGAGAAAAAACATGCCACCGAAGAACTGCTGCGGAGTCACAATTTTTGTTTTAATTACTTGAAATGTAGGCTTTTTTGTAGTTTAATATTGATATTATAAAATACTTTTTACAGAATTTCATTGTGTTTCCCTACAGAAATTTCGAAAATATGACTTTTTTTGGTGTTTTACAGTGGTGTAACCCCTTAAGATTTTCCACATCCTTAAATCAAAAAGATTAATTTAATACCAAATGTTTATGGGGTAGACACCGAATGTGCCACCCTTTAGTTTATATTTAATAAAAACGCACGAATAGGTTCTATTAATATAAGTGCTCTATATTTTGCGATCGATCGATGCGGAGGTGCGGAGCGAAGCTCGGCTTCCAAATATATACGAAAAGAGCAGCAGTGGACAATATGTAGCTTGAGAAAACAAAGCGCCACAGATTTGACGAAAGAAGAGGAAGGCGAAAAGAGATAAGAGGAGAGCGCTGCAGGTGCAGCGGAACACCCATGCGCACATGCCTAGGTGCTGGCTGTCTGCTCTTAACACCAAATATTCTTATAACGATACAAAATAATCCTAAACCAACACCAAAGAAGATTAATTTCAAGAATAAAAACTTAGATTAAGATTTTTGTCATTCTTAAAATTCCTAGACTGTTTTTCCTACTGTTGTCTCATTTTTTCTTACATGTAAAACATAATGTCCGCTCTTGCCACTCGGCTCTCTTCCCTCGGCACCCGGCTCAAGCTTTTAGTCGCACGTTGTTACTTGAACAGAACAGTGAAAAGTGAATAAAAAGTGAACTAAGAACTCATGAAAGCGGTAGAGAGCAGATTTTTTTTATTTGAAAGATAATTCGATGGCATTAGTGATGGAATATAACTTTGGACAAATGTCCACCAGGTGAGTTTTTCACAAACTGCATTCTGGAAGTCCAATTTTCCATTTTTCCACATAGCTCGTTTAATTTTGGCTTCTTGGGCCGGAATCGAGGTGGTCTTGTTTGCATAGACCAACGACTTCAAATACCCCCACAAAAAATAATCCAATGGTGTAATGTCGCACAATATTGGAGGCTATGGCACATGAGCACCATAAAACGGGCGCAGCAAACGGTGCACTTTCACAAACTTCTAATTTTCGAAATAAAATTCAACGATTTTATATCGCTGGTCATCTGATAAGATATTCATCATGAATTGCCAAACCAAACAGAACATAAAACACTCGACAGATGTCAGTTGACATCAAAGATGGCCGAACTGAACCCTATTCAAAAAAAACCTCTTAAAAAAACACCCAATATATATACAAATTATATTTTCGCAGAAATGCATGAAAAGGTTTGCCGCTAAATACATGTGTAAGTTAACTGAGTTAACCGGACTGATCGTCCGTACTCCAGCACCGGCCAAATTGCCGACCAAGCATTGACCGGAAGCTCCTACATAGCCGGCAAAAGTTTTGCACATTTGCAGAGGCCGCTATGAAGCTTTTACTTTGTTAGCTTTTAAGTAGTTCGTTTTGGACACTCTTAAAATAAAGAGCACAAGCTCATGAACAAATAACTCCGGCATTCTGTCGTTAATTTTATATTTGATCTTAGCAATCTGAGTCCCTAGGCCAGTTGCATTAAGGAAGACAGTCATCTTCCCACCGTAATCGTCGTAAATCTCCAAGCGGATTTATTACCCTCGGCCCCCGTACGAGGGACACCTTCGGCCAACCGGCGAAAACCATCGGAGACGGCAGCGAGGGATCCCCCTGCGGCCACCAGTATTTAAATAATTTGTACATATGTTTGTATGTAACTGTACTTGCCCACCGCTGCACACTGGGCCAGATTCCCTATTTTTTGGCATAAAGTCTAATAATAAAGCTAGAGAGCTGATTTTTTGTAGAATTGGTGCATTTGAAATTTAAAATACGTATGTAAAATTCAAGTCAATCGGACCACGCTTGGAGAGTCCACGGGGAATATCCGCTGAAGCCCCGCTGAAAAATATCCTCCTAGTAAAAATCCGGAGTAATTTATTTTTGTATTTTGTATTTATTTATAAAATGTTATGTTTTTTTTTATGGTTACACATTTTTGGTTAGCGTTATGCTTTTCTATATTCCTAAATGCGTGTGATGGGTGTTCTCTGCCGGCGGTTGGCCCTTTACCAGACTAATGCTATCTGTAAATAAACTATATAAATGTTAAAATCAAATTGAACACTGCAATATTTTGCACAAATATACGTACCGTACATATAGGAGGGACCAGGTTCAAGATCAAATATGCAAATTAATTTATTAATTAAACACAAATAACTTTACTTACCTCATTATAATATTTCACTTCTACGCAACTTTAACTAATACGCAAAACACTTCTGAATGCAGCAACAATCAACTCTAAATGCAAAGAGAATTAGGAGAAGCGAGAGAAAACCGAAGACCGAAAATCCTGGTTCGTGTCAGGGTATGCACGACCAAAGCAATGCCTTCACTTGATTTGAACCCCATAAGGCAGAAGATCAAATATGAACTTATTGGCATTGCCAAAGTAAATTTTTAATATCTGCCAATTCGACTTAATAAATAAAAATTCATCAAATACAATATTAAATATTTAAAAATATAAATTATATTTAACAATATAACAACAATCGATTATCGATAATCGAAACAGAAGGTCGCCAATTACATCGCCTCCCGCAATTTCTGTTATTACTTTGAAAATATAACATTAATTTCAATAAAAACACTCACACACAACAAACACGCCGAGTAAAACACGGCCAAATTAACGTGCAAACGCGAGACGTGGTACAAAACTATTTAAACAATTTCTTTCTGGCAGCCGCCAATTTGCCAAACAAACAAACCTTCACATACACAATTAAACCTCCACCAACGACTATTACGGCACCGACAACAACTCACTCAAAACTAACAAATCACTCAAAACAAAAACACTCAAATACATCACTTCATCCCACGATGGCTCCAACTGTCCCTGCTCCAGCCGTAACACCAGCAAAGAAGAGGCTCCGCGAGAACACCAATGGGGACATCAAAACCGGCGTATCCACCAGGAATGATGGCCTGGCAGCCAAGCTAACCGAGCTGATCAACCAGCGATTTGAGGAGCAGGCTGACCACATCACTGCGAGCATGCGCTCTGCTGAAGAGCGCATTATGACGGCCCTCCAGGAACGCGTCAACACCATGGCCGGCGAGATCCGGGACCTACTTCGTCGGGTTCAGCAGCTGGAAAACGAGGTTGGTGAAACGAAGTTGCTCAAAACACAGGTTGGGCAGCTAGAGTCCCAAGTTTCCACACAGGCAAACGCACATGTCGCTTGCGATTTGCGAATGCACGGCATACCTTGTGTTGAATGCGAAAATATTCGCACTCTTCTAAACACCCTCTGCTTTGCACTCGAGCTCACTCCGGCACCGAGGGTCAAGGATATTTTTAGGGTCAAGCCACGACACAGCACTGTGGTTGACCCAGTTATAATCGTAAAATTCGACCGCGTTCACGATAAGGCGCAACTTCTTCGAGCAGCAGGTGAATATCGCCGCAAATCAAAGACCCAACTAAAGCTGAGCTTGATGGGCTTTGATTCGGAAGCTCCGCTCTACCTAAACGAGCAGCTGACGAAAGAGAGCTATGCGCTCTTTGAAGAGGCGATGAAGCTAAAAAAGCTCAAACATCTGCATGCCGTTTTTACGCGTAGAGGTGTTGTTCACGTGAAGACGCAAGAGAGAGGCGAGGTCTACAGCATATTGGAAATGCATGACCTCTCGGAGTTCCAAAGAATGAGAGAAGTCGAAGCTGTCGAATCATCTGGTTATGCCTTTCGCAACTGCCCACCATAGATGCTCCTCTAGCTCTTTTTCATATTTTGTTCTTTGTTTATGTTAATTATTGTTATCTCTTAAGTTTCCTAGTTATTCATCTTTGCGCGCTTCACAACTCTTATATTAAATCATGTTCTCTTATACAAGTAACTTGAGCAAATCCAAAGCAAACAGCCATGCTACTCTTAGAATTTTTACAAACCGTCATAGGGGATTGCATATTTGTCACATAAATGCTCAAAGTTTGACCAAGAAAGCTGACGAATTTAGATGTATATTTGCTGACTCCAATGTTGATGTTATTTGTGTCTCCGAGACCTGGTTCACATCTAGTGTCTGTAATTCGTTGATCAAATGTGACGGATACAATTTATTTCGTTCAGACCGAGAGGGTCATGCTGGTGGGGTTGCAATTTTTGTTAGAAATACTCTTCAATCAAAAATAGTCTGCAAGCATAAAGATGGAAGTGCAATAGAATACTTATTTGTAGAAATTGGAGTTAGAAGGACCGAGAAAGTTCTGATTGGGTATACACACCGACCGAATAGAAATACTGACTTCAACGACTTGACAGAACTACTCCACTCACTTACTCCACACTATGTTGACATAATAATAGTTGGAGATCTAAACAACAACATGTTGACTGACAAGCAAATGCCCGAATCTTTCGAAGCGCTTGGTTTAAATCTTGTTAACACACTTGTTCCAACTCACTTTACTAAGACAAATAACTCACAGTAGTATAATAACTCTATTTTCGGGACCTTTGATGTCGGCAAGGGTAATAAAATGCATTTAATGGGTTAGCTGTCAAAATTAAGTAATAAAAAATGCAATTAATGAGGGTTAGATGTCAACCTGTCAACCGAGGGGGGTAATAAAGATGGAATAAACTAGGGTCACAGCATGTAAAAGGACACTTGAGAAACAAGTGTTCAAGGGTTCCCACGATCGCGAGTGATCCTGTCCCGCACGTGTATGTTTATCAGGCGCATGTACTCGTTCACCCACGACCCTCCACTTAAAAATGGGAGGGAGTGTAATGGAGAAGGGTGCACCGCAGCGATCCCGCACCGCACACGAGCGATCCCGTGCCGCAGCGATCCTGCCTCGCACGTGTACGTTCACGAGCAATCCTGAGTCAAAGGGAGGGTGTGTAATTGAAGAAGCGAGCTAAATTCCTAGGAAGGATGCTCACTAACGATCCTTGAAAGGGTCAGTGTGTGATTTTCCCAACTCTCCCTCCATATACGTTGAATTAGTCAACGCAACTAGGAGTGTGTGGAGTTGGGTAAATGGATACACTTGTAACGGTTTCCTAGTGTGTGGGAGTTGGGTAAACGGATACACTTGTAACGGTTTCTCAACGAGGACGGTCACCCAAGACCCTTGATAAGGACAGTCTGTGATTTTCCAGCTGGATTTTCATGTTTCGGTTTCTCAACAAACTCGAGAAGCATCCCACCATCATCTCAAATCCAAGAAACCAAAATCTGAAAAAGAAATTTCCCCAAGTCCCATTTTCCAATAAAAATGTATAAAATTGTATTTTTGTGTATATAATATTTTTTTTATTTTTCAAGTACAATAATCAGAAACTATGTTCTAAATTTACATACATTTTCATAATTTTTAGAGATTTTTGTGAGCGTACAGTAAAGAAATGACATGCGCAGGTATCAACTCCTTCACTAACTTCATCATTAGCCCAGCAACAAGATGTGAAATGTTGTCCATGTATATTAGAAACCATCGGTGTATCAGGCATCCTCTTATTAAAATATTTTAATGAATCCTCCAGATATTCCACATGTTCAGCGAAAATTTGTTCTTTAAACATTTTCATGAAATTGTTTATTTTTGTTACAAGCTGTTGCATTGTTTTGGGAGTTGTGTTGTTGACTTTGTTTTTGAGTGATAACATTTTTGAGCGCTTAGTGAACGTCTACACGCAATGAATTCCAAAATTTGAATAATCGGATCCTTTCTAAATTTTTTAAACGACTCGTTGAACTAAGCCAGTCAGTGGCGTATATTCAACTAGTCGATCATGAATGAGAAGGCAATATACCTTTGTATTCATTTGACTCGCATCGGTTAGCTCAGTGGATATTTTAACATCAATCGGTCCTGATTTGACCGACTCATTCTGATAAGAGAGATCAACAACAACAATGGGGGCTTTTGACTTGAACTCCATGGGTGATAAAAGAGCCCGTGGCTCTCGATTGTAATAGCTCTCTTGAAATTTTGTATACATATCATACAAGACAGCAAACCGATCCTCATTATATTTCACATTCAAATCTTCATAAGGAAAACTTCCGAATTTAAATAAACTTTAGCATTTCTCAAATTATTTGTAATTAGTTCCCCATTTAATGTAAAGGCAATGACGGCAAAACGTGGACGTTCTGTACTTGAAGACAACTTAACGTTCCAAATAAACTGTGTACCTTGGACTAAGGTTGGATTGATATAGCAGTCCCAGCTCCGGAAAGCGAGTGGGAGGGTAGCCCCACTTTTTACTATATTAAACATTTTAATTTTAGCACGATGTGTGGGATTTTCCAGCTTATATTTGTTATTGCTATATTTTGTGTTTTACCATCAACCGTCTTGATAAACATATCTTCAGTGTTTTTTGTAAGCAAAAGAACAAGCTCATGTTTACAGTTTAACACTACTTTCTTGTAGTCTTCACCGAACCCCATCAACATTTTCAGGGGCACAGAAAAGCTGAAATGTCCTCCCGAAGCGATATTCTCTCCTCCACTCCACCCAGCATTCCGGTAAAGAACTCCTTCCTGTTTACCGACTGATAGAAAGTTCTTAATAGTCGTTGTAATTCCAGTAAATCGTGTCCTATCCAATTCACACCCATTTAACTCATATCTTATTTCATCCAGAAAATAGGCCATGCAATTATTTTTGAGCAAGCCGCTAACACTATTTGTGCTACTTGTTCCTGAATTTGAGTCAATAATTTTGCTAAGTGTTCCTTCAAAGTGGAGAAAACTTTCACACGGCAGGACATATAAATCCTGGTTCTGAATTGTAATCCGGACTTCATCATTCGCCTTGAAGCTTTGTTAATATGGATAATAAGAATGATATTCTTGTTTAATAATGCTTTGATCATTAGCAAGTTGCTCCTGAACATAAAAAATGTCATTCATTTGGATATTAGATTATAAACTTTATTTATTTAATATTAAATCCCAATGATTTCAATATCAATTTATTTTTTAATGTAAGAGCAGGACGATGAGTTTTAGTCCTTCGAGATGATGATGATGATGATGTCGACGATGAAGATGTTTTCACTTCAACTTTAGTAATAATATATTTTACAATTTCATCAAACTCATATGACCCTACAGGAATTTCTATTACTTTATTCCCAATTTGAAATATATTATTCCCCTTGTCCACATTCGCTATAGAGTTGAATGTATAAAAATCGATTAAAGCACATTCATAGTTACGTTTTAGATCAATTTGCGGAAAAAATTTTCACTTAGTATCGATGTATTCCCATTTAAAGATATTGTTAGTGATGTAGTCATTGTGAAGTTGGATTCTGAACTGTTTATTTTTTATTAATCTCATTATACTTATAACAGTATTTATTCGAGTACAATGAATTGATCAAATCCTTTGCGATATCGCCCAGTTTTCATATTATCGTCCTTTGAGATTACTAAAAACCCAAATCTGTCCTCCCAGCACTTCCTTGATATATTCATAAATGTTTCAAACCTCATATCACTGCTCACATGATCACGATATATTCCCCGCATGTTGAGCTGATCTTGATTGAATAAAATCAAAAAGTTTGTGTTATCGCGAATAATTTGTTTCGGCACCCGAGTATACGTTTGAGATAAGTAGAATATATCTACATTCATATGTCTACCGAAAGAGAAAAAGCTTCGGATATTGTCCTGGCGTTCATTGATTACATCATCGAAGATCAAAATAGAATTCATTTTAGCTTCTTGTGGGGATATAACACTGTCATTCGTTGAAAATGTGTAATAACCCATACCCCGTATTGGCTTGACAAGTTTTTCCAAATACTGATATTTTGGTTGAAATAAACTCTTTGAAAATATATAAATATTTTCAAATTTTAATCCATTTGGACTTTCAATAAGGCTTATCATAACATTAGTTTTCCCACAATTGGATGGTCCAACAATTAAAGCTCTAATTGTGTTTGGTAACAAGGAGCTGTGACGATGTTGTGTACTCTTCTCATGTCCAGCGCCTTCAACGTTTCTTACTGTAATGGTTTTATTTTGTGTTAATAAACGCATGTTTTAAAGAAAGCTACTTCATTCATGGACAATCACTCGTTAATTGAGGTTTATATAAAATGGGCAAACGACTTTATAATGTAATCAGTCATAATACAAAAGTCAAGCAGGGTACTGGTCTCATAAATAATTTAATAAATACTCTACCCTTTGAGGCTCATATACCAGGATACAATTACTGTGGACCTGGTACAAGGCTAGAAAAACGATTAGCTCGCGGTGACCGGGGTATAAACCCATTGGATGAAGCTTGTCGCATCCACGATTTGGCTTATTCAAATAACAAGGACTTGGGTGAACGACATAAAGCGGACTCAGTTTTAATTGATCGGGCTTGGGAACGTGTTAAAGCACCAAATAGTAGTATTAGCGAGAAGGCTGCAGCATATTTCGTCACAAACATGATGAAACTAAAGAAAAAATTTGGTATGGGAACTAAGCAAGAGAAAAAGAAACCAACAAAAAAATCTCTTGCCTCAATCATCAAAAAGGCAACCATTGAATTACGAAAGCATTGACTTATTGAATGCAGTAAAAGTCGCTCGGAGTGCAGTATCTAACTCTGTTGGATGCCATTGGTGCCTATTTTAACAGCCCTTAGCGCTGTTGGTAGTTTAGCATCAGGTAGTGCAGCCATTGTAAAGTCTATTAATTCAGCTAAAAACGCAAAAGCTGAACTTGAGTTAAACAAGAGACACCATAGAAAACTGGAATCGGTAGCGTTGGGGGGTGGTTTGTATTTGCATCCTTACCGAAAAGGCTATGGAATTTCAATCACAAAAAATAATAAAAATCAAAAACGCAACCAAAAAAACTTCTAAATGAGCTACCCAAAAGAGCATTATCCAACTTTGATATATTATCGTTTGGTTTTAAAAATATAAAAAATTTCCGTGGAGTTTACATGAAGGATGAGTTACCTAAATTTCCACTTCATTCTGAGTGTGGAATAGTAAATTTAGCAGACTCGACATCAGACGGAACACATTGGGTAGCCTATTACAAGAAAGGATCAGCCTCCTATTACTTTGATAGTTTTGGGAATTTACAGCCACCATTAGAAGTAATTAGATATTTAGGGAAAAATATTGAATATAATTACCAACGTTTCCAAAAATTTGGTACGTTCAACTGTGGACATTTGTGCCTTAAATTTTTACTAGACCCTAATTCGATGGATTCTCATACGAACCTCAACTTAACATGAAGTGGCAATTTGATCTTTTGAATTGCACTTGTTCTATCCTTGTCATCTGTGCACATGACTCAAGTGTCTAGTAGTGGGGGAGAATGTCGTCCTTGTTGGGTATAAAATCAGGCACGTTGTCTAGGAAAAATATCATTCAACGTCACCAGCTTTCAGCGGCAACACCACCGACCACCTATCGCACCAGCACCACCATACGCAGCAAGAATCTTCAGCATCCCCACCATCAACAACATCATCATGCAGCAGTATAACGCCACCACCACCAACTCCAACTCCTCCAACTCAAGCAATGGAAGCATCTCCAACCCCACCTGCTCCAACTCAACCGCCTCTAACCTTCCTTCTGGTGTCACCCAGGAGGATCTTGACGCCCTTTTGAGAGACATTGAGGAGGATCCGCTGATGGATCCTTCAACTCGTGCATAGTTAAACGTAAGCTGCCTTTTAATCAATTGCCAATAAATATGGCATTTGATATATTTTTAGCGAAGCGGGTGAGTGGTAAGTTCGGTAGCAATATAATGCTCGAACTTGCCACTCGTGTTGTTTACCTTCCTGAAAGGTTCAACATAGATGATAACCTCTTGCCGCTTTTTAGTACGCAAAATTATACCATCTTCAAATTTGAAGATGGAAATGTCAATGTTAGCTTAAAATCTAATGTGTAATACAAAATAAAAGTAATAATAATAATAATAATAAATAAACACAACAAATATTTTAAAAATTAAATTTCATGAATTTTTATTGGGGTATGGGGAAATTTCTTTTTCAGCTTTATTTTCAGTTCAAAAATAATAAATAAACACAACAAATATTTTAAAAATTAAATATCATAAATTTTTAATGGGGAAATGGGACTTGGGGAAAATTCTTTTTCAGGTTTATTTTTCAGTTCAAAAATAATAAAAAAAAAAATAATAAAATAAAAAATTAAATATCATAAATTTTTATTGGGAAATGGGACTTGGGGAAAATTTTTTTTTTAATAACAGAAAAACTCTCTGACCTGTTTATCTGATCAGGTCTAATTATCAGACCTGTTAAGAGTTGATATTAGGTCTTTTTATCAGATCAGGTCTGATTATCAGACCTGTTAAGGGGTGATATTAGGTCTGTTTAACAAATCAGGTCTGATTATCAGACCTGTTAAGACCTGATACCAGGTCAGATTATCAGATTAGGTATATATGATCGTGATAAATTAATTCTTTTTCAGTGCACCCCAAACCCCGAGAGTGAAATAATCATAATCGACTTTGAATTATAATAAATTTAATTAAAATGAATGAGCAAATGTTGCATCAATTGAACAAAACTAGAAATGCTTTAAAAAATAAATTTTCCGAGTTAAAACATTTTAAAAGTCAGAATATTATGGACTTGGAAGAAAAATTTAAAGCGATCACTAAACCGTTAAACGAACTTGTCAATGCAAATAAAAAGTTATATAACGCCTCACCGCCTCATCATCACTCTCATCAATCATCACCTGTAGTATCAAACCAACCCGCTGCTCACACATCGAGTGTATTATTAACTCATCTCTCTCCACCCACTTATCCATTACAAGCAACCCAACCACCGTCGCTTGAAGAGAGTTCTAAAAATTTAAATGTTAGCGAACTAGCACGGGAACACATTTTAGATAAGACATATGGGCCATACAAAAATGAATCTGGTCAATTAATGTTGGGAAACAATCAAATAAAGCTATCAAATAATACAATTGAATTTGATGATGGAGAAAACTGTCAGCTCACAAGTGGATTATATTCTTTAATATTCCACCATCTCCCCAAAAAATACAATACAAATGATTTGAAATTTTAATAAAAACTAATGTATACCGAAGAAATTTTCAAGCAAATGGACAAGTGAAGGGGACGAGAGCATTAAAATATTCTCGAATTATTAAACCACTTTTAGCTAAATTAGACGTTGCCGAGTCTACCCCCAAACACAAAACTGATGTTGTAACCGGGTCTGGGTTCATGACACTTGAGAGGAAAAAGCCGTGCTTTATTTATTGGAACGTTCCGAACGAGCTTTGTGAACGCCTCCAACTCCTGTTAGCATCACAGGGGGTGGGGCACTCAAATCACGGGAATGAAATTACATCGATAATTGAAGAATTGAGAGAAGCTAAAATTATATTCTAACTTAGTATATATTTATGACTCAATATTCAAATGAGATTATAATCGTCATGTCCGTTGACAAGTTTGGACGTTATTTAAGAGAAAAGCAGAACACCAATCATTTAAAGCGATATGAGAAAACCGTGACAGGACTCTATCTTGACACAGACGGGAATTTCAGCATTCAACAAAGGCGTATAAAAAATGGAGGTTTTCCGATTGAAAATGACAGTACGATAAATCAGCTGAGAGAATCCATCACATCATTGATTGTAAAATATGAAGCAGAATTTGGAGAAAGTTTTCTCGGTGCGATCGGTAGCGATACCGATGGGAATTTTAGTATAAAAAATTATGGAAGGGAAAGTAAAGATATAGTTAGCAAGGCCTATGTTGACAAGAGTATTGAAGGGTTGAGGGAGTCAATTATTTCTCATAAACAAGAATTAATTGTTAGTATACCCGATATCAAAACTGCTGATATTGAAGATCGATTAGACAGACTTGAGATAGTTATCTCAAGTATTATTGAAAAAATGGGATATTCCAAATAATTTGATACTCCTTCAAATTAATTCGCTTTTAATATTGTAAAATCTGATTCATATTCATCTGATAATGAGTAGACGGGGTATTATTAACGAATTACATGCTCCTGCACGGAACAATTTTCAACGTCGGCGGGTTATAACAAAGGGGATAAATTGCTTATGGCAGGCTGACTTGGTGGAAATGGGGAAATACTCTACATCGAATAATAATTATCGTTATCTGTTAACAGTTATTGATATATTTTCCAAATTTGCGTGGGGTGAAGCACTTAAATCTAAGACTGCAACAGATGTTTCTGATGCAATGGAGAAAATTTTTAAATCTGGACGTGGTTTTCCGAGAAATCCGCAAACAGACGATGGAAAGTTTTTTAATGCTCAATTTAAGTCTTTAATGAATCGGTATGAAATAAATCACTATTCAACGTTTAGTAGTTTAAAGGTTTCAATTGTTGAAAGATTCAACAGGACTTTAAAAGAACTCATGTGGAAGGAGTTTTCCTACAATGGGACCTATAAATGGATTGATATGTACAGAAGGTTAATTGAATTTTACAATAACAAAATACATAGGATTATAAAAATGGCTCCTATCGAAGTGAACACTAGCAATGAGAAACATATCTTGAAAACGGTATACAATAATATTAAAATGTTTGCAGATAGCAAACTGAAAATTGGGGATAATGTTCGCATTTCGAAATATAAGGGGGTTTTTGAGAAATCATATACACCTAATTGGAATGTTGAAATTTTTAGGATATATAAAATTCAGAATACAAACCCGGTGACCTTTTTATTGAGGGATCTAAATGGGAACCCAGTTAAGGGTGGTTTTTATGAGCCAGAGTTGAAGAAAACTCGATTTCCAGATAGCTATTTGGTTGAGAAAGTACTTAAAAGAAAAGGGAAAAGATCCCTTGTTCGCTGGCTCGGTTTTCCGAAATCCGATGACAGCTGGATAAACACATCTGAAATTGTCTAATGAAATAAGTACACAAACATTTTTATGTTTTCTTTTCTTTTATTTATTTCAAATATTTAAGAAAATTTTAATTTTAACTTATTATATATATATATATATATATATATATATATATATGTACATTAGATTTAATTTATTTGTAAATCTTATAATTTAACATTTTTTAATAAATTATTATTATTATTATTTACAGTTGTTTTATTTTAAATTTAAATTACAAAGTCGGGATTCTCTAATTTAGCCATTTTAATATAATGCCAGACTAAGTCTCGTTCATATTTGTCGAGCGCACTTTGATTTTCATCTCGTTTTCTTTTGAGTTTAATTTTAATATCTTCACTTAGGGAAGATTCATCTATCTGTCTCGAATCTATTGCGCTTGCTTGTAGAGCTGATATACAACCTATTACTTCGGGTTCTATTGTATTGTAATGCCCTATCGCAAGAGTTGAAATCCCGTCTTGACAGATAATTCTTTTATCATCCCTATTGTCTAATGTTATTTTAGATATTTTATATGTATTAATTTCATGTCCTCTAGACCTAAACATGTACATACTATCACTTTCTTGCTGCCCTGTAAACAAACAATTTTTGTAATTGTTGAACGTAATTTTTTGTAAGGCACTCCGTTTCACGCCTTTATTCCTTTTTACGCATATCTCCGGCTGACTACCTGCACCCGCCACTGTGTACGCATACATTTTTGAGCTAAGACCCACAAACTCACGCATTGACCTACCCTGCAGTTCATCTTTAAAGAAACCTAATCTTTTTTTGTTACACTGCTGAAAATTGTATTGCTTAGCAATAACATCTGGATATTCAGAAGTGTCGAATTTTAAGGGAACATCAGAACGAATATCGCTATACCAATCTTCTGTTTTTATGGAATATATGAAGGAATCTGTATCCATGTAATTTAATTTCAGTGCATCTTGGAATTTGGGTTTCATGTATGCATAATGGAAATCATACATCTTCCATTTTGATAGCTCCAACACAACGAAACCCAAGTATGTTGGTTTATTGTAAACGTTATGTAATCTTTTCATTTGGATTGCATACATATTTTCAGTGAACTTTGTTGCACTGTGGAAATTAGATCTGGCTATCAAGTCCCTTGCACATAATCTTGGGCGCCCACCTTTCGGACCAACAGGTGGGGCCTCCCATTCCGTAACTAGACGAATATCCTTGTGCTTTAAGCTGTTCTCCATTGTCTTTCCGTACACCGAGTTGTTTAAAAGCTTAAAAAAGTCTTTCTCAAAATAATTTTTAGCCATGTGCATCAAGTTAGCAGGGCAACTTTGGAAAATCAAAATTTTGTTTATGCCATAATTTGCCGTTAATTATCCGTTAATTATTCGTGAAAGAAAAAAATTTGCCGTTCAATTTTTTATCCTTTTCTTTTGATGTCCTGCTAAGTTGATATCAAGTTAGCAGGGCAACTTTTGAAAACTTTAAGATTTCCAAAATTTTTTTTTCTTAGAATTTGCCGTTAATTTGCCGTTAATTATTCGTGAAAAAATAAAATTTGTTGCTCAAGTTTTTAATAATATTTTTTTAAAAACATAAAGTTGCCCTGCTAAGTTGATATCAAGTTAGCAGGGCAACTTCTGAAAACTTCAATATTTCCAAAATCTTTTTTAGCCAGAATTTGCCGTTAATTATTCGTGAAAGAATTAAATTTGTCGCTCCATTTAAAAATTATTATTATTTTTTTTTTAAACTTAAAGTTGCCCTGCTAAGTTGATATCAAGTTAGCAGGACAACTCCTGAAATCCTTCACATTTCCAAAATGTTTTTTAGCCAGAATTTGCCGTTAATTATCCGTTAGTTATTCGTGAAAAAATTAAATTTGTCGCTCCATTATTAATATTTTTTTTTATTTTTTAAAAACACAAAGTTGCCCTGCTAAGTTGATATCAAGTTAGCAGGACAACTCCTGAAATCCTTCACATTTCCAAAATGTTTTTTAGCCAGAATTTGCCGTTAATTATTCGTGAAAGAAATAAATTTGCCGTGTAATTAGGTTTTTATTTTAAATTAATGTTTTCTCTTATAGATATGTACGTAGTCTGATAAGAAGGGTGGCAACGCCAATAAGTATGTGTGCACGAACTCGACAGCACATTTTGAACGAAATTTCATATTTGAATCAAAATCAAATCGAGAACCGAAATACTTCGAAACTCGTATAGGTTTTGCTGAAAACAACATAATATAGTCTGTGGTCGTGATGGATAAGTTGTTGGTCGCCGTCTATGTAAACAAGGGATCAATCCCTCTCGAAAATCTTTTTTTTAACCAGAAAGAAGAAACGAGTACAGTGGAAAGCCAATCGGCGGAACAACAGCTAAGATTCGAAGACATCGTCACCATGGAAAGAATCCAATGGGCGGTAGACTCTTTCGACTAGTACAAAAGTCCGGAACCTGACGGAATCATACCAGCAATGCTGCAGGCAACAAAATCATGCACAGGGAGATGGCTGCAAGCAATCTTCCAAGCATGCATTAACACAGCACACATACCACTTGCGTGGAAGGAAGCAAGAGTAGTCTTTATACCAAAACCAGGAAGAAGAGGACACATCCAAGCCAAGGATTAAAGGCCGATCAGCCTGACCTCATTCCTCATGAAAACAATGAAACGGATACTAGATATCCATATCAGAGCAAAAACCTTTCCGAAGCACAGCATTTTTTTTTTTTTTTTTTTTAAACAATTTGTTTGCAGTGGTGCTGGTGTTAAACATGAATAAGTGTTGAGTATTTTCAGGCTAACAGCTGCCCAGACAATGGAATAAAGGTGAGGTTATGGGATAAAAGGTGTTAGAGTGAAAAGCGTACAGGTATAGAAATTGGTAAGTGCTTAAGGTATCCTCCGACGAGCCAGCTGAGCTAGAGTGGTCCTCTTGAGTCTTCTTCTTGGAAGTGGTATAGTATTGTCCCTTGCCAGAGGATCCGGGTGAGTCAGAAGCCTTTCCCAGTGTCTTCTTGCTGCCTCGTTTATGTAATCCCCAATTAAAGGAACTTTAAGATCGCAATGAATGTCTCGGTTCCGGATGTACCAGTCTGCTCCAGAAATGCATCTTAGGAATTTAGATTGGAAGACCGAAATTTTCTTAAGGTTTGATTTTGACGCCGCACCATAAATGGGAAGACCATATTTCCAAATAGGAGCAAGAATACTAAGATAAATTCTCCTCTTGTTGGACAAACTTAACTTGGTGGCAGCGCGAGTAATCCAATGCAGCCGCCGAGCAGCAGCCTCCAGTTTACCCTTTGTCTTTTTAATATGAGACAAAGAATTTAGCCTTCTGTCAAGGACCAGACCCAGATAGGGGTACTCCTTAAGCTGAAGAAGAAGATGACCGTGGATGAAAACGCCTGGGCTGGAGTCCCTGCGCAAGGTGTAGGTCACGACTGCGCACTTATCAGGGCATATGGAAATATTCCACCTACAACACCAATTTTCAAATCTTTTAAGCATAAGTTGAAGTCGATCAGTCGCCTCATAGACGCAATCCGCTCTGGCTAGCACTGCTGTGTCATCAGCATAGGTAGCAATGCACATGCGTAAACAGGCTATAGAGCGTAGGCGCCAAAACACTCCCTTGAGGAACTCCTGCTAAAATAGTTCTAGCCGAAGACGAAACACCATCCTGCACTACCTGAAAGCTTCTGTCAAATAGGAAGCTTTTAAGCCGGTCGTAAAGTTGATGATGTAGCAGTCCTTTTAGCTTAGAGAGAAGACCAAGATGCCATTCTCTGTCAAAAGCCTGTTGCACATCAAAAAACGCCGCAACAGTATAGCGCTTTCTCTGAAATCCTTCCATAATGAAGCTGGCGACTCGGTGAAGCTGTTCTTGAGTACCGTGTCTTCTCCTAAAACCAAACTGGTGATTAGGAATCGCTTTTGAGACGCCAGGAGATTTCATTAACCTGTCAAGGATACAACGCTCTAGGATCTTGCCAAAAGGAGAAAGTAAGGTAATTGGCCTATAGCTATCATCCCTTTTTTATGAATCATCAACACGTTGGTCACCTTCCACATTTTAGGGAAGTAACTCAACCTCAAAGAGGCATTGAAGATCAGGAGTAGGAATAGGATGACTCGGTCTGGGAGCAATTTGGCTCCTCTGTTAGTAAGGCCGTCAGGACCTGGCGACTTCCGGTTATTCAGCTTGCTGATAATTTTTTTAACCTCAGGAACCCGGATTGGCAAGTCCATTTGGTGTGGGATGTCCAGCGAAGCCAAAACTTTGCCAACTCTTCCATCAGAAGCAGTGTTGAAAGGAGTAAACCTTTGCTCGAGGCTATCCGCAAAAGCTTCAGCACGGTCCAGTGGTGTGCGAGCCCAGTTACCATCGGCTTTAATAACGGGAAACTTCGGAGTTGCTTGCTTATTGTATCTCCCAGCTAGCCTCCAGAGAGCAAAGTTCGTGTCCTGATACGGGGTCGCTTCCTCGAGCTCCTTGTCCAGTGTCGATTGGCGGTGTAGCTGTAGGAGTTTCCTGATCCTATTTCTCAACCTGCGGAGGATCCTGTTTACTGCCTGGCTGTGTGTCCTGATGTATTCCCTCCTGAGGCGATGCTTTAACTGAATGAGCGCCAGAATCTCACCAGGAACCGAGGGATCATGATGGCCACCAATTGGGCGCACATCTCGGGAGGCCAAATCTGCTGCTATATGGATCTTATCACTAAGGATGTTTACTGCGTCATCTATATCCTCTGCGGAGTTGAGCTCGATCTGAAGATGTACAGACTGCTCCAGAGAGCTTTTAAAGATGCCAATGTCAGAACCAGGAGGCAGAAGGACTTTCTTACTGGGACACGGCTACACACCAAATCAAGCTGAACAGCTAGGGGCAGATGGTCAGAACTAAGATCGTACATCTCAACGATATGCAGCCTGCGGTTCTGTACTCCTCGGAATAATGCTAGATCCAAGACAGAAGGCGAAGCACCATTACTGGGATAGAAGGTGGGCCTGCCCGTTGACAAAATTTAAGTTCCAGTATTGTCCACAGCGTCAACAAGAGCTGCACCTCTTCTATCCGCCCTGAAATTACCCCAATTCCGATGTTTCGCGTTGAAATCTCCTCTAAACAGGAAACGATCACCACCCAACTGAAGTAGAGCCTCAAAATTTTTGCTGGACCAGGAATGTCCAGGTGGAAGGTAAGCAGCCACTAGCTTGATTTCTCCGATCGAAGTGGAAATACTCACACTAGCTAACTGCAAAACTCCAAGAGAAATTGGTCGGTTGGGATCTAAAGACATTATTAGATTGTCTATATGAGCCAGATTCGACATGAGAGGCAGGCGCCACGTTTTGAAACCCTTCATTCCGAACAAAATAAGTTGGTATGCACAGCATTCATACAGGAAAGGTAAATCAACTACACGAAGTAGTGGGATACATAGAAAAGGCATTGGTCTACAAAAACTACACATTGGACACCTTCTTAGACATAGAAGGCGCCTTCAATAACGTAAACGCAGATTCCATCCTGAGCTCCCTCAACAGGATTGGAGTTGAAGCAGGCATCGGAAAATGGATCGGCGCAATGCTAACGAGCAGAAGGATAACAGTCGAACTGAGTGGCACTCATCACACGAGATACGTGAAGAGGGGCACACCTCAGGGAGGAGTTCTGTCTCCACTGCTGTGGCTGATTAACATGGACGACATACTGAGAGAACTCAATAGCGAAGGAGTAAAAGCGGTAGCATACGCAGACGACGTAGTTCTACTCGCTTCCGGACCATTCCCAGACGTCATCAGCGAACTAATGACAAGGGCGCTGAAAAAACTCAACCAATGGGCAAAAGCCTGTGGGTTGGGCATAAACCCAAGCAAAACGGACCTTATGCTCTTTACAAAGAGAACAAAGTTCCCCAGATTCAATAAACCTAAGATAGACGGTACAGAGCTAGAGCTGTCACAACAAGCCAAGTATTTAGGAGTGATACTGGATACAAACCTATCATGGAAACAAAACATCGACGAAAGAGTAAATAAAGCAAGCATAGCATTCTACCCCTGTAGGAAGATGTTCGAGAAAAACTGGGGCATCAACCCCAAGCCAATAATATGGCTCTACACAGCGGTTGCATGAGTACTTACTCATACTCACATACGGAGCACTAGTATGGTGGCCAGCACTAACTAGGGCATACAACATCCAAAAACTTACCAGGATACAAAGATCGACATGCGCAGGTGCAACGGGAGCACTTAGATCGTGCCCCGCAGCAGCGCTGAATGCCATTCTAAACATATTAACGATAGAACATTTCATAAGAAACACAGCAGCCCAAAGCGTGGTACGACTGAAGGCAAGCCAGAGCAAGTAAGGCAAGTAAGATCCTGAACGAAATAAACGATCGGCTAACAGTAAACACCGATTACATAACAAGTGAGATGCGGTTCGGCAATGCATATACTACAAAATACCCAACAAGAGAAGAGTGGAGAAGAGGGAGTGTAACAGAGCCAGATGAGGTATCACTCTACACCGATGGCTCAAAGATGAGCGGCGGGGTAGGGGCCGGAATCTTTGTCGAAACCTGGGGGATAGAAGAGTCCTTCCACCTCCCAGGGTCAGCAACAGTTTTCCAGGCGGAGGTCCTTGGGCTTCTGAAAGCAGGTGAACTTTCATTGGGCCGAGACCTCCAGAATACCAAGGTAAGCATATACTCAAATAGCCAAGCGGCCTTCAAATCTCTCGCAACAGCAAGGACGTCATCTACACTAGTCGCCAAATGTAAAGAGGCACTAAACAGACTCGCGGAACACAACAGGGTCCAGATAGCCTGGGTACCCGGGCACAATGACATCCCCGGCAACGAAAAAGCGGACGAACTGGCCAGAAAAGGGTCAGAAGAAATCGCATTAATAACAGATATTCAAGTATCTCTGAACACGGTTCAGGCCGAAATAAAGGCGGAGCACAGGAGATCGAAACTGTGGTGGCCTGAATACAATAGGAGACGGACTACAGAGCTGATCTCCAATAGTTCAACGGACATCAGAAGGGTAACGGCAGCCATCACCGGCCATTGGCCAATAGGCACGCATGCCTGTAAGATGGGCCTACCCTGTAACCCACAATGCAGAAGCTGCAAGGAACCAAACGAGCAAACGGGCATTCAACCGGACAAGAGCGCGTCACTTCGGAGCATACCAACTCGGGTCACTAGGGGAAGTGGGAAGGCAGACAGTAAATGCCATCCTGGCTTACCTGAATGACACGGGTTGGTACTGAAGGGAGGCGCGGACTACAAGCAAAACGAGGGCGTGGATAAAAACGGAGCATAGCTCTAATTGGAGGTTACAAATAGTAACCTCACCACTTATATCTACCTACCATACTATATATATATATTTTTATTATTTAATTTTAATCAATTTATTTTCAAATTAGAAAAAAAAATAATAATAAAAAAAAAACAAACAAAAAAATAATATACCCTAGAATCTAAATTTTAATTAAAAATAATTTTTAATAATTACCAAAAATTACAAAAAAAATTATAATAATTAGAAAATAACTCCAGGTTACTAGGTTATTTTTCAAAATGAGGGAAATGTAGTAAGTTCACATAGCGAATGCACACTGTACTCAGTGTTATGCATAAATACAAATATATTAATGCACTTATATTATAAGTCGTATTGCTGAGTCTGCATTCCTTACATTCGCGACCACTCTGTCACTACGTGAACATAATACATCCTCCCTACCTCAGCGACCATTTGCCGTCGCTTACTCATACATATGTATAGGTAGTATAATAACTCTATTTTCGGAACCTTTGATGTCGGCAAGGGTAATAAAATGCATTTAATGGGTTAGCTGTCAAATTTAAGTAATAAAAAATGCAATTAATGAGGGTTAGATGTCAACCTGTCAACCGAGGGGGTAATAAAGATGGAATAAATTAGGGTCACAGCATGTAAAAGGACACTTTAGAAACAAGTGTTCAAGGGTTCCCACGATCGCGAGTGATCCTGTCCCGCACGTGTATGTTTATCAGGCGCATGTACCCACGACAATTCATTTAAAAAAGGGACGGAGTGTAATGGAAAAGGGCGCACCGCAGCGATCCCGCGCCGCACCGATCCTGCCTCGCACGTGTACGTTCACGAGCAATCCTGAGTCAAAGGGAGGGTGTGTAATTGAAGAAGCGAGCTAAATTCCAATGAAGGACGCTCACCAACGACCCTTGAAAGGGTCAGTGTGTGATTTTCCCACACTCCATCCACATACAACCGATCGAATACTTGAAACAACATCTTGAATTACTCAACGCAACTAGGATTGCGTGGGAGTTGGGTAAATGGATACACTTGTAACGGTTTCTCAACAAACTCAGAACACGCTTCAAAAGGGATAAAAAAGGGTGGGATAAAATGTGAAGTGATTCCCAAATGTTTGTGTTTTTTCGGATTTTTGTGCCTCTCCGTATAGACTAACTGAATCTTAAGAATCACTTCTATTCGTCAGTTTCAGTGAAATTTCAAATCCACAAAATCCACAAGTGCAAATTAAGTTTTTAAAATCAAAATAATTACAAATTTCAAAAGTTCACAAGCCCGAGCTTTAGTGAAAAACAAAAACTCAAATTTAAAACAAATTTGCTTTAGTGAAAAACAAAAACTCAAATTTAAAACAAATTTAAATAAACTAAAAACAAAACCAAATAAAAAAGCAAAATGTACGCCAACAATATTAACATCAACATCATCAAGAACGCGAATGGAATTTTCTGCGACTTCGGTCAGGAACAACTTCCTTCCAATACCAAATGGCATCCATGGTGATGGACAGATAAACATAAATATGCTGCGGTCAAACCTGTATATGGCCAAATTAAGCAAATTACCGATGGCTTCAAGGGACGCATTCTTCAATATATGTACATGAACGAGGAAGCAGCTCTTAGGATTCCGCGTGAATTCCTAAATGAAGCGGGTCAAGCGCTGCTCCCTCATATTGAAAGAGTCCTATTCACTCATATCTCATCAAAAATAAATTTCGAGTTATTTGCGGAATACATTTTGATGAAGGATGAGGAAATTCATGTCGAAGTAAAATCGTTCCAGAGCAAGATGTGTCTGGCTACGATATCGACGAATTTAATAGAATTATATAATGCCCACACAACAGACATAATAACCAAAATGGATGAATTCCAAGAAGCGGGAAGTGGGTGGACACTAACTGAAATAATTAGAGTTGAATTGAACATGTTACAATGTGTTCCTCTAAAAGGATCGGAGTATTTCGACCTACCCACACCCCTGAAAACACGGAAAGCATGCATCAATGTTCAAAACAAGGATGCTTACTGCTTTAAGTGGGCGATTATCTCAGCACTTAACCCAAAAGAAAAGGGAGAACGCTGCAATGCATATGGAGTGGATATTAAATCTCCAATCATCCAAACCAGCAACGGGATCACAGTGGACTTCTCAGGATTATCCAGCTGAAACAAATAAATCGTTTCATAGAGAAAAATCAACATATCAGCGTAAATGTACATGTATATGAAGAGGCAAAGGACATCGTTGACGGACCTCTTTTCTTAACTGGAGCGAAGAGGAAACATCATATAAATTGGTTGTACCTCAACCCCCCATACACCAATCTACATGGACATTATGTCTGGATTAAAAATATGTCCCGGCAAGCATCTATAAAATCAAAGAAACAAAAACATAAAATGAAAAAAAAAAAAAAAAATAATAATAATAATACCTAATAAATACAAAAATAATATATATTTATTACTTATTAAATTTATTGCATTTTTTATTTCAGCTTTTTATCGTCTCAATTGGGAAAAACTGGAAATAGCCGTTTGTTCTGCGACGTATGCCTCGCTTACTCAACATGTTTGGCAAGAGCCAATCGTCATGAAGAAAGATATGGCAAGATCGTGATTCAACAGCCCAAGGAAGGAGAAACAGAGCTGAAATTTAAAAATATTCATCGCCAGCTTGAGGTCCCATTTGCAGTGTATGCTGACTTGAACGTTCATCGATAGATGTAAGTCAAAAAACAAAAATAGTAAATAAGCATAAGCCAATAAATAGCCTTTGCATATTATATCAAGTGTTCCTTTGACTCAACATTTGATAAATATGTAACAAATATGGGTTAGATGTCGGGCGCACTTTTGTTGATTCAATTATATCCGATTTGTCTGCTATTTATGAAAAGTACATGACTCATGTAGTTCCGATTCAAATGAATACACAGGACTCTTACGATTTTGATGAGGCACTTAATTGTCATATATGCAAGGGAATTTTAGGTAATGACAGAGTGAGGGAAGCAGGAGATACGGGCCGGCGACTGCCACCGTACATTGGATTTGGACAATAGGATTTTGTGGAAGCAGCAAGGAGATAAGGAGGACACGGCGATGTTTGGCCCAGGACCAGCAGCGGGGCAGAGCCAGTCCACGTGTGTGTGCCGGAGCGAGACGGGTGAGTGTTAGTGTGAGACCGCAACGAGTTGGCTAGCAGGTGTGTATAGGAAAATCTTTGCGAGCCCTCGATGCGGTGGTCACTAGAGAGTGGGGTCAGACCAACTCTAGAAAATGCATCTAACCTATACAACACTGCGAGAAAAATGTGGAAGTTTGTAAATATGAAATCTTGAAATTATACAAAGTAGAAAATTATAAAAGCAAAGAAATAATAAAAAGGAAAACAAGAGAAATATTTTGAGAACAAAAATATGAAAATAAATAATGACATTTGTGACGTTCAGTCAAGCCTCGGGTAGGTCAGGGCTGGCCAGGATCATCCAGGACATTTATTTGATTCAGGAAAGTGGTGCTAGAAAGGGAAATTCCGACCCGAGCCCCAGTAATAACGCTGGTTTTAACCTTAATTAGGCTTACAAAATATATATATATATATGGTTTATTGATATGAGTAACAGAGTAAATATTTCCGGAGCCGGGGTTCCGACCAACAAGCGTGCGTGTCCTGCGGAAGGGGTCGCGTGTCCGGGGTCCGTGTAGGTGGCTTCCTGCCGTTCGGGTGGGCTGATTGGGGATTCCGGGATGCGTCTCTGGCCCTCGGGAAGACGTGGGATGGATCAATTGAGACGAGACCGTCAATAAGGATACGTAGTGTTAATGGATAGGGACGGAACCGTCAGCAGGACGAAGCCGTCAGCGGGTTTGCGAGAATTAGGACGACGCCGTCAACGATATGTGAGAAATAGGACGAAGCCGTCTGCAGGACGAAGCCGTCAGCAAGGTATGCGAGAATTAGGACGAAGCCGTCAACGATATACGAGAAATAGGACGAAGCCGTCTGCAGGACGAAGCCGTCAGCGATATCTGAGAAATAGGACGAAGCCGTCTGCAGGACGAAGCCGTCAGCGATGTATGAGAAATAGGACGAAGCCGTCTGCAGGACGAAGCCGTCAGCGATGTATGAGAAATAGGACGAAGCCGTCTGCGGGACGAAGCCGTCAGCAAGGTATGCGAGAATTAGGACGAAGCCGTCAACGATATACGAGAAATAGGACGAAGCCGTCTGCAGGACGAAGCCGTCAGCGATATCTGAGAAATAGGACGAAGCCGTCTGCAGGACGAAGCCGTCAGCGATGTATGAGAAATAGGACGAAGCCGTCTGCAGGACGAAGCCGTCAGCGATGTATGAGAAATAGGACGAAGCCGTCTGCGGGACGAAGCCGTCAGCAAGGTATGCGAGAATTAGGACGAAGCCGTCAACGATATACGAGAAATAGGACGAAGCCGTCTGCAGGACGAAGCCGTCAACGAGGTATACGAGAAGTAGGACGAAGCCGTCTGCGGGACGAAGCCGTCAGCGAGGTATGAGAAATAGGACGGAGCCGTCTGCGGGACGAAGCCGTCAGCGAGGTATGAGAAATAGGACGGAGCCGTCTGCAGGACGAAGCCGTCAGCGATATATGAGAAGTAGGACGAAGCCGTCTGCGGGACGAAGCCGTCAGCGAGGTAGGCGAGAAATAGGACGGAAGCCGTCTGCACAAGACTTAGTATGGCAAATATATAGACTTAGTATGGAGGAATAGGACGAAGCCGTCAACCAATACCTAGGTTAGTTAAGTCTTACTCCTTTGTTACCGCTGTTTCCAGTTCCTTGGTTGCTGCTTGCTGCTTGCTGCTGCGCGCTAGGTGACTTCCACCTTGGTCGACTCCGACCACCGAATGCTAGCTCTGAGGCTAGCGGCCGGCTTTATATAGCGCTTGGCGGGTTTTAGTGTGCCTGCACGGGCCGTGGATTTGCCCGAATAGTGTGGCAGCTGCCTGGGAATTTGCCCGACTTAGTGTGGCCAGTGCCTTTGTTCGTTGGGGCGGGCGCGCGCACAGTGTTTGAATTTGAATGTCTTTATCGTTGGGTGGTTGTTTGTAGGTGTGGGTTAGCTATTTACAGTTGTTATTATTTAGTTAATTATTTTAATTATTATTTATTTACAGTCCGAGTTGTTTATTATTTATTTAGCTTATTCTTATTATTTTATATACAGTTTGTATTATTTATTTATTCAGTTTGTTTATTATTATTATTTATATACAGTTTTCTATTATTTATTTATTCCTTTGTGCGCCCCGCGTCACACTCCCCCCTCCTTAGGGAAGTGACGCTTTATGGTCACAAAATTGCCTCTGTTAGAGGTAATCCGCCACCAGTTTCCGCCGTCTCTCTCCAGCCAGCGTTTCTGCGTCCGTTTCTTTTTCTGTGCCAGTGTTGCCCTTATTTTTTCCATCGTTTCATCGGAAATTCGGGCTCCTTCTGGCATGGTCCATCCTGAAACTCTTCCTGCGTTATCGGAATCGAGTTCCAGAATGTCCTGGTCCGGTGAGCTGTCTCGCGGTGTTGTTTCCCTTGCCGCTGAGCTTGCTATTCCGGCCGTTCTGAAGTTGACTGGCGCTGGTGCTGTCTTCATTGGTCGGTTTCCGTATCCTTGTCCGGTTGGTTGTGCGTTGGTCGTCGTCGGTCTATTTGTTTGCCTCTCCCCGCTGCTCTGCTGATGTCTCGTGTCATCCCTTGGGAGATGCGCGACTCTGGTCCGGCCCCTTTGGACGGTCTCCGTCACCGGTCGGGCCCTTCCGTCGTCGCTCACCTCCCTTGGGTTTGTCCTGCCAGTATTCCCTGGTGGGGTTCCGGCTTCCCCGTCTCGGCCCTGTTGGACGATTTCCGTCGGCTGTCGGACCGGGGCGGGGTAGCCTGCTCCCCTCTGGCATGGCGGTTGAGACACTCCAGCTTGGATCTTCCGCATGGTCTCCGTCGGTTGGATCCTCGCTTCGCGGCTTGATGCCGGTCCCTCGGCGTTTGGCTGGGCGCTTGGGTTGCTTCGGCTTCCCTGGACGGGCTCCGTCGGCTGGGAAGTAGTTGCACCCGTTGTCCCCTCTTGAGTCCCCGGGCGGTTTGGCGGTACCATTTTAGGTGGTGCCGTCCGTTTTCGGGTTGTACCCTGTGCCTGGGGCTCGATCAATTTTGATCGGGGTTGCCCTGCCTTTGCCTTGGCATAACTCCTCCTAACTTGCTCGGCGCTTACTTTGAACTTGTTCATTGCTGCTGCCGCTCGCCTTCTGTGGCCCGGACTGATTTTGGCTCTTCTTATATAGGCCTCTTCCGCCTTTTTGTGTGGTTGTCTTCGATCTTGTTTTCCCTCCTTAGTGTACCCGTTGTCTCTGCTAGGTTTAATCCATCATTTTCCGCTGTTGTCGATATATCGATATGCCTTTGTCCGATAGTCGATTGATCGAGTTCGTTTTGGTTTGAGTACTCGCTTACGTGTGGTTTTGTGTCTCCGATATATATTCGTTTTGTTTTCCGTGTCGTTTGATTTCGAACTGTCAGTATTACCGGAGACACGAACCCTGTTACTTTCCACGGACCGTCGTATTTCGGGGCCAATTTCGCATTAAATTTTTCTGCCGCGTTGGATAAATGGTGTGTCTTGCACCATACGAGATCACCCCTTGCCGGTTTCCATTCTCTTTTTCGCAGGTCGTACTGTCGTTTTTGTTGTTCCGCTGCTCTCCCCATGTGTCCTGCGGCTTCTTTTCGTATGCCTTCTATGCGCTCCCATCGTTTTTCCACGCTTTCCTCCTTTATTCCTGATCCTTCCGTTTCCCTGTCGAATACTGTGTTCGGAATTCTCAGTTCCTTCCCCAGTACTATCTGTGCAGGGCTGTACTTCGTGGACTCCGACGTGCTGCTGTTAAACGCCAGCATTAGTTCTGGGAGTTTGTCGTCCCAGTTCGTCTGATCCTCGCCTGTTATCTGGGCGATCATTGTTTTGATGGTCCGATTTGTTCTTTCTGTTGGGTTTTCTTGCGGAGTATATGGGGCCGTGAACTGTTGTCTGATGCCCCATCTCTCCATTTCTTGCTTCGTTTTGCGTCCGGTGAATTGGACTCCGTTATCCGATATTAATATCTTCGGTGCACCAAACCTTGTCACAATTCTTTCCCGGAACGCCCGCAAGAATGAATCGGCCGTGGCTTGTCTTATTGCCGCCAACTCCACCCATTTGGAGAACTTATCTACCATGACCAGCAGTGCCGTGTTTCCGTGTTTTGATCGTGGCAGTGGTCCTACAAAATCGACGCATACCGTTTCCCACGGGGCTTCCGCGACCTTGGTCAGCATCTTCCCTGCTGCCTTCTGCTGTGCCACTTTGTATCTTTGGCAGCTATCGCAGCTTCTTACAAAGTTCCGTACATCCTTTGTCAGTTGTGGCCAGAAGTATTTTGTTCTTATTCTTCTTGCTGTTTTGAACATTCCCATGTGTCCTGTTTCGGCCTGGCAATGATTCTCTGTTAGAATCTGTTGCACTTCTTCTTCCGGCACGCACAGTTTCCATGGGTGTTGGTCCCTTCTGTCCTGACTCAGTTTGTATAGCCTTTTTCCTTCTATTCGGAACTCGGTGTCCTGTGGGTTTTCTTGTATTTCACTGATCTTCCGGCTTATCCAACTTCCGGTGTTCTTGATCGCTTTTAGTTCCACTGGTGGGGCTCTTGACAGTGTGTCTGCCACCACGTTCAGCTTCCCTTTCCGATACTGCACCTCAAATTGGTATGGTTGGAGCCCCAGTGCCCATCGTGCTATTCTTCCTGCTGGACTTTTGATGGAGTTCAGCCATTTAAGCGCCATATGGTCTGTCACCACTATAAATTGATATCCTTCCAGGTACATCTTAAACTTCCCGATGCCCCAATGGATTGCTAGACATTCCTTTTCTGTTGCGCTGTAATTTTGCTCCGCCTTACTCAGCTTTCGGCTTGCAAATGATATTACGTGTTCTCCGTCATCCGTTTCCTGGGTAAGTACGGCTCCAATGCCCACATCGCTGGCATCCGTCTGCAGTTTGAACTGCTTTGCAAAGTCAGGGCATACCAGTACCGGTGCTTCTGTGAGACTTTCCTTGAGGCTGTCAAAGGATTGTTGGTGACGATCGCCCCATTCGAATTTTTTCCCTTTACAGATTAATTCGTGTAGCGGTCCCGCTTGTTCGGTGAACTTCGGTGAACCTTCTATACCATGAGGCCATCCCTAGAAAGCTGTGTACTTCTTTGGTGGTTTTCGGCGCTGGTAGGTCTTTGATTGCCGCTACCTTTTCGGGGTCCGTTCGGATACCCTGATCGCTCACCACGTGTCCCAGGTATTTTAGCTCCTTTTGGAAAAACTTGCATTTTTCTGGGTTGATGCGCAAGTTTGCTTGTGTACGGCTGCGTTGCTGACTCCCTTCATGTTTTCGAATATTCGTTTGTTTTCCTCCAGAAATGCTTCGATATCTTGTTCGGACAGATCCCCTGGCGATGTTGACTCCTGTATGTCTTGTCCTTCATCTCTTCCTCCGTTGTCGAATCCCCTGATTTTCAGCTCTAGTCCGCCGCATCTGAGTACGCTTTCTGCACCTGCCAGAAAGTCCATTCCCAAGAGGATTCCTCCCTCCACATTCGGTAGGATCATGAATGTTATTTGGAATCTCCGTCCTCCGAACTCCACGTTTGCCCTGAAGCCTCCCATCGCCTTCTGTCGCGATCCATCCGCTAGTGATATCTCCGCCTTCATTTTGTTCCACCTTCCTTCCTCTCTTAGGTCTTGGAACATGTTTCTGCTTATTGCGCTCTTTGTTGCACCGGTGTCTATTATGCCCTTGGCAATCCTACACCCTACTCCAAACGTTGCTACTATCTGGTAGCCGTCGCACATTATATCACCCGCTGCTGGACCCATTCTTCGTGCCTGAGCTGCCAGCTCTATCCGCTCAGGCCTCCGGCGTTTCCCGACCTGGTTCGACAGCATTCTGTTGTCCTGACTCCGTTTCTCCCGCACACCCAGCAGAACAGTCTTGGTGGGTTTCCGCATGTGCGTGCCGTATGTCCGGTTCCGCCGCATCGCATGCATATTTCTGACCTCACCGGCTGTGGTGCTGTTTGCCCGGTTTGTGTTTCCATTTGCTCGATCTCTTCCACCTCTTCCGCGAGCTTGAGGAATTCCGTCAGTGTTGTAAATCCGGTTCTTCTTGCATATAGCTTCAGTTTGCTTCTGCAATTTTTGTATACCCAGTCTAGTTTTTCTGATTCCGATAGCTTCGTGAATCTCATGAGCTTTTTTAGGTTCATCGCTATTCCCTTACTGGCTCGTTTTCCATTTGTCTTAGCTGCGCTATCTGGGTTTCTAACTGCTCTCCGTACCGGGGCGGTAGGAAGTACTCCAGCAGTTCTGTTCGGACTTGTGCCCATGATGTGATCCTTGTTGGCGTCGTGTTCCACCAATCTATTGCGATCCCTTCCAGTATGAATGGCATTGTCTGGACCAGCTGATCGAGATGGAGTCCGTATCCATTTGCCCATTGCTCCATTTTTTCTAGGAATTCTAGTGGGTTGGATGTTCCCTGGTACCTGATGTCCCAGTTTCGTACCCTGTCGATAATCCCTGTCTCCTTCTTTCCCTCCATCTTTGTTTCTATTTCGTTGTCCATCCTTGTTTTTTCCTCCGTTACAATGATCTCTGGTATTCTAGCAGGGCTTTTCTCCCTCCTGTATTTTTCTGCCAGCAGTGTCAGTTTCTTTCTTACTGTTTCTGCGTGGTCCGTCCTTTTCGAGAAAGCGGCCAATGTTTTCCGTAATTCCTCGTTCTTTCCTGATGAATCTAATCCAAATTCACTTGCGTACTCTATCAGTTCGGGTTTTGTTGCCATATATACCCAACTGGACATTACTTTCTCGGCGTCGGCTCCTTCTAAACACCCTTTAATCTGCTCGGGCGCCACCTGTGACGTTCAGTCAAGCCTCGGGTAGGTCAGGGCTGGCCAGGATCATCCAGGACATTTATTTGATTCAGGAAAGTGGTGCTAGAAAGGGAAATTCCGACCCGAGCCCCAGTAATAACGCTGGTTTTAACCTTAATTAGGCTTACAAAATATATATATATATATGGTTTATTGATATGAGTAACAGAGTAAATATTTCCGGAGCCGGGGTTCCGACCAACAAGCGTCCGTGTCCTGCGGAAGGGGTCGCGTGTCCGGGGTCCGTGTAGGTGGCTTCCTGCCGTTCGGGTGGGCTGATTGGGGATTCCGGGATGCGTCTCTGGCCCTCGGGAAGACGTGGGATGGATCAATTGAGACGAGACCGTCAATAAGGATACGTAGTGTTAATGGATAGGGACGGAACCGTCAGCAGGACGAAGCCGTCAGCGGGTTTGCGAGAATTAGGACGACGCCGTCAACGATGTGTGAGAACTAGGACGAAGCCGTCGGCAGGACGAAGCCGTCAGCAAGGTATGCGAGAATTAGGACGAAGCCGTCAACGATATACGAGAAATAGGACGAAGCCGTCTGCAGGACGAAGCCGTCAGCGATATCTGAGAAATAGGACGAAGCCGTCTGCAGGACGAAGCCGTCAGCGATGTATGAGAAATAGGACGAAGCCGTCAGCGATGTATGAAAAATAGGACGAAGCCGTCTGCGGGACGAAGCCGTCAGCAAGGTATGCGAGAATTAGGACGAAGCCGTCAACGATATACGAGAAATAGGACGAAGCCGTCTGCAGGACGAAGCCGTCAGCGATATCTGAGAAATAGGACGAAGCCGTCTGCAGGACGAAGCCGTCAGCGATGTATGAGAAATAGGACGAAGCCGTCTGCAGGACGAAGCCGTCAGCGATGTATGAGAAATAGGACGAAGCCGTCTGCGGGACGAAGCCGTCAGCAAGGTATGCGAGAATTAGGACGAAGCCGTCAACGATATACGAGAAATAGGACGAAGCCGTCTGCAGGACGAAGCCGTCAACGAGGTATACGAGAAGTAGGACGAAGCCGTCTGCGGGACGAAGCCGTCAGCGAGGTATGAGAAATAGGACGAAGCCGTCTGCGGGACGAAGCCGTCAGCAAGGTATGCGAGAATTAGGACGAAGCCGTCAACGATATACGAGAAATAGGACGAAGCCGTCTGCAGGACGAAGCCGTCAACGAGGTATACGAGAAGTAGGACGAAGCCGTCTGCGGGACGAAGCCGTCAGCGAGGTATGAGAAATAGGACGGAGCCGTCTGCGGGACGAAGCCGTCAGCGAGGTATGAAAAATAGGACGGAGCCGTCTGCAGGACGAAGCCGTCAGCGATATATGAGAAGTAGGACGAAGCCGTCTGCGGGACGAAGCCGTCAGCGAGGTAGGCGAGAAATAGGACGAAGCCGTCTGCACAAGACTTAGTATGGCAAATATATAGACTTAGTATGGAGGAATAGGACGAAGCCGTCAACCAATACCTAGGTTTGTTAAGTCTTACTCCTTTGTTACCGCTGTTTCCAGTTCCTTGGTTGCTGCTTGCTGCTTGCTGCTGCGCGCTAGGTGACTTCCACCTTGGTCGACTCCGACCACCGAATGCTAGCTCTGAGGCTAGCGGCCGGCTTTATATAGCGCTTGGCGGGTTTTAGTGTGCCTGCACGGGCCGTGGATTTGCCCGAATAGTGTGGCAGCTGCCTGGGAATTTGCCCGACTTAGTGTGGCCAGTGCCTTTGTTCGTTGGGGCGGGCGCGCGCACCGTGTTTGAATTTGAATGTCTTTATCGTTGGGTGGTTGTTTGTGGGTGTGGGTTAGCTATTTACAGTTGTTATTATTTAGTTACTTATTTTAATTATTATTTATTTACAGTCCGAGTTGTTTATTATTTATTTAGCTTATTCTTATTATTTTATATACAATTTGTATTATTTATTTATTCAGTTTGTTTATTATTATTATTTATATACAGTTTTCTATTATTTATTTATTCCTTTGTGCGCCCCGCGTCACACATTAAAAGTTAATCAATTGTGTTTAATAAATAAAAGGCCGGGAAGGCGGGAAACCACGAGAATAAAAATATACGGGAAATAAACATGGCAAAGAAAAATATAAAAATTCCAAAACCACGAGGTGGGAAAAATTTCGTAACGGCGGGATAGAGACAGCTACACTGGGAGAAAATATTTTGAGAAATCGAACAAGATCTAATTAAATTAAATTAAATAATTAAATAATTAAATTAAATACCACGAGATGGAGAACCAGCTACACTGGGAGAAAATATTTTCAGAATCCGAATAAAATATAAGGAAATTAAATTAAATAAAGGATATTGAATAAACATAAAACTAGCGGAATCTATTTGGAATAAATAACAGAAATCAGATGATGAAAATAAACGATGAAAAATAATAAGACAAATACTAAATTATAGGCGCACTGGAAAAATAATAAATTTAAATTATATTTTAGCGAAAGTTATACCTTTTTGGGAGATTCTCAAGTAAAGCGGAATATAACTTGGACGGGCCAGGCACAGTCGGCCGGAGCAAATTCGCTAATATTCCTTCTCTTTCCTCTCTGTCCTTCGGCCCAAACATGCATGACGGCTAACTCTGTGGCTTTCCTCTGTCGCACCCTATCAACATATTTTTTCGTGTAACCCGGTGGCTGACAAACTCCACCCCACGTCAGCCCACCGTCTCATCATAGTCACACTGTCCCATATCTTTATAAATTTTCTGTAGAGAGACCCTGGAGACTGAGTCTCTATCCCAGCCCAGATAACTACCTCACAGATGGCGCCCGAGCAGGGACATGGGGCTTACGAATTTTAGAAGAGATTTATAGCCTAAAGACCCATTGAGTTACACTGAAAAAAAAAAGACAAACATTTTTTTTTTGCTTGTGGGTACGGCAGAGGGAAAGTTTGCGAGTGCACTTAAGAAAAAGTATAAAATATAACAAAATAGATATTTGGAAAAAAAAGGTTTCCCAAGAAAATCCCGAGAAAATGATATAAAATTTTGTATATATATGTTTTTATTTCCTTGTACACGAGAGCCCCAAGAAAAGAAAGGTATCCGAAAATATCTATTCCTAAGCAAGGTACGAAACATAACCTGGAACGAGAGGTTATGCAGGCACGGGGGCAGCAGAACACGTGAGCCCCAGAAAGATAAGAACAGGTCAAAAGAGAAACGAGAAAAGAGCGGGCCCTCTCTCGGTCAGCCCATCAGGTCGCAAGATTTTTTCTAGAACAAGAGGTAGGGAGACGCTAACATATTCCCCACAGCACGGCCATCTTGTTAGTAAAATCGCCGTCGCAGAATTTTGAAATCGTTTTGCCTCGTCGTTGCTACCTTCGGTTCGCCTGAACATTTATACGCCTTTTTTTTTTAGAAATAAATTCGTGAATTCTGTGAGCTTCGTTTGACCCCGCAATAAATTTGCGCTGTGTAGGAAAATATTTCTTTCGTGTCTGGAATTAGTTTCGAGGAATATTTCTTTAAAATTTTTTGCAAACATGGGTGCACGTTGGATTTCGTATCTCCGCAAGCGAGAATTGGAAGTGATCTTAAAGGAGTTCGGAATGGAAGCATCCGGGAGCGTGGATGAAATGAGGAGCCGGTTAGCCGCATTTAATAACAGGGATGACCACGTTGTAGAAATCACCGAGCGACTGCAGGAATGTGAAACCGAGATTTTAACAGCGATTAGCGATCGGAGGCAACGATCGCCCAGCCCAATTCCGGGGCCCACGCAGCTCCAGGTTCCCCCACCGGGAATTTCCACGGATGTTAGTGGAGACACGGACACCAATCCGGTCAGGAGAGATATCTCTCCCAGGAAGAGCGATATGTCAGCGGCCATCCTAGCGGAGAAGTTGCGGAAATGGGGAGTATGCTTCGACGGAACTACGGACCCGATCACCTTCGAGCCTCGGCGTACGAGATCAACGTGGAAAAGATCCCACAGGCGATTCCAGGTCTTTTAACGGGTACTGCGGAAAACTGGTTCAGGACCAGCCAACTGTTCGGGGAGTCTTGGGCAAATTTTAGGAAGGCTTTTCTCGATTTCTTCTTGCCGCCGAGGTATTTTCAGCGACTCGAAGATGACATCCGCACCAGGTATCAGCAACCAGGAAAAACGGGATACAGCCCAGAGCAGGAGTTGGATAGGATTTACTAAAATCTTCAGCAGGATTACCAACTTTTTACTAGGCGACACGATTTCACGACGCTGGAGCAGTTGACTGTCTTAGCGGTCAACTACGAGGTCACTCGGGATCGGGATACAGGGAACCATGCCAGGAGGCTGGCCGAGCTGCAGCCACCGAGGAGAACTGACCACGGATCGTATCCGGGAATGCCACCAAGGAACCGCCCGAATGTCGCGCCACCACCTGCACGAGGATCTATACCCGCTGCTGGTATTTCACGACAAGTTCCCCGGGTGGGAAACTTGTCAGTGGTGCCGAATTTCAGGGAAGCTTGCAGGAACTGCGCAGAAGTAGGGCACTACGCGAGCGGATGCCGTAGTCGCCGGGTTATTTTCTGCTGGGAGTGTGGTCGAAGAGGAGTCTGGACCCGAGAATGCTGCCAACGAAATAATCCCGGAAACGAGAGGAGTCTTCGCCAACACGGGGAACGACCGGAGACTGCCAGGAGGAATCCCCGGAATTAGAAGGACGATTACAGGTTCAAGACAGCCGGATCATCGCGCGCGTGCGGATTGGGGGGCAACTATTCAATGCAACGTTAGATATAGGAGCTAGAAGGAGTTTTGTGAGCGAGAGAGTCGTTCAACGCGTAGGTACACCTGATAACGTACGGACGGTACGCACCCAAGTTAGCCTGGCCGAAGGCTCACGAAAGGAAGTCACCAAATCGCTGGTAGCGAAAGTCCAGCTGGACCAACGTTGGGCCCAAATTCCACTATTAGTTTTACCCTCGATTATGGAAGACGTGCTGTTAGGCATGGACTTTCTCTGCGGCATATCCGCCACCCTGCAATGTGGCCGCACTGCTATCCAACTTAATCCCTCTCTCCTAGCCAATACTAGGAATAATACAGTCCTTTCTCCGCATTCTGTAAATGAGTCCCCTCCGAAGCCGATTTCTAGCATCGAACCCGCAGCACCAGAACTTCCAGTCATCGAAGCAGAGCAGAATAGAGAAGCAGCCTCGGCCGACAGATCACTAGGACCCCGAGATGAGATGGCAGTGCGGAACAACCCGTTTCGACGAACCCAGGAAACAAGGGAAGAACCAGCTCGAGAGGCAGCACAGGCCAACAACGCGAGTCGAGGTGACTCGCATGTAACTCGCTCCCCAGCCAAAACGGAATATACACCCGACGCTGGAGGAGCACTGGCAGTAATCCAGGAGACGGAAGCACAGGGAGGAATTCACACAGATCCCGAAAAGATTTCGACAGTGTGTCAGCTGAGTCCACCCACCACATGCAAGGAGCTGAGGAGATGTCTAGGTATTGCGTCATGGTACAGGAGATTCGTGACAAACTTTGCCAGCGTAGTGCAACCGATGTCTCTACTACTGAAGAAGGGGAAGAAATGGCAATGGCAGCAGGAGCAGCAGGATGCATTCGAGGAACTGAAGAGGAAGCTCACGGAGGCGCCCGTCCTCGCGTGTCCCGAGTTTAACAAGAAGTTTCTCCTCCAAACAGATGCTAGCGACATAGGACTAGGAGCCGTTTTAACCCAGACAATCCAGGGGGAAGAGAGAGTCATCGCGTTTGCGAGTCGACGCCTCATAGCCGCCGAGGAAAATTACTCGACCACGGAGAAGGAGTGTCTGGCCATTATATGGGCCATCAGGAAACTCAGGTGTTACTTGGAAGGATATCGGTTTGAGGTGATAACGGACCATCTTGTTAAGGTCAGTCAGAATAAACCAACAGGTAAAATGTTCACCAGGCAGGTCAGTGAGCCTTTCGACACTGTCTGCGCTGATTTCATCGGGCCACTTCCGCGTTCCAAGAGCGGCAACAGTATGCTTCTGGTATTTTTTGACGCTTTTTCTAAATGGATTGAGTTAGTCCCCTTAAGAAAAGCTACTTCGGCATATCTCGAAAAATCATTTAGGGAGAGGATTCTGAATCATTTCGGGATTCCACGCAGGTTCGTTTGTGATAACGGAACTCAATTCACTAGTCGTTCTTTTAAAGCTTTCTGTAAACAAGCGGGAATGGAGATCCAGTATACGGCACCATATACACCGCAGCAGAACCCGACGGAGAGGGCCAATCGTACCATTAAGACTATGGTCGCCCAGTACATCGAGGATAAGCAGACGACTTGGGACGAATTGTTACCGGAGCTGAACTTGGCGATAAGCGTTTCGGATTCGACCGGATTTAGTCCGGCCTTCATCATTCAAGGCAGAGAGCCACGACTCCCAGGGGCCTTGTATGACGAAGTTACTCCGGGACCAAGCGAAGTTCCCCGAGCACCAGTCGCGAAAGCGGAAATGCTTCGCGACGTGTTCAAGATCGTCCAGGAGAACACTCAGCGAGCTTCACTCGAACAGCGGAAGCACTACGATCTTCAAAGACGAGCATGAAGACCAGAGTTAGGATCTTTAGTATTTGTCAAACAGCACTACTTATCCAAGGCGGCGGATAATTTCGCGGCAAAGCTGGCCCCTAAATATGAAGGGCCATACAAGGTTATCAAGTTTCTGGCACCCACGATCGTGCGCCTACAGCACACCCATAGTAAACAGCGCAGAACAGCATCCCTAGGAGACTTAAAGGAATCGGTAAACGATCTGGAACCGGCGAGGCCGGAGAATGAAGAAGGAACTGCAATGGAGGAAGTTAGCGGCGAACGCCGTTAAACTTCGCAGAAGGAAGACCGCATGGCGGTACAGCAGCAGGAACCAGAGGTTCTCCCACCAGAAAGGGCTGCGGCCCGGAAACGCCAAACATTTGGTTAAAGAAAGGAACAGACACAGAGGGCAAGCGCCGTTAATAACTAGGAGCACTGCGACAGGAGCCAAGACTGAGTCAGTGTCAGCCACTTGTTGGACGGTGCGCCTTCCCAACGTCCCCACTTCCCTGAAGGGGAAACTCAATGCTCCCAGCGCCCACAACTAACTCCTCCAAATTAACGCCTAACCATAACTCAAATGCTAAGTAGGTCCTTAGTAAGGCACAAGTCTAATAAAACTTTGTTTTTCCACAGATATGACGTTGGGCGACTTACCCCAGTGAATGCAATATACAGCCACTAGGATGGAGGCGGAAGAAGATGGACGACGAACCGGTCCCATCACCCCGCCAGAACTGATCGTCATCTTCGACGACGACAATCCCGTCGAAGCTCCGCCGACTGCCACGGGCGGCAGCAGCGGAGAAGTACCTAGCCCTCGCTATGAGGCCGAGGACGACACTATGCCCGCCTTGGTCCCCGGCGACACACCATCGCCGCATTCGAGACCGAGCCAGTGGAAACCCCAGCCGTGTGTGCGAGCTGGGCGCAGGAGCAGGAGTGGGCGGACCGATCCCACGAGAAGGTCACATCGGAGCCGACGCCAGCTTCAAAGCCGGCCACACCGGAACCGAGGCCGACCCAGAGACCAAACGGGATCAGGATCTCTTTTGTAATACGCAGCCACATACGATAGTTAGAAACTATCATCCCTAACCCGAGCTCGCCCCGTTAGCCTGGAAAGCTAGCACACACCGACACACACACACCAGCACACACAGCAAAACTCACCATGATCAAGCCACCCGAAAATAGGCAAGCGCCCATGAAAGCGAGAGAGAGGGAACGACCGATCGTACGGTAAACTTCTAGAAGAAGTCGAAAAGAACTCCGCAAGAAATTTCGCGAAGCGAAAACGGAGTTGAGTTCGAGATAAGCAGTGAATAGAGACGGACGTGAAACGTAGATCGACGATCGAGTGAAAACCGCGTGTGCGGGTAAAAAAAACTGCAAAACTCTGGATTTTCGGAAGCAGGAGATACGGTCCGGCGACTGCCACCGTACATTGGATTTGGACAATAGGATTTTGTGGAAGCAGCAAGGAGATAAGGAGGACACGGCGATGTCTGGCCTAGGACCAGCGGCGGGGCAGAGCCAGTCCACGTGTGTGTGCCGGAGCGAGACGGGTGAGTGTTAGTGTGAGACCGCAACGAGTTGGCTAGCAGGTGTGTATAGGAAAATCTTTGCGAGCCCTCGATGCGGTGGTCACTAGAGAGTGCGGTCAGACCGACTCTAGAGAATGCATGTTCTTGATCTAACCCATAAAACACTGCGAGAAATTATGCGAGACTCGGAAATTATGAAAAACATAGAAAATATGGAAATAAAAATAGTTAAAGGAAAATAGATTTTGGAAATTATAAAAAAATGTAAAAGGGCGAAAACACAGAGAGGAAAATGTGGAAGTTTGTAAATATGAAATCTTGAAATTATACAAAGTAGGAAATTATAAAAGCGAGTGCACTAAGAGAAATATCTGAAGAACAAAAATATGAAAATAAATAATGACATTAAATTTAATCAAGTGTGTTTAATAAATAAAAGGCCGGGAAGGCGGGAAACCACGAGAAAAAAAATATACGGGAAATAAACATGGTAAAAAAAAATATGAAAATTTCAAAACTACGAGGTGGGAAAAATTGCGTAAATTAAATAATTAAATAATTAAATTAAATACCACGAGATGGAGAACCAGCTACACTGGGAGAAAGTATTTTAAGAACCCGAATAAAATATAAGGAAATTAAATTAAATAAATAGTTTTGAATAAAACTAGCGGAATCTATTTGGAATAAATAAATAAATTATATTTTAGCGAAAGTTATACCTTTTTGGGAGATTCTCAAGTAAAGCGGAATATAACTTGGACGGGCCAGGCACAGTCGGCCGGAGCAAATTCGCTAATATTCCATCTCTTTCCTCTCGGTCCTTCGGCCCAAAGATGCATGTGGCTTTCCTCTGTCGCACCCTATCAACATATTTTTTTCGTGTAACCCGGTGGCTGACAAACTCCACCCCACGTCAGCCCACCGTCTCATCATAGTCACACTGTCCCATATCTTTATAAATTTTCTATAGAGAGACCCTGGCGAGACTGAGTCTCTATCCCAGCCCAGATAACTACCTCACAAAATACGAAGGCAAACCATAAATTCCTTGAAGATTTTGATCCTTCAAAGGAATCAGAGTACTTAATGTATGTGGATGCCAATAATTTATATAGATGGGCACTGTCTGAAGCACTGCCTTATGGGGATTTTAAATGGTTAGAAGAATAAGAAATAGATTTGTTTGACATAAAATCTACATATAAAATACACAATGACTTGCCTTTTTGCCCCGCAAACAGACTTCCTTCACAAAACTCCAAAACTCCGAAACTAATAGCCGATTTGTGTTATAAAAAAATATATCATACACTATAAAGTTTTACAGCAGGCTATTAGAAATGGGCTGGAAATAGAAAAAATTCGTGCAATCCTTCAATTTAAGCAAAAACCATGGCTTAAGATGTATATTGATCTAAATACCGACAATGGGACTCTTTTAAGCTTTTAAACAACTCAGTCTACGGAAAGACAATGGATAATAGCTTAAAGCACAAAGATATTCGTCTAGTTACGGAATGGGAGGCCCCACCTGTTGGTCCGAAAGGTGGGCGCCCAAGATTATGTGCAAGGGACTTGATAGCCAGGTCAAATTTTCACAGTGCAACAAAGTTCACTGAAAATATGTATGCAATCCAAATGAAAAGATTACATAACGTTTGCAATAAACTAACATACTTGGGTTTCGTTGTGTTGGAGTTATCAAAATGGAAGATGTATGATTTCCATTATGCATACAAGAAACCCAAATTCCAAGATACACTGAAATTAAATTCCATGGATACAGTTTCATTCATATATTCCATAAAGACAGACGATTTGTATAGCGATATTCGCTCCGATGTTCCCTTAAAATTCGACACTTCTGAATATCCAGATGTTATTGCTAAGCAATACAATTTTCAGCAGTGTAACAAAAAAAGATTAGGTTTCTTTAAAGATGAACTGCAGGGTAGGTCAATGCGTGAGTTTGTGGGTCTTCGCTCAAAAATGTATGCGTACACAGTGGCGGGTGCAGGTAGTCAGCCGGAGAAATGTGTAAAAAGGAATAAAGGCGTGAAACGGAGTGCCATACAAAAAATTACGTTCAACAATTACAAAAATTGTTTGTTTTAGGACAGCAAGAAAGTGATAGTATGTACATGTTTAGGTCTAGAGGACATGAAATTAATACATATAAAATATACAAAATAACATTAGGCAATAGAATTGATAAAAGAAATATTTGTCAAGACGGGATTTCAACTCTTGCGATAGGACTTTACAATACAATAGAACCCGAAGTAATAGGTTGTATATCAGCTCTACAAGCAAGCGCAATAGATTCGGGGCAGATAGATGAATCTTCCCTTAGTGAAGATATTAAAATTAAACTCATAAGAAAACGAGATGAAAATCAAAGTGCGCTCGACAAATATGAATGAGACTTAGTGTTCGGAGCAAAACGCCAGCACCTAGGCATGCACGCATGGGTGTTCCGCTGCACCTGCAGCGCTCTCCTCTTATCTCTTTTCGCCTTCCTCTTCTTTCGTTAAATCTGTCGCGCTTTATTTTCTTAAACTACATATTGTCAACTGCTGCTCTTTTCGTATATTTTGGAAGCCGAGCTTCACTTCGCAACTCCGCATCGACCGATCAAAACTCCGCATCGATCGATCAAATAAACATACATATATTATTAATAGAACCTATCGTGCGTTTTTATTAATATAAATAAAGGGTGGCATATTGATTGTCTTCCCCATAAACACTTAGTGTGGCATTATATTAAAATGGCTAAGTTAGAGAATCCCGACTTTGTAATTTAAATTTTAAATAAAACTAATGTAAATAATTATAATAATAATAATTTATTAAAAAATGTTAAATTATAAGATTTACAAATGAATTAAATCTAATGTATATATACATATATAATAAGTTAAGATTAAAATTTTCTTAAATATTTAAATATAAATAAAAACATAAAGAAAAGAAAACATAAAATTGTTTGTCTACTTATTTCATTAGACAATTTCAGATGTATTTATCCAGCTGTCATCGGATTTCGGAAAACCGAGCCAAGGGATCTTTTCCCTTTTCTTTTAAGTACTTTCTCAACTAGATAGCTATCTGGAAATCGAGTTTTCTTCAACTCTGGCTCATAAAAACCACCCTTAACTGAGTTCCCATTTAAATCTTGCAATAAAAATGTCACCGGGTTTGTATTCTGAACTTTGTATATCCTAAAAATTTCAACATTCCAATTAGGTGTGTACGATTTCTCAAAAACCCCCTTATATTTCGAAATGCGGACATTATCCCCAATTTTCAGTTTGCTACCTGCAAACATTTTAATATTATTGTATACCGTTTTCAAGATATGTTTTTCATTGCTAGTGTTCACTTCGATAGGAGCCATTTTTATAGTCCTATGTATTTTGTTGTTGAAAAATTCAATTAACCTTCTATACATATCAATCCATTTATATGTCCCATTATAAGAAACTCCTTCCACATGAGTTCTTTTAAAGTCCTGTTGAATCCTTTAACAATTGAAGCCTTTAAACTACTAAACGTTGAATAGTGATTAATTTCATACCGATTCATTAAAGACTTAAATTGAGCATTAAAAAACTCTTACCCATCGTCTGTTTGCAGATTTAAAAATTTTCTCCATTGCATCAGAAACATCTGTTGCAGTCTTAGATTTAAGTGCTTCACCCCACGCAAATTTGGAAAATGTATCAATAACTGTTAACAGATAACGATAATTATTATTCGATGTAGAGTATTTTTCCATTTCCACCAAGTCGGCCTGCCATAAGCAATTTATCCCCTTTGTTATAACCCGCCGACGTTTTTGCATGTAATTCGTTAACAGTACCCCTACCTCTACTCATTATCAGATGAATATGAATCAGATTTTACAATATTAAAAGCGATTTTTTTTTTAGATATATATTAAAAGCGAATTAATTTGAAGGAGTATCAAATTATTTGGAATATTCCATTTTTTCAATAATACTTGAGATAACTATCTCAAGTCTATCTAATCGATCTTTAATATCAGCAGTTTTGATATCGGGTATACTAACAATTAATTCTTGTTTATGAGAAATAATTGACTCCCTCAACCCTTCAATACTCTTGTCAACATAGGCCTTGCTAACTATATCTTTACTTTCCCTTCCATAATTTTTTATACTAAAATTCCCATCGGTATCGCTACCGATCGCACCGAGAAAACTTTCTCCAAATTCTGCTTTATATTTTACAATCAATGATGTGATGGATTCTCTCAGCTGATTTATCGTACTGTCAACGTATGCTTTGATGACGAAATCTCCATTTTCAATCGGAAAACCTCCATTTTTTATACGCAATTGTTGAATGCTGAAATTCCCGTCTGTGTCAAGATAGAGTCCTGTCACGGTTTTCTCATATCGCTTTAAATGATTGGTGTTCTGCTTTTCTCTTAAATAACGTCCAAACTTGTCAACGGACATGACGATTATAATCTCATTTGAATATTGAGTCATAAATATATACTAAATTAGAATATCATTTTAGCTTCTCTCAATTCTTCAATTATCGAGGTAATTTCATTCCCGTGATTTGAGTGCCCCACCCCCTGTGATGCTAACAGGAGTTGGAGGCGTTCACAAAGCTCGTTCGGATCGTTCCAATAAATAAAGCTCGGTGTTTTCCTCTCAAGTGTCATGAACCCAGACCCGGTTACAACATCTGTTTTGTGTTTGGGGGTAGACTCGGCAACGTCTAATTTAGCTAAAAGTGGTTTAATAATTCGAGAATATTTTAATGCTCTCGTCCCCTTCACTTGTCCATTTGCTTGAAAATTTCTTCGGTATACATTAGTTTTTATTAAAATTTCAAATCATTTGTATTGTATTTTTTGGGGAGATGGTGGAATATTAAAGAATATAATCTACTTGTGAGCTGACAGTTTTCTCCATCATCAAATTCAATTGTATTATTTGATAGCTTTATTTGATTGTTTCCCAACATTAATTGACCAGATTCATTTTTGTATGGCCCATATGTCTTATCTAAAATGTATTCCCGTGCTAGTTCGCTAACATTTAAATTTTTAGAACTCTCTTCAAGCGACGGTGGTTGGGTTGCTTGTAATGGATAAGTGGGTGGAGAGATATGAGTTGATAATACACTCGATGTGTGAGCAGCGGGTTTGTTTGATACAGGTGATGATTGATGAGAGTGATGATGAGGCGGTGAGAATGAAGAATCATCCGATTGTAAATAAAATTCATCTTTTTCGATATCATTGATATCATCAAACGATTTATATTCATTATATTTAGGGGTGGAATTTTTGTTATTTGCAGTATAAAATGTAAGTTTCCTCTTCTTCATATACGGCGTTTTATCATCAGTTTTCATTATTTCTTCGGCTTTGTTTTGTTTCTCTTTCCCTTCAGCGTTATATAACTTTTTATTTGCATTGACAAGTTCGTTTAACGGTTCAGTGATCGGTTTAAATTTTTCTTTCAAGTCCATAATATTCTGAATTTTTAAATGTTTTAACTCGGAAAATTTATTTTTTAAAGCATTTCGAGTTTTGTTCAATTGATGCAACATTTGCTCATTCATTGTAATTAAATTTATTATAATTCAAAGTCGATTATGATTATTTCACTCTCGGGGTTGGAGGTGCACTGAAAAATAATTCCTTTATCACGATCATATATACCTAATCTGATAATCTGACCTGGTATCAGGTCATAACAGGTCTGATAATCAGACCTGATTTGATAAACAGACCTAATATCAGCCCTTAACAGGTCTGATAATTAGACTTGATCTGATAATTAGACCTGATCTGATAACTAATCAGATAAACAGGTCAGAGAGATTTTCTGTTATTAATAAAAAGAATTTTCCCCAAGTCCCGTTTCCCCAATAAAAATTTATGAAATTGTAATTTTTAAAATATATTTTGTATTTATTTATTATTATTTTTTGAACTGAAAATAAACCTGAAAAATAATTTTCCCCAAGTCCCATTCCCCAATAAAAATTTATGAAATTGTAATTTTTAAAGAATTTTTTGTATTTTAATTTATTATTATTATTTTTATTTTTTGTATTACAGATTAGATTTTAAGCTAACATTAACATTTCCATCATTACATTTCATAATTGTATAATTTTGTGAACTAAAGAGCGGCAAAAGGTTATCGTCTATGTTGAACCTTTCAGGAAGGTAAATAACACGAGTGGCAAGTTCGAGCATAATATTGCTACCGAACTTACCACTCACCCGCTTCGCTGAAAATATATCAAATGCCATATTTGTTGGCAATTGGTTAAAGGACAGCTTGCCTTTAACTCTGGAAGAGTTAAAGGCTGCCATCAGCAGAGCCTCCTGAATATCCCTCAAAAGGGCATTTAGATCCTCCTGGGTGAGACCAGAAGGAAGGTTGGAGGCGGTTGAGTTGGAGCTGGTGGGGTTGGAGACGGATCCATTGGTTGAGTTGGAGGAGTTGGAGTTGGTGGTGGTGGCGTTGTACTGCTGCATGATGTTGTTGTTGATGGTGGGGGTGCTGAGGATTCTTCCTGAAGTTTCTGCGTTTGCTGGTGCTGGTGCGATAGGTGATGTCGGTGGTGTTGTCGCTAGAAGCTGGTGACGTTGATTGATATTTTTCCTAGACGACGTGCCTGATTTTATACCCGCTACTAGACACTTGAGTCATGTGCACAGATGACAAGGATAGAAGAAGTGCAATTCAAAAGATCAAATTGCCACTTCATGTTAAGTTGAGGTTCGTATGAGAATCCATCGAATTGGGGTCTAGTAAAAATTTAAGGCACAAATGTCCACAGAACGTACCAAATTTTTGGAAACGTTGGTAATTATATTTAATATTTTTCCCTAAATATCTAATTACTTCTAATGGTGGCTGTAAATTCCCAAAACTATCAAAGTAATAGGAGTCTGATCCTTTCTTGTAATAGGCTAACCAATGTGTTCCGTCTGATGTCGAGTCTGCTAAATTTACTATTCCGCACTCAGAATGAAGGGGAAATTTAGGTAACTCATCCTTTATGTAAACTCCACGGAAATTTTTTACATTTTTAAAACCAAACGATTATATATCAAAGTTGGATAACGCTCTTTTGGGTAGCTCATTTAGAAGTTTTTTTGGTTGCGTTTTGTTTGTTATTATTTTTTGTGATTGAAATTCCATAGCCTTTTCGGTAAGGATGCAAATACAAACCACCCCCCAACGCTACCGATTCCAGTTTTCTATGGTGTCTCTTGTTTTCCTCAAGTTCAGCTTTTGCGTTTTTAGCTGAATTAATAGACTTTACAATAGCTGCACTACCTGATGATAAACTACCAACAGCGCTAAGGTCTGTTAAAATAGGCACCAATGGTAAAAAACCACCAACTTTTGGAATTGCTATAATTCTTGGCACGATTATATTTTTTTACATCCAACAGAGTTAGATACTGCACTCCGAGCGACTTTTACTGCATTCAATAAGTCAAGGGGCTTATGCTTTCGCAATTCAATGGTTGCCTTTTTGATGATTGAGGCAAGAGATTTTTTTGTTGGTTTCTTTTTCTCTTGCTTAGTTCCCATACCAAATTTTTTCTTTAGTTTCATCATGTTTGTGACGAAATATGCTGCAGCCTTCTCGCTAATACTACTATTTGGTGCTTTAACACGTTCCCAAGCCCGATCAATTAAAACTGAGTCCGCTTTATGTCGTTCACCCAAGTCCTTGTTATTTGAATAAGCCAAATCGTGGATGCGACAAGCTTCATCCAATGGGTTTATACCCCGGTCACCGCGAGCTAATCGTTTTTCTAGCCTTGTACCAGGTCCACAGTAATTGTATTTTGGTATAGGAGCCTCAAAGGGTAGAGTATTTATTAAATTATTTATGAGACCAGTACCCTGCTTGACTTTTGTATTATGACTGATTACATTATAAAGTCGTTTGCCCATTTTATATAAACCTCAATTAACGAGTGATTGTCCATGAATGAAGTAGCTTTCTTTAAAACATGCGTTTATTAACACAAAATAAAACCATTACAGTAAGAAACGTTGAAGGCGCTGGACATGAGAAGAGTACACAACATCGTCACAGCTCCTTGTTACCAAACACAATTAGAGCTTTAATTGTTGGACCATCCAATTGTGGGAAAACTAATGTTATGATAAGCCTTATCGAAAGTCCAAATGGATTAAAATTTGAAAATATTTATATATTTTCAAAGAGTTTATTTCAACCAAAATATCAGTATTTGGAAAAACTTGTCAAGCCAATACGGGGTATGGGTTATTACACATTTTCAACGAATGACAGTGTTTTATCCCCACAAGAAGCTAAAAGGAATTCTATTATGATCTTCGATGATGTAATCAATGAACGCCAGGACAATATCCGAAGCTTTTTCTCTTTCGGTAGACATATGAATGTAGATATATTCTACTTATCGCAAACGTATACGCGGGTGCCGAAACAAATTATTCGCGATAACACCAACTTTTTTATTTTATTCAATCAGGACGAACTCAACATGCGTGGAATATATCGTGATCATGTGAGCAGTGATATGACGTTTGAGACATTTATGAATATATCAAGGAAGTGCTGGGAGGACATATTTGGGTTTTTAGTAATCTCAAAGGACGATAATATGAAAACTGGGCGATATCGAAAAGGATTTGATCAATTCATTGTACTCGAATAAATACTGTTATAAGTATAATGAGATTAATAAAAAATAAACAGTTCAGAATCCAACTTCACAATGACTACATCACTAACAATATCTTTAAATGGGAATACATCGATACTAAGTGAAAATTTGTTTCCACAAATTGATCTAAAACGTAACTATGAATGTGCTTTAATCGATTTTTATACATTCAACTCTTTACCGAATGTGGACAAGGGGAATAATATATTTCAAATTGGGAAGAAAGTAATAGAAATTCCTGTAGGGTCATATGAGTTTGATGAAATTATAAAATATACTAGCTGACCCGGTGAACTTCGTCCCACCTATCCGTGATTCAATTCATGCTGTATAAACAAAAACCATTTTTATCTTTTTTTTCAAGCTCTCAGAAAATGAGCAGTCAGTTTCAGGCTGACACGATTGAAAACTGTTTTGAAAAGACACTTCAGCTGTGTATTTTTTTCGGCTCGCTCTTTGCTCAACCAGTGGACAACCCTTATCGGTTAGGGGTACGAAAAATAGATGTTAGCCGATTTTTAGGCCTACAGAATATCCCCTCAAAATGTCATCCAAATCAGTCAAGTAGTTTCGGAGGAGTTTGAATACAAAAACTGTGACAGCAGAATTTTATATATAAGATTATTATTAAACTGAAGCAGCACAATCTTCATGACACAATAAAAATTGAATGTAACATAAACATTTTATAAGTTCAAATTGTTACCAAAAATGAGACGGTATATTTCAATCATGAACGATCAATTGGTCAGTTATTTGGATTTAATAAACGAAAATTAAGACCACATGATAATGAAGTTTACATCTCGGATAATCCTGTAAATATTTTAAAAATAAATTCTATTAGATTGGAATGTTTACAGTTTAACACTACTTTCTTGTAGTCTTCACCGAACCCCATCAACATTTTCAGGGGCACAGAAAAGCTGAAATGTCCTCCCGAAGGGATATTTTCTCCTCCACTCCACCCAGCATTCCGGTAAAGAACTCCCTCCTGTTGACCGACTGATAGAAAGTTCTTAATAGTCTTTGTAATTCCAGTAAAACGTGTTCTATCAAATTCACATCCGTTTAACTCATATCTTATTTCATCCAGAAAATAGGCCATGCAATTATTTTTGAGCAAGCCGCTAACACTATTTGTGCTACTTGTTCCTGAATTTGAGTCAATAATTTTGCTAAGTGTTCCTTCAATGTGGAGAAAACTTTCACACGGCAGGACATACAAATCCTGGTTCTGAATTGTAATCCGGTGTGATGAGTTTTTATTTGCTTACAAAAAACACTGATGATATGTTTGTTAAAACAGTTGATGGGAAAACCCATAAAATAGCAATAACAAATGTAAGCTGGAAAATCCCACACATCTTTCCGAGTGGTAGTGCCAAAATTAAAATGTTTAATATAGTAAAAAGTGGGGCACCCTCCCACTCGCTTTCCGGAGCTGGTACTGCTATATCAATCCAACCCTAGTCCAAGGTACACAGTTTATTTGGAACGCTAAGTTGTCTTCAAGTACAGAACGTCCACGTTTTGCTGTCATTGCATTTACATTAAATGGGGAACTAATTACAAATAATTTGAGAAACGCAAAAGTTTATTTAAATTCGGAAGTTTTTCCTTACGAAGATTTGAATGTGAAATATAATGAGAATCGGTTTGCTGTCTTGTCAAGAGAGCTATTACAATCGAGAGCCACGGGCTCTTTTATCACCCATGAAGTTCAAGTCAAAAGCCCCCATTGTTGTTGTTGATCTCTCTTATCAGAATGAGTCGGTCAAATCAGGACCGATTGATGTTAAAATATCCACTGAGCTAACCGATGCGAGTCAAATGAATACAAAGGTATATTGCCTTCTCATTCATGATGGACTAGTTAAATATACACCACTGACTGGCTTAGTTCAACGAGTCATTTAAAAAATTTAGAAAGGATCAGATTATTCAAATTTTGGAAATTCGTTGCGTGTAAACGTTCACGAAGCACTCAAAAATGCTATCACTCAAAAACAAAGTCAACAAAACAACTCCCAAAACAATGCAACAGCTTGTGACAAAAATAAACAATTTCATGAAAATGTTTAAAGAACAAATTTTCCCTGAACATGTGGAATATCTGGAGGTTTCATTAAAATATTTTAATAAGAGGATGCCTGATACACCGATGGTTTCTAATATACATGGACAACATTTCACATCTTGTTGCTGGGCTAATGATGAAGTTAGTGAAGGAGTTGATACCTGCGCATGTCATTTCTTTACTGTACGCTCACAAAAATCTCTAAAAATTATGAAAATGTATGTAAATTTAAAACATCGTTTCTGATTATTGTACTTGAAAAATAAAAAATATATTATATACACAAAAATAAAATTTTATACATTTTTATTGGAAAATGGCACTTGGGGAAATTTCTTTTTCAGATTTTGGTTTCTTGGATTTGAGATGATGGTGGGATGCTTCTCGAGTTTGTTGAGAAACCGAAACATGAGGATCCAGCGGGAAAATCACAGACTGTCCTTATCAAGGGTCTTGGGTGACCGTCCTCGTTGAGAAACCGTTACAAGTGTATCCATTTACCCAACTCCCACGCAGTCCTAGTTGCATTGAGTAATTCAAGATGGTGTTTCAAGTATTCGATCGGTTGTATGTTGAGGGAGTGTGGGAAAATCACAGACTATCCTTTTCAAGGGTCTTGGGTGACCATCCTCGTTGAGAAACCGTTACAAGTGTATCCGTTTACCCAACTCCCACACACTGGGAAACCGTTACAAGTGTATCCATTTACCCAACTCCACACACTCCTAGTTGCGTTGACTAATTCAACGTATGTGGAGGGAGAGTTGGGAAAATCACACACTGACCCTTTCAAGGGTCGTTGGTCAGCGTCCTTCATAAGAATTTAGCTCGCTTCTTCAATTACACACCCTCCCTTTGACTCAGGATTGCTCGTGAACGTACACGTGCGAGGCAGGATCGGTGCGGCGCGCGATCGCTGCGGTGAGCCCTTTTCCATTACACTCCGTCCCTTTTTTAAATGAATTGTCGTGGGTGAACGAGTACATGCGCCTGATAAACATACACGTGCGGGACAGGATCATTTGGGATCGTGGGAACCCTTGAACACTTGTTTCTCAAGTGTCCTTTTACATGCTGTGACCCTAATTTATTCCATCTTTATTACCCCCTCGGTTGACAGGTTGACATCTAACCCTCATTAATTGCATTTTTTATTACTTAATTTTGACAGCTAACCAATTAAATGCATTTTATTAACCTTGTCGACATCAAAGGTCCCGAAAATAGAGTTATTATACTACTTGTATATATAGATAATTAAGTACTCACCGATCTCCTGCCGGCTTCGCTGTCGGCGCAGATGCGAATTATTTGGAAAGGACAAAGTATGTAACCGAATTAATATTCAATCAATAAAGAACACTCGGAGTGACCTATGTTGCACTGGGAAATAATTACTAAAAATATCCATTTATCCATTTATACAAATACCTAGTAAAACAACTAAAACTGTAGTGCGCATCTGTTTTGAAGCGTCAGTTTATGTTTATTGTATTTATTGTGAAAACGTATATGTTGCGCAACAACTTAATGTTGCTAGCAAGAAAGCTTTCAAAATAAATAAAATACATAAAATACATATTCCAATGGCATCTATATGATATAGTAGTCCAATCTTGATAAAATTAAAACCGAAATTCTAGAAAAATACAAAATGGCCATATCTCCGTCCGATCCGGCCTGTTCCGACATATATAGTAGTGATATATAGCAGAAGACTATCTGCAGAGTTTCATTCAGATAGCTTTAAAACTGAGGGACAGACAGAGGGACATGGCTAGATCGACGCGGCTGTTGATGCTGATCAAGAATATATATACTTTATAGAAATGTCGGAAATGTCTCCTTCACTGCGTTGCAAATTTCTTACTAAAATTATAATACCCTGCAAGGGTATACAAATACCTAGTAAAACAACTAAAACTGTAGTGCGCATCTGTTTTGAAGTGTCAGTTTATGTTTATTGTATTTATTGTTAAAACGTATATTGAAAATGTGTTTATAGAAAAATAAGTCAAACATAGAAAAAATAAATACAAATTAAAAGAGAAATATTTTTTGTATATTTAAAAAATAAAATTTTATTCAGTGTACAAAATTTTAATATTTGTTTTCAAAGTCAGTTTAATACATTTGAAAAAATCTTTATTGAACTCCAGGATATTGTTCTTTGGATTTGAATATATTTTCCCCTAATTCAAAAGACGATGCCTTAAACTAAAGATTTAAAAAATTTTAAAATGATTTGGGAGGACAAGATCGGTACTTTAAGATCACTTTAAATGTGAAATATGAAATATGATACCTTAAGCTTAAACAGTTTTTTTTTTTTAAATAAAACATAGATTCTGATTTTTTTAAGTGCCGAAAACTAATAATTATTTTTTACTGCTTTACATTTTTACCTTGATTAATTGTGTAGAAACACAGTTTATTTTATGCGACATTTATGTCGCCTTTATTTTTGAACATTCTTACTTAAGCTACTTTTAATGTAATTAGCAGATGTCATCAATAATAATTCTGATTCGATTTCCTGCGAAACAATTTAATACAAAATAAATACAAAATATAAATACAATCGCTTTTCTAATGTACGTTTTTATGGTGAGTAAAACATTAAGGGGGAAAGGGACAATTAAGTGAATCTTCATTTGTAAGTTTAAATCGACTGGTTGATTACTAAAATAGTCTCACACATAGCTTTAACAGTCTTTAAATGACGGCCTTAAGAAGCTAGTTTTGTTCAGGACTTTAACAACTGAAAGCTTCTGACAGTTCCGGTCTGCCAATGATAAGAAGATTAACGAGCCTATTAACTTTTAATTTCAGACAAGGCATCCTGTGCAGGGTTCTGTCATCCCCATTCCTGAACGTTACTGCTGGTATGGACGTTTTACGTACTTTTTTATGCTATGAATACGGAGGCCTGACACAGAATGAATTTCACCTACTAACAAAAGGCGCAGTTAAGTGTGCTCGACTATGAAATACCCTTCAATCAAAACGTTGAGCCGATTTTGGAATACCCGGTGCCTTTCTGCATGAAATTATATAACCATTTGCGTTTTCCAGGTGCACAATTATTAATAATCACAATGGGCGGGCATCTTCTTAAGGATCGGAATGATTCCTTCTATGGGCCTAAAACGTAAAAAGAAGAACATTCAAAAATTAATTTTAATTTTGGTACGAGACTTGACTAAATATCTTTGGCAAGCTTAAGTCATATTGCGAGGTAGATGCCATAGAAGAATTTTGGGGTGGGGTAAGAATAACTTTATCTATACATTTTATAAGGCAAAGTTGCTTATTCTATTACTATACGTTTCCAGGGTATTATAATTTTACCCAAAAGTTTGCAACGCAGTGAAGAAGACATTTCCGACCCTATAAATATCCATATTTGTATATATAGACTACTATATCATATAGCTGCCATGGGAACTATCGAAAAATTTGGAAGAAAAAATTATAACTTAGCCAATTTTCAACAACATTCATACTATTTGAGAAAGGGCCATTTTGTACTTTTCTAGAATTTTATAAAAATCGGACTACTATTATATACATATGTACATAGCTGTCAAATATAAAAGAAAATACAAACCTTTGAATCTAAAACTGTAACTGTAGTATGTTATCTAAGCTTTAAATCCGAATTTTTTTGTATGTATAAATTCTTTATATAATTCCTGTTAGTCAATCTTTCCATTTGATTTGAATTTTGTAAATTCAAAACGATCCAATTGTAAGCTGCAAGAGTATACAAAGTTCGGCGTGCCGAAGTTATCTTCCTTACTTCTTAATAATAAATTATTATGCTTACATATTCGAAACTATGAGAAAATCTGACGACTATATCAACTAGCTTTCATAAGAACTATCAGTACATGTATGGGAAAATAGAATATGACAGTAAAAGTGAAACTCTACATTGCACATTGGTCATTTCTTTTTTTTTTTTAACCCATGTTAACACATGGGTTAAAGATTTCAAATTTAACAAAATCGTCCAAGCACACTGACGAGAGAACGTAAGAGATCCGACTGGACTACCTTTCTAATTGTATTATGGTGTAATATATCGTATTCAAACTGTTATATTTTGTAAGTAATTTGATCACATAAATTAGAAATTAAAAAAAAAAACATGAAATGGTTATCTTAAGCTTTTTAGGAACATTCGAAGTTAAGCTCTTAATCAGCTGATTGCGCATAGGAATTTGCGAAATTTTTTTTTGTTTACTTTGGCAAATCACACGAGGTTTATTACGCACCCAAAAAAGGTCTAGGTATGTTTCTTTATTTATTTCAATATTAATTATTATACATAAACAAAATTTATAATATAATAACTAATTTAAAGTGCGGAGTAACTAGCTACTGTGGCCATTGACTCGACTACTTAATAGATAGGTAGTTATGTTAGATTAGGTCGAATAGATTTACATTTGTTTACGAAATCTTATATATAAAATTTTGCTGTCACGGTGTTTGTATCCAAACTCCTCCGAAACTACTTGACCGATTTGGATGAAATTTTGAGGGGATATTCTGTAGGCCTGAGAATCGGCTAACATATATTTTTCGTACCCCTAACCGATATGGGTTGTCCACTGGTTGAGCAAAGAGGGAGCCGAAAAAAACACAGCTGAAGTGTCTTTTCAAAACAGTTTTCAATCGTGTCAGACTGAGACTGACTGGTCATTTTCAGACAGCTTGAAAAAAAAGAATCGCGGATAGGTGGGACCATGATACAATTAGAAAGGTAGTCCAGTCAGATTTTGACAGGCACTGAAATGAACTGAGAGGCACTGAACTGAACTGACAAATATTAACCCTTAGCTGGCCCTTGTAGTTCAAACTAGCCTACTAGATATCAAAGAGGTGAATTTTGTTTTTGTTATAGTTTTATTTTTAACAATTTGCTTGCGGCAATTAGAACAATATGCCATGTTGACACAAGGGTTAACAAAATTTAATTTAACAAAATCGTCCAAGCACAACCTTCCCTGTCAACAAACAAACATGCAGGGGAAAGGTGGCAGTTGTGGACATAGTTTTGTTTTTCGCTGATATCTTTTTAACTGGAGCATATTATGCGGACATGTGCATATCAATGGAAAGCTAGAGACCTTAGCTAACTAGTTTTTGAATAATTACAGTGATATCTATCACTGAAAGAAAAATTTTAAAGTTTTTGTAAAATAGTCATTTTTGCCAATTTCAGATTTTGGGGGGGGTTGTGGACACCTTTATAGAATGTGCTAAAATTATAAAAGTATCAAGTTAAACACAATCAAATGAAGAAAAAATGAAAGTTTATTCATGTGTTAAGCAAAAAAAAAATACAACGCATGACATCATTCCCAATCGGAATCACAATTCTCGCATGTGAAATAGCTGGCACGCATGTTAGCACACTTCAAATGCACTGGCCGATCACATACATTGCAGTGAACGGAGTTGGAGGCGGTCAATTTTTTTGGCAACATTTTAATGCAAATTATGCAAAAGTCCTCATCTTCCTCGTCCGACGACTTGGACGACTTGGAAGGCTGAGATATTTTAGCACGTTTTGCCGGTGTTTTGGCTTGGCGTAGGTGGTCTTCCGGCTGCCGTTGCCGTTGACAATTCCTGGGCAAGCTTTTTGAGTCTTGCCAAATCCTTGGCCGCCTTAGCCGCTGAATTGGCTACTCGCTCGTCAGCCTTCTGCTTCAAAGCTGTTAAAACTTCCGGTGAAGTTAAAACATACCTACCAATATATTATTTTTTCTGCTGAAATTCTTTAGCGGAGGATCATCGCCACCACTCTACATAAACAAACACTATTAAGATATATTAACTTATATAGCAGTCACTATAATTTAATATTTTTAATGTTATTACTACTAAAATAACTCATGTTGACATCAACGACAATATTTTAAGATTTGTCAAACAAAAAATTGGGTGTCCACAACCCCTACATTTAAGTGTTCACAACTGCCTCAAGCAGTCGTTTTAAAATCATATGAAAAAAATTTTTTTTTGAAAATTTTGTCCAAACTCGGACTGGAATCTTTAACATAACTAAATTTCACGTCAAAAAATCGATTGCACTCACCTTCTTAATTAACACACTTCACACGGTGACACTTTTAAAAACGTGCAATAAAACTTTTGTGATTTTTTTCACGGTGAAAAAATTCATTTTTCCGCCACACAAAGCAGACGCGTCCGTTCCGTTTGGTATAAGGCACAAAACAATCGAGCTTCAATAGCGCACACATGACATTTGACAGATCCATATATCTGTCCTGTGTCAAAAGTTACACCGGGGTGTCCACAACCCCCCCCCCCTGTCCACTGCTGCCACCTTTACCCTACTGATTTCAGTGCCGGACGAGAGAGCGACGAGTGCTGACTGGACTACCTTTCTAATTGTGTCATGGGTGGGACGAAGTTCACCGGGTCAGCTAGTATATTATAAGGTTAGAGTTGTTTGATGTTAGGTTAGCTAATAGATTTGATGGCGGCGTGGGACCGAAGAGGTTTGTTCTGAGGTTATGATGTTGTCGGCATGTATCTAGTATATGTTTGGCGGATAGTTCGTCCCCGCAGTAAAGGCAGCTCGGTCGCCTTTCGCCGTTGAGGAGGTGCTTATGTGTTAGGTTTGTGTGTCCAGTTTGTAATCGATTAAGGATGGCGTATTCCCTTTTGTTGCACGACGCAGGGAAATTGGTAGTTTTTTTGTTTGGGTTGAATTGTCTGTACCAGTGTACTCGTTGTCGAGCAATATCTTTTTAATGTTTTTCCAGATGTCCTGTTGTACTCCAGGTATAATTGAATGGCACGGAGCCCGAGCGGCTAGCTTAGCGGCTTTGTCGGCTAACTCATTTCCATTAATTCCTATATGAGCTGGGACCCATAATAGCTTAATTTTGCAACTCCTTTTCATGATCAGGTGACGAATTTCGCATAAAAGGATGTTGTTGTTGTAGAAGTTTTGGACTCCTTCCAGGGTGGACAGACTATCACTGCAGATAATATGTCTTCCCTTGACTTCGAGGGCAAATTTAATTGCCTTCATGATCGCTACTGCTTCAGCGGTAAAAACCGAAAATTGGTGGGGTAGCTGACCCCATGAAACAATTGATCCGCATTCATCTACTACTGCAAATGTGGTTGTTGCGTCGGACTTTGAGCCGTCTGTGTACAGCCATTTCAGATCAGCGTATTTATGGGTAGCTTCTTCAAATAGCTGTTTGAACACTGTAGTAGGAGTCCCAGATTTTTGAAAATCGTGAAGTGTAGTGTCGATGGCCGTGGAACGTAATTTCCAAGGGGGCGACGGGATGACTGTATTCTAACGATAGGGTGTTTCAATGTTGTGACTCTTCATAAATTGTATGCATCTACGTATCGGAGATTGGATTTTGAATTTCCGACGATGTTTCAAGGCAATTTGAAAGTCTTTGAGAAGGATAGAGTTCGTTGAGCACATTAGTTTTGGTATTAGTTTGAAAGTTATTTGGGCGACTTGTAGTGACCAACTGAAGGTCTACACTGCAAAAACTCTTCAACCTACCCTCGCACTAAAATTATAGCAGCTTTGCTGTAGCTAAAACAGTGAGAGAAATGTCTTAGACCAATAGGGACAGAACACGATCGTACGATTGTACAGTTATGGGAAGAAAAGCTCATAGCAGTGGCCACCTGCATACAGCTTCCCAGAACTTAATGCATTCGCTGATAAAAACTCTTGGCAAACGCTTGTATTTTCGGCGCTGCTCAAAGATTACTTCAAAGTCTCGTGGAAATTTAAATTAAATAAAATTAATTATTATACACATCAAATTTCCCTTAGACAAGAGTGCATTAATTTCGTGTGTGATTCTGTGGAAGTGGAAAGGTAAAGAAGTGCCATATAGTGAATCCCAATTCTAACTGAGTTTTCATAGGGATCCGACCTCGAAGGCGTGAGGACGGCCTAGGCCTCGATAAGTGCCTATTTTCTGGCCCTACCGCCGACCCACCCGACTCCGTCGACCCCCAGCTCGCCTTTTGGACCCGTTTCGCTCCAGGCATCGGCCCAGGTGCGACATAACCTCCAGCCAACAAATTACGCAACCTGCCGCCGGCCGGATGCGAACTGGCTAACTTTATTGGAAGGCTTGAGCTCACCCAAATAATCCAGCCAACCAGGAGTTTTGGTCTGGACGGATCGGTCTCCTTTTTATTTGGAACCATCGCCACTTAGCTATAGTGAGGATCACCTCATCTGGCCAGCGGAGGCCCGACTTAGTGACGTCGTCTTATCTCAAGTGCAAACACCGCTGCTGGCGGCCTGCTAGGCCTTATATTTTTGATTTACTAATGAGTTAAATACTCGCAGATCGACTGGGGTTTGGCATTCGAATAGGAATTTATATTAGGACCTTTTAAAATCTGACCAACAGCTCTACAATGTCAACGTGAACTTGGGCCCAACTTTACGCACATCATGGACTGGATATCTTAAGGTCGTGAGTAAAACAAAAACAACAACAACGAGAAATTCCTCCTATAAAGTTCTATGTCTGCCTTTAACTAAAAAAAAAATGATTTAACTCTATTTCGTATCAATATTCAATACTTATAACTACTTACTACTAATTACTTGCTAATAAATAAAAACTTAAAAATGAAGCTTTAGGGAATTAGTAGGAACCCCATGCACGCTAGGTTAAGCTTTATTAGTTTATAAATGGAATCTAAATGAATTATGACTATATATTCTTATCAATAGTCGATACTTATAACTAATCACTTGCTACTACATGTAAATAAAATGAAAATTTAGAGAACTATTAGGGAGTCAGAGGCTAGATTAAGATTTGTTAGTATGTAAATTAAATTCAAATGAAACTGCTGAACGTAAATTTAGATAAATGGAATTATACTTGAATTGAATTGAAGAAAATGAATTGTAAATAAATAGTTTAATGGTTTGTCGAGTATTTATGTCGAACACTTTCTTAGACATGTAGTGTGGTTATTTGAAACTTTGCTAAGGGACAATGTAGATCTTTTAAGTAGCATTGTCATGGTAGGGCGGGTAAAGACTTAGGGAATTATTAACATCCTAATTCCCCAATAACTATCTGAGTCCTTAGCTTATCTTCACACGTGGCGGCGTGCATCCGTAACATCAATTTAAGTCCCTTCTCATAATTAAATAATAGCCAGCTTCGATTTATTGTTGTGAATAAGACGCACTTATTAAATGTAGTAGCGTTTCGTACCATCCTGAGCTAAAAGAACCCCGACCTACGGCGAGCTAGAACCGAGCCTAGCAAGAGTGCGCATCCCTAGCGAAGGAAGTACAAGGTCCTCTTAAGTAGTAATTACCACCCACTATTTAAAGACCAGTTAGTTAAAAACCGTTCGAACTACGTACACTACACATTTTGGCGCCCTGACGTGAGGCTCGACAAGTCCTTAACTTGTTATAAGCACACTAAGCTCTAGACTGATCCATCAACAGTTAAGAAATAATAAAACTAATTTCAATAAATTAATATATTGGATTGAGAGCATCAATTTGGAAGAGAAAGTGAAATTTAGGAACATACGATTTAATTTGAAAGAGAGTTAATCGACCAAAGGCAACTGTTTTGAATCCATTGAAGCTCATCACCATATGTTTCTCCACTCAACTTTGTTTACAATTGGTTCTCTTGGAAAACATTATACTTACACTTTAATAAGTCCGTATATTGTCCGATTTCCAAGTAAACAAGAGCATGAGGCAATAGACCAGCTACAATCCATTAACAAATAGAGATACAACTAAGAATTCTGATAGAAGTGATCGACATAAAGAAAGACAAACCAAATATTTACAATTATTTTATTATAGTAAAAATAAGATGGCAGCCAAGCATAGTTCAGGTACTGCAGTGGAAGTGTCACACGGCGCTGAAAACAGCTCTGCCATATGCAAAGAAATCATTGCATTAACAGTTTTGTCTGCAACAACACCGTGCAGACATACATTTCATAAGAAATGCATTATTAACCACTTAAAAAGTACACAAACATGTCCAATTTGCAATGCAGATTGCATCGAATCGAATTTATCTTATTCTAATAACACCTTGTTCGCTGAATTAGATGCCGCAGCAGCTGGCCCATCCAGCGTAAGCGAATATCAAGATAATAATGATATGTATCCATTAAGGAGAAATACCAGATCAGGCAGGATCAGAGGTACACCTCCTAGGCGAGGAATGAATACAAGAAATACTCACAGAGGAAATTTGGATAGGATCTTGCCAGAACCTCCAACGACTTCTAGTATGGCTCTTGGTACTCAACCAGAGTTAATGAACTTTATACAGTTTACTGTTAGCCAACAACAGGCTCAACTTATGGATAATCTTACCTCTTACTTGGGGAAGGCTATAGAAACATCTATTAAAAGTCAATTGGAAAACTTACAATTACCTCAGCCAACACACACAAATTACACACCCGAAAATATTCAACCAAATAGAGATTTGAGTAGGAACGATTCCGATCAAAACCGTTACCCTCAACACTCAGATTGCAATGTAGAAGAAAGAGGCGTAAACAGGAGCAATACAAGCTCATATGTTAGCCCAGAAAAAGTATCAGGAATTATTCAAAAGTGGGGATTAAAATTTGATGGTAGCAAAACGAGCATCAGGATTGAGGAGTTCATTTACAGGATATGCTCACTTACCAAACAAAATCTAGGTAATGATTATGGACTTTTATGTGACCATTTGTACCTTCTGTTTGCAGGAAAAGCAAGCGATTGGTATTGGAAGTTTCATCGAAACAATCCAAATTTCAATTGGAACACATTTTGTGGCGAATTTAGGAAAAGATTCGAAGATATAGAGACAGATTACGATATTTGGGAGGGAATAAGAAAACGCAAGCAAGGAGAAAATGAAGCCTTTGAAGATTTCCAGGAAACTATGGAACGGTTGATTGATAGACTGCAAAATGGAGTTTCCGAAGCACAATTAGTTGAATTATTAGTTAGGAATTCAAAACCTAGCTTACATCATGAGTTGCTGCATCTTAAAATCTTAAACAGAGCACAACTCCGATACGAAGTGCGTAGGCATGAACAGTTTTACAACAATCTGAGGACCTTTAAGCCAAAACCTTTTCGCTCATATGTGGCAGAGTTATCTACCGAAGAAGTAGAAACAGATTTAGTAAGAACAGATGAGGAGGTAAATCAAATTCAACGTCGAATTACTACAACCTGTTGGAATTGTGACAAACAAGGCCACAGATTCGACGACTGTATGGCTAAAAGAATTATATTTTGTTACGGTTGCGGACTTAAGGAAAAATACAAGCCGACCTGTCCAAACTGTAATCCGGGAAACTGACAAAAGGATGTTTCTCAGAGCAACAAGATACATCCGTAGAATCAGAAGTTCCTAATTCAAGTCAAACCAATAAAACCCGTGAATCGCAGGAGACGGAAATATTAAGTCAGCCTGACATTCATCATTCTTTTATACCCTTACACATAAGGATTAAAAATTATGACAAGAAGCGTAGAGAAATATTTGCTAATGTAGATAGTATCGGGACTCATTTAAAACCCAGACGATCTACTAGAAGATTAAGAGATTTTTGGAAGAAGGTTCGTCGTGAACGACAGAAACTTATTTCTGCTATAGTACTTAGTTCTGATCAAAGACTCTATACAGATATTACTATAGAGGGTCAGATTTATAACGCTTTATTAGATTCTGGAGCAACTATAAGCTGTGTAGGCGGATTAGCCGCACAAGACTTTCTCAAACACAGCCACGTAAAAAAATGTTCAGGCGAAATTCAAGCTGCGAACGGAACAAAAAGTAAAGTAGTGTCAAAACTTACTACTTCCATTAAGTATGGAGATACGATAGACAATCTTGAATTATTTATCATACCTGAACTTAAACAGGATGTTTATTTAGGAATTGATTTTTGGCAAAAGTTTGGATTACTGAATAAAATTACCAGCAATCCGACTGTAAATGAGTTAGCTATCGGTACATTGGATGATAATGAAGAGTCTCCAAAATATCATAAGCTGAACGAAGCAGAAAGACTTCGACTTGAGACAGTAATTAAAACATTTCCATCCTTTGCTTCCGAAGGTTTAGGTCGTACTACCTTGTCCACACATAGCATTGATATAGGAAATGCGAGTCCTATTAAACAGCGGCATTGGCCAGTTTCACCTGCCATTGAAAAGCTAATGTTCGCCGAAGTAGATAACATGCTAGCCTTAGATGTTATTGAAGAGTCAACTAGCGCTTGGAGCAGTAACTGCGTTTTAGTAAAGAAGGGAGACAAGAATCGTCTATGTCTTGATTCTAGAGAGGTAAACAAGGTTACAAAGCGAGACGCATATCCACTACCTCACATAGACGGCATCTTAAGTCGGTTACCACCAGCTAAATTTATAAGTGGTATCGACATGAAGCATGCATACTGGCAGATACCACTCGACGATAATTCGAAGCAATATACAGCGTTTACAATACCTAATAGACCGTTGTATCAATATAAAATGATGCCCTTTGGTCTCTGTAACGCTGCGCAAACTCTTTGTCGTCTGATGGATCGAGTTATTCCAGCTCATCTCAGGACTAGAGTATTTGTTTATCTAGACGACTTATTAGTTTTGTCCGAGGATTTTGAATCACATATGCTTTTACTACAAGAGATAGCCTTATGCTTACGCAAAGCAAATCTCACCATCAATGTCAGCAAATCTAAATTTTGCATGAAAGAGATAAGGCAAATAAGAACCAACCCAGATAAGGTTAAAGCGATAGCAGAATTTCCACAACCAACATCGATTAAGCAGTTGCGAAGATTTCTAGGCTTAGCGGGACGTTTTGTAGAAAACTTTGCCACCATTAGTTTTCCTCTGACGGAGCTACTTAAAAAGAAGAAGTCGCTAGAATGGAACGAAGAAGCTCAGACCTCTTTTGAAACTTTGAAATCATGTCTTACGGCTTCGCCAATTCTCATAACACCAGATTTTTCCAAGCAATTTATTTTATTGTGTGACGCCAGCTCTTTTGGTGTTGGTTGCGTACTGGCTCAGGAGCGAGATGGAATAGAACTTCCGATTTCGTACATGTCCGAAAAATTGTCCAAAGCGCAACGTAATTATTCAGTTTCCGAATTGGAATGCCTAGCCGTTATAAAAGGAATTAAAAAATTCCGCGCGTATATTGAGGGCCAGGATTTCTTAGTCATAACAGACCACGCAGCTCTTTAATGGTTGATGCGACAGAAGGATTTATAAGGAAGGTTAGCTCGGTGGTCGATGAAATTGAGAACGTTTACATTCACTATAAAACATCGTAGCGGTTCTCAGAACGTCGTCGCTGACACTTTATCTAGACAGAACGATCCAGCCATTGATGAATTTTGTCAAAATGGACCCATAGTTGACTTAGGCTGACGGCAGAGTGCGAGCGAGAAGCGAAGCGATAATATTGAGCGAGAACGAGCGATAAATCGCTTCATGTATTTTTATATGAAATCGCTAGAAATATGTCAGAGTGAAAGCGAAGCGAGTAGGGAGTTCAAGCGATAAAGCGAGAGCAAAGCGGGCGAGCAGGTTCCAACCTGCTTTATCGCTTCAACCCGCTCAGAACGTACGATTTTTGTTTTGTTTTTTGACATTCTGTGCTTTGTTTACTTTTCATTTTCAATGCTCGCACGGTTTTTGTTTTGATTGTTGACATTCTGCTCGTTTCTCGCTTCGCTTTCACTCTGACATCTTCTCGCTTTGCTCATAGCTTCTCGCTTTGCTCATAGCTTCTCGCTTCGCTTCGCTTCGCTTCTCGCTCGCACTCTGCCGTCAGCCTTAGATTCTCCACATTTCCAATCCCCGGAATACTTAGACTTAATTGAGAAATTATCTAAGAGTCAGTCTAAATTTCCTGATCTACAAATCAGAGATGGATATATTTACAAAAGAACTACCTTTGTATCGGATGATATTGAGCAAGGAAATCCTTGGAAACTCTGGATACCTTTAGACTTAGTACCCGACATTTTGTTTCAAGCTCATGATGCACCTAGTTCGTCTCATTGTGGCATGAGTAAAACAGTAGAGAAATTAAAAAGATATTTATTTTGGCCTTGTATGGTGACACAAATACGTAACTATATATCTAATTGTGTCGTTTGTCGCACCACGAAAAGTCCAAACACGGTTCTAAAACCGCCAATGGGAAAGCCTTTAACATCAGACAGGCCATTTCAAAAATTATATATACAGACCTCTTAGGCCCATACCCTCGCACGAAAAAAGGTCACATAGGTTTGCTCATTGTCGTTGATCATAACACTCGATTTCATTTTTTGTGTCCACTTAAGAAGTTCACCGTTCCTAAAATCTGCGATTACTTAAAGGGGGCTATATTCTATACATTTGGCGTTCCAGAAGTAATACTTTCTGATAACGGCAGTCAGTTTAAGTCAAGCTATTTTCAAGCTTTTCTTACAAGTTTTGGCATACAGCAAAAACTTACAGCCATATATTCTCCACAGGCTAATGCGAGTGAAAGACTTAATAGATCGGTACTAGCCGCTGTAAGAGCATTAGCGGATCTTTAAGAGCATCATTGCACCGAAGCACAGGTTCGTCACCCTACTTTCTGACTTTCGGCCAACATATGATTCTTAACGGCAAAGACTATAGTCTCTTGCGTAGTTTAAATCTGTTAGCTGACGACACTCGGTTATCCAAACCGGAGGCTCTGCAACTGCAGAGAAGACAAGCTAAACTGAATCTAAACAAAACTCATGATGAAAACGCGAATAGATACAATCTACGTACTCGGCAGATCGAATTTAAAATCGGTGACCTTGTTTACGCTAGAAATTTTACGCAAAGTAATGCCATAAAGAAATTTAGCAGTAAATTGGCTCCAGTATTTATTCCAGCTAGAGTTTATAAGAAACGTAGCTCGTACTACTATGAATTAGAGGATGAAACAGGAAAGAAATTAGGAGTATTCCATTAAAAGGATATACAAAGCAGGAAACAAGAAGTTTCTTCAGATAAGGCTTCCTTGCAATAATCGCGTTACCCTTATCTGTGGGTGTAGTGACCAACTGAAGGTCTACACTGCAAAAACTCTTCAACCTACCCTTGCACTAAAATTATAGCAGCTTTGCTGTAGCTAAAACAGTGAGAGAAATGTCTTAGACCAATAGGGACAGAACACGATCGTACGATTGTACAGTTATGGGAAGAAAAGCTCATAGCAGTGGCCACCTGCATACAGCTTCCCAGAACTTAATGCATTCGCTGATAAAAACTCTTGGCAAACGCTTGTATTTTCGGCGCTGCTCAAAGATTACTTCAAAGTCTCGTGGAAATTTAAATTAAATAAAATTAATTTCGTGTGTGATTCTGTGGAAGTGGAAAGGTAAAGAAGTGCCATATAGTGAATCCCAATTCTAACTGAGTTTTCATAGGGATCCGACCTCGAAGGCGTGAAGACGGCCTAGGCCTCGATAAGTGCCTATTTTCTGGCCCTACCGCCGACCCACCCGACTCCGTCGACCCCCAGCTCGCCTTTTGGACCCGTTTCGCTCCAGGCATCGGCCCAGGTGCGGCATAACCTCCAGCCAACAAATTACGCAACCTGCCGCCGGCCGGATGCGAACTGGCTAACTTTATTGGAAGGCTTGAGCTCACCCAAATAATCCAGCCAACCAGGAGTTTTGGTCTGGACGGATCGGTCTCCTTTTTATTTGGAACCATCGCCACTTAGCTATAGTGAGGATCACCTCATCTGGCCAGCGGAGGCCCGACTTAGTGACGTCGTCTTATCTCAAGTGCAAGCCTCGCTGCTGGCGGCCTGCCAGGCCTTATCGCTGCACACCTGCAGCGCTGCAGTTTTGTGTTTTGTTTTTGATTATTGATTTTCGTTTATATTTTTGATTTACTAATGAGTTAAATACACGCAGATCGACTGGAGTTTGGCATTCGAATAGGAATTTATATTAGGACAACGTGAACTTGGGCCCAACTTTACGCACATCATGGACTGGATATCTTAAGGTCGTGAGTAAAACAAAAACAACAACAACGAGAAATTCCTCCTATAAAGTTCTATAAAATGCCACTCGATCGTCCCAAATGAAAACCATGTCTGCCTTTAACTAAAAAAATGATTTAACTCTATTTCGTATCAATATTCAATACTTATAACTACTTACTACTAATTACTTGCTAATAAATATAAACTTAAAACTGAAGATTTAGGGAATTAGTAGGAACCCCATGCAAATTAAATTTGTTGTTGTTAATTATTTTAAAAAAATAATTTTTTAATTTTATATTTTTTAATATTTCTTTATTGGTGTAAAACTTTTTACTTAATACTTAGTTACAAGACACTACTTCGAACTCGTCCCGAATCAGGCTCGTATCGGATTCAAACTCAAACTCGAACTGATCTTAAAATTATTAATCCTAATCCAAGCAACCTCGGCCAGAAGCTTTCTTAGGAAACTTCTTGAACTTTCAATTATGTTTAGAATAAACGCTTTATGCTGAAATTATTCCACTGCATTGTGAAATTCAATTATGCTGACCGATACAGTTTATGTGAAGCGCAATTCGTTGACCATGGTTTGGTCTCTAAGCGGATGCTGTGTTTACTTTACGATTGGGTTGTTTACTTTAGCGGGTAGCTAGGCGTTGGCAAAGGCAATGACAAAAACAAAGACAAAGGAATTGTCGCCGAGATTGGAATGTGAAATTTGTTTATGAATTGGGGTGGAAGTCTGTGTTTACGGGTTGGATAACTCTCCCCCTTCTAAAATGACGCGTCCCGCTTCATTCTGAATTTCGTTTAAACGATCTCTTAATTCTGTTAAAAATGCATCTTCTTTAATTGGGCTTTCTAGTTCTGGCCGTTTTTGTTTGGTTACAAATATAAAATGTCTAAATCTTATTATTAATGTAATAATCAAATACAAAATGAATAAAATTAATAATATAAATGAAATTGATATTTTCCAATTGAAAATTTCAATAAATGGGTTTAAAATATTAATATTGTCAAGAGTAAGTTCTGAATTGTTGGATATTAAATATTCCGATATTTCCAGGTTTTTAAAATGATTGGTGGTTATGTATTCAAGAATTTTGTTATCTAAATTGGTGTATGAAATATTATTTATTGTAGTTGTACCGTTAAATGTTATCAAATATGAGCCATCTAAATGTGAATTGTTTACAATATTATTTCCGTTTATTAGAATGGCACCTTCTTGAATGATATCTATTTTCTTATTTTTTTCTCGAATTTTAGTGCAAATTGATTTTTCTCCATTTAGTAAGCGGGTGAAACAGGTTTTATCTTGACTTATAATACAATAGTTATTAAATAGTTCGTTCTTAAAATTAGATATTTCGTAATAGGTATTTTCGCATTTAGCGACCTGATTACTGATAAGTAGTTTTCCATCATTCTGTGAAATGGATCTGGCATAGTAGATTTCGCATCTGTTAGTTATTACAGGGTATTTTATATAAATAATAAGGAGTTCTTTATGTAGTACAATTTTAAATATGGAAATATCCATTAAATCTGCAATAATTACGGGCTTTTGTTCTTGATTTAGTATTTCTTTAATATCTTCATTATTTAAAATTTTGGTGTTAAATACATCAATTTTTGCCAGTGTAACAGTGTCGATTATGTTCTGCAAGTCGAATGTTATTAATCGTAAACGGTGTTTACGTAACGGCAATTCTTGATCAATAAAAATGTTTTTAAAATGATCGGAAAGTGATTTTATCTCGTTAAACAATTTGGAATTTATAATAAATTGTTGGTTATTGTTTTCAATTAAGTCATTTATTTTATTCTGAATTTTAAGGAAATCATCATGATCCGGAGTTCCTGCTAACCATTTCCAAACGGTGCCTAACTCATTTATTTCCCTTTTTGATCTAGTTGATATCAGCTGTGACAAAATTAATTCGATTATTTGTAATTCATATGTAATTTCCCATTGTGACCTTTGATTTGTATCCTTTTTTATATAACCTGATTCTAGATTGATTATTTCCTTGTAATAACTTAAATTAGTTACGTGGAATAAGTCGGCATAAGATTCATAAGTAAGGACATCCTTTTTGTCCTTGAACAGGAAAAATTCGTGATTGGTGTAATCAATTATTTCAGAAGTGGTTATCATTACGAATGGTATTAGAAGTAACAAGAAATGCATTTTCTGTAATTTAAAAAAATATAATGTTTGTTAAAACTTTATATTGTCTTTGTGAATGGTTCTGTTTCTGTTATTGATTATTATTTTGTTAGGTAAGTTTTCTTTAACAACTTGTTTTTTATATCTTGTTTTTAGTTTATTTCTTTCTCCGTGTTTCTTTTCATAAACGACTTGCCCTACATGATATTCCTTTTCTTTACGGCCCTCATTGTGTGTTTCTAACATTTTGTCTTGAGTGTTCTTTAGAATTTTGGAAATGTTTGCGTGGTCAATTTTATTATTGAGAATATCAAAAGGTTTTTGGTTTGTTGTAGAATGAATGCTCTGATTGTATTCTTTAGCGGCTCTAATAATTATTTCAGAATAGTCAGTGAGGTTAAATTCCTCCTTTATGCAACGAGCTGATTCCGTTAAGGTTGAATGTGCCCTTTCGACTTGTCCGTTTGAGGTACTGTGTCTGGGGTCAGCGAAATGTAGAGTTAAACCGCATCTTTGTGCAAAAGATTTAAATTGAGCAGAAGTAAAGCTCGGTTCATTATCGGTCATAATTACTTTGGCGCGAGGAAAATGCTGAAGTAATTCCATTACTTTATTCTCGATATTAAGTTTATTTTGAATTTCCTTTACTACTAGGAATTTTGAATAGGCGTCAACGCACGTTAAGAAAATAAGACTTTGCGCATAGTAAATATCGATGTGTAAGTTTTCTCCTTCTTTAGTTGGAATAGGAGCTTCGCCAATAGGAATTTGTATTGGATGCCTGTTATATTTATTTTCGTTGCAAATTGTACAGTTTTTAATGTATTCTTTTAATTTGATAAATAAATTTGGCCAATAATATAATCTATTGATTTGTTTGTAATTTTCGTCTAGTCCTCTGTGAGCTCTACTATGTGTTTCTTCTATAATAATCGCTTTATCTTCATTGCTTTCTACGTCTTGTAGAAATGTTCTAGTAAAAAGGAATTTGTTAGTGAAATTATTTTTCAAGGGTAACTGAATATGATAAAGGTCTTCTAAAGTGCAGTGAATTCCTACCGTTATGTTTGGTGGTAGATACTCCCTTAATATTGTTATTAAGTTTTCTGGCGTATCATATTCGATTATATGTCGTGTTTTGTCAAAAACTTTCAATGACTCATGTACTGTATACCTCCCCGTTGTTAAAAGCAGTTGTTGTTGAAACTGATTTAACGGTTTATGGGTCTCTTGTATTACATTTTCAAAACTACTTTCAGCAGAATGCTGTGTATTTTGATCTGAGCTTGATTGTGTTAAGTCGCTGTTTGTAATATTATTTATTTTTATTCGAGATAGTGCGTCGGCTACGACATTTGTAGTTCCGGGTTTATATATTATTTTTGGAGTAAAACTTTCAATGAAAGAATACCATCTTTTCATTTCAACGTTCGGGTTTTTATCAGAGATTGTAAAAGATAAAGATTGATGGTCTGTTTGTATTTCTATACCAATAACTCCATACAAAAATTTTCTGAGATTTTTAAGAGCCCAAACTATGGCTAACAACTCTTTTTTATTTGTGGCATAAAGTTATTCGGTTTTATTTAGAGTTTTTGATATGAAAGTAATTGGTTTATTATCTTGTGATAAAACCGCTCCGATAGCTACATCTGATGCGTCTGTTGTCAAAGTGAATTTTTTATTATAATCAGGTTGAACTAATTCCACCTGTGCTATTAAATTATCTTTAAGTTCGTTAAAAGCGTTTACCGCTGGTTCATCTAACTGTATTGTGATTTTAGTAGACATTCTTCTGGAAATTTTACCATTATCTCCTCCTAAGTATTTAGTTAAGGGTTTGGCAATTTTAGCATAATTTCGGACGAATTTACGATAATAGCCGGTAAGGCCTAGAAAACTTCGAAGCTCTCTAATGTTTTTAGGAATCGGATACTTGATAATAGTGGAGATTTTTTCGGGATCTGTTTTGATTACATTGTGAGAAACAATATAACCAAGAAATGCTGTTTTTAATTTGAAGAATTTAGATTTTTCAAGTGAAATTTTCATATTTGCTTCTTGTAAAATATTAATTATTTGGATTAGATCGGTATAATGTTGATCTATTGTATTCGAAAAGATAATTATATCATCCATATAGACGTGACAAGTTTTTCCGACTTGTTCTCTTAATATGTCGTCCATAGCTCTTTGAAATAATCTGGGGGCGTTAGTTAACCCAAATGGCATACGCAAGAATTCAAATTTCCCATTATTAATGGAAAAGGCTGTTTTTGCAATGTCTGTTTCTTTCATAAGAATTTGGTGGAATCTTGATTCCAAATCAATTGTTGAGAAATATTTCGACTTTCCCAAGTTTGATAATATTACAGACGGGTCTTGCATAGGGTATCTATCCGGTATTGTGTTCTCGTTTAATTTTTTATAGTCAATAACTAGTCGATGTTTTGGACTTCCATCTTCGTTTTGACCCTTATTTGGTACTACCAAAACTGGTGAATTATAAGGGCTTCTACTTGGCCTTATAATTTGTTCCTTTAGCATTCTGTCGATTTCACTGTTAACGAAATCTGAGACTGACATGGCATAAGGATATTGTTTGCTATAAATTGGTCTGTCATTATCCGTATTTATTTCACCTCGAATGTCGGTTCGAAAAGGAATTTGCATATTTATTTTGGAATGCTCCTTTTCAATTTTATTCATAATTTTATTTTCGAAATCTTTTATTTGATTTGAAATTGTAGTTAAATTATGAATTTTATCTTTGTCGGAAAATTCAACGACGGCGTGTTTAGGATTTGTATATCCCAAACGATTATATTTGTCGGATAAATCAACGACGGCGTGTTTAGGATTTGTGGATCCCAAACTATTAGTTTTTTTATTGACGGATAATTCAACGTCGGCGTTCTTAGGATTCTTTGATCCCAAGCTATATAAACTTCCTTCAACAATTACCGTATCGGTTTTAAATACTTCTTGTTCATCAAAGTATTTTTTTATAATGTATTCTTTTAGTGGAAGAGTATTTTCTTCCCCAATTAAACACAAATCGTTATTTTCTTCATCGTCATAATATTCCAGTTTTTCCTTTTTCCCATGGTATTCCAAAATACCTTTTTCAACGTCTATTTTGGCTCCAATTTTCCTTAATAGATTGTACCCAATTAATAAGTCAGATTCTAAACCTTCTATTTCGTAAAATAGATGTTTTGTTTCAAATATGGTTAATATGTGGTAATATTTTATAATAGAGTATCCATGGACTGTAGATACTCTCTTGTAAATTGGTAATTCTTTTTATTTTCATAAATCCCGCTTTTGATATAGCAAGATGTGGCTCCTGTGTCAATTAATATTTTAAATTGTTTATTTGTATGTCTGTCTGTTCTAGTTATATGAGGCATTCCCCTGTAGGGCTCTGCTCTAAAAAATGATCCTCATCAATGTTATTGATTCTCATGCCTTTTTGTGCTGGTTGACTTACTGTTCCAGTAGCTTCCCTTTTTAATGGGACTTGTGGTTCAGTTTTTTGTTCTTGGTTTTGATTATAATTATTTCTTTGCGAAAAATTATTATAATTCTGTCTGTTATTATTATAGCCCCTGTTATAATTATTATTCGGACGGTAGTTATTATTATTCGGACGATTTTGGAATTTTATGGAGCTATCTACCTCCATTGGTACCGGTGGGGGTTGTACCTTAGAATTGTTATTGGAATTCCAATTATTATTTTGTCCAAAGTTACCGTTATGCGGCCAATTATTATTCTGATTATTATTTGGATTTTTATTCCAGTTATTTGAGGTATTATTATTCTGTCTAGAATTTACCGGATTAAATCTAAGGTTGTTTCCCTGATTTTTGTTTTCATTCCTAAATCCGTAATACCTATTTGCAAACTGGGCTCGAAAATTGTTTGACTCTAGTTCCTGACACTTTGCCAAAGCATTTGGCAGGTCTGGTGGGTTGAGAGAAAAGAGAGTTTCTGAGATTGAACCGTTCAATCCAGAAATAAAAATCCTAAGAGCGTTGCTCCGAATTGTTTTATTAGTTTCTTTGGCTATTTGGCTGTCCTTTCCATAGGTCATTATGGTTTTATTTATGAGTAATGTCATTTTCTTGTTTACTTCATTATAGAATTCTGTAATGGTCATTCGACCCTGTCTTAAGATGCTCAATTCTGATTCAAGAATATGGATTGGTCTTTTATCGTTATAGATAAAATCCAATCTAGAAAGTATTGCTTGAAAATTTAAAACGGTACCATGGTTAGTTAGAGCATCATGTGCTGCTCCCATGATTTTATTACGGAGAATTGTTAGAGCGATAAAATACTGTTCGCTTTCAATTTTATACAAGCTCATGGCAGTTTTTGCCGCTTCTCTCCAGCCGACATATTGGGTAATTTCACCTGTGAACTTTGGTAATGATTTAACTACTTCTAAGGTAGTTTCGCATTTTATATTTGGGTCAATAGTTTGGATTTTATAATCCTCGACTTCGTTCTTGTTAGCATTTAACTGCCCTTCTAACCCTTCAATTTTTTTAGTCACTTCACCTAGTTGTACATTAATTAATCGGTTAATTAATTCCATAGTCAGATTGCTGGCGCTGGATATCCCGCCCGCAGAAAAGGTTGAAGCTGAACCTCCGGTTGCCATAGTTAAATTCAAATATTCAAAACTATTTATTAAATCTTCCAGATTGTTATTTTGAATTTATTGTAAAAATTGATTTTTTTAAATTCTGATTTAAAAAAATGTATAGTAGCCCTGTATCTTGATCTTGTTTAATATTCACTTTAAATAATATCTTAATATTATTTTATTCTGCTCACGATACTTTCTGGTGGCGTCTTCCTTCAGTGTAGGTTGTCCTGATTTGGGGTCTTCCTTCAGTTTAGATCTCCTGATTTGGGGTCTTCCTTCAATTTTTGTATTTATTTGTGGCGGCGGTTTGCCGTCGGGTCTTCCTTCCTTCTTGGTGTTGATTTGTTTGATTTGTTTGAGTATTTTGGTTGTATTTTGTGTTGTAGTTGAGTTCTGATTCGTATTTTTATTAATTGTGTTCTTGTAACTGCATTAAGATTTCAGTCCACCTTTTTAAATATTATATTCTTAATCGGATTATTCCATTAATTAATTTCCGAAAAAGTTTTTCCACGATCACTGTCACATTCGTTAGGTGTCGTCGGTTTAGTGTGGGTGTTTTAATTTTCCCATTAAAAATTTGGGTTGTTGGCGGCGCGAGTTCCGTTTTATATATAACTTGTTATTGTTAATATTTTATTTAGAACTTTGAAGTACACCGCCCCACGTTGGGCGCCAATTAAATTTGTTGTTGTTAATTATTTTAAAAAAAATAATTTTTTAATTTTATATTTTTTAATATTTCTTTATTGGTGTAAAACTTTTTACTTAATACTTAGTTACAAGACACTACTTCGAACTCGTCCCGAATCAGGCTCGTATCGGATTCAAACTCAAACTCGAACTGATCTTAAAATTATTAATCCTAATCCAAGCAACCTCGGCCAGAAGCTTTCTTAGGAAACTTCTTGAACTTTCAATTATGTTTAGAATAAAAGCTTTATGCTGAAATTATTCCACTGCATTGTGAAATTCAATTATGCTGACCGATGCAGTTTATGTGAAGCGCAATTCGTTGGGGTGGAAGTCTGTGTTTACGGGTTGGATAACTTGCACGCTAGGTTAAGCTTTATTAGTTTATAAATGGAATTTAAATGAATTATGACTATATATTCTTATCAATAGTCGATACTTATAACTAATCACTTGCTACTACATGTAAATAAAATGAAAATTTAGAGAACTATTAGGGAGTCAGAGGCTAGATTAAGATTTGTTAGTATGTAAATTAAATTCAAATGAAACTGCTGAACGTAAATTTAGATAAATGGAATTATACTTGAATTGAATTGAAGAAAATGAATTGTAAATAAATAGTTTAATGGTTTGTCGAGTATTTATGTCGAACACTTTCTTAAACATGTAGTGAGGTTATTTGAAACTTTGCTAAGGGACAATGTAGATCTTTTAAGTAGCATTGTCATGGTAGGGCGGGTAAAGACTTAGGGAATTATTAACATCCTAATTCCCCAATAACTATCTGAGTCCTTAGCTTATCTTCACACGTGGCGGCGTGCATCCGTAACATCAATTTAAGTCCCTTCTCTTAATTAAATAATAGCCAGCTTCGATTTATTGTTGTGAATAAGACGCACTTATTAAATGTAGTAGCGTTTCGTACCATCCTGAGCTAAAAGATCCCCGACCTACGGCGAGCTAGAACCGAGCCTAGCAAGAGTGCGCATCCCTAGCGAAGGAAGTACAAGGTCCTCTTAAGTAGTAATTACCACCCACTATTTAAAGACCAGTTAGTTAAAAACCGTTCGAACTACGTACACTACAGACTCTGTCTTTAATGTTTGGTAGTCCTGCTTCAGCCAATAAGCATTTAGTTGGGGTCGTTGGGAATGCACCAATGCTGCGCCTAACGGCAGCGTGAAAGGGAGGCAGGATTTTCTTTAAATTAGATGGAGCGCACCACCCATATATAGGAAGGCCGTAATCAATTTTGGACAGCAACAAAGCTCTTGTCGCTTGAATAAGTGTTGTGGAATGGATGAGTGAACGCTTAGTGTTTAAGAATTTTATAATGTTAAGTTTATTGTTGAGATTTACCCTAAGTTCATTACAATGTTGTTTAAATGTGAGTCTCTTATCGATTATTATGCCGAGGATTTTAAGGGAAGAACCCCGTTCTATATCAATGTTATTAAAAGCTAATGGTGGGTATGTACAGTGTTGTTTCTTACAGATATGGAAAATTGTTAATTTTTTTATAGCGAGGGTTGCACCGGAAGTGTTGCCCCAGATTTTAATTTCGTTCAGCATTTCTTTAAACTTATTATTTAGTGTAGTAGTGTTTTTAAACTTGCTAAAAATTATGGCATCGTCTGCGTATATTGAGAGTTTAATTTGTTTATATCTTAGAATAATGTTATTAAAAGACTGGAAGGCAATCATGAACAATACCACAGAGAGTGGCGATCCTTGGGGGATGCCATTGTGGAGGGAATAGAATGTGGATAGAGTGTTGTTTACTCTGACTCTGTTGAAGGTCTTTTGACCTATCCCCCACCGGGAAAGTTGATCCAGTACTGTATGCGCCCCTACGCGATCGAACGCCCTTTCAAAATCAGTTGCCAGTATGGTAACATGATTTTTGGTAGAAAGGGCGTCAGATGCATAATGGTGGAGCTGCAAAAGCGAATCAAGAGTGCTATGCTGTTGTTTAAATGCAGTTTGGTTGGGGCTGATAAGTTTATGTTTAGAAATAAACCACATAAGCCTTTTGGCTAACATTTTTTCAAGTGTTTTGCTTAAACAAGGAAGTAGGGAAATAGGTCTAAAAGATGTAATTTCGTGTGTTGGCTTATTAGGTTTTAGAACTGGTATAATAATGGCGGATTTCCACACATGGGGGTAGGAGCCCCGAGCGAGCATTGTGTTATACATTTCTAATAGGCGGTGTTTAGCTTCGGAAGGTAGCTGCTTAAGCATTGGATAGAAGATACGGTCAAAACCGGGTGTTTTCCCTTTCGCATACTGAAGGGCATATTCAAGCTCACTGAGGGTGAAGTTGCAGTCGAGGTCTACAGCTGCAACGGACAGTTTATTGGGATTGTATTCCTGAGACAGGAATTATTCTTTAAGGGTCTTGTATTGGTGGGAGTAGCTCTACATCTTTATACTTCATAGTTCTGAGGGAATTAGAGGAGTTACCTATTAGGCGATTTAGGTCGGCCCAAGTCTTCTTTGTAGATGCTTGGGGGCTTATGTTCCTTGTGAATTTTTCGAAGGATTCCCTTTTAGCTAATTTTGATCTGTACTTGAATAGGGCATTGGATTTTTTGTAGGAGATCAGAGCAGTGGTGCTTCGAGTTTGTTTGTATGCATGCCAAAGGGATTGCTTTTGTTGCCTACGATCTTGAAGCGTTTGGCTCCACCAAGCAACGCTTCTCGGACGTAGAGATGGTTTGGTTTGCGGAAGTGCTACATTGGCTGCCGCTTAATACCTTTTATTATTTTGGCGGCGAACAGATTTAAGTCGTTGGTTGTAGGAAAATTTAAGCTATCTTTACAAAAGGTACGGTACAGATCCCAATCGGCTTTATCCATCTTAAATTTTGGTAGTGGGGGTAGGGTTTTATTATTTATTCGCGGATAGATATCTGTAATTATAGGATAGTGATCACTCCCATACAGAGAGTCTTTTACGGACCACGTACAGAAAGGAAGCAGTGATGCGGAGGCAAGATGTAAGATCAATAGACGTGAAAGAGTTGTGAGTGGAATGGTGGGTGGCGGAGCCGTCATTGAGGACAGTTAAGGTTGAATTGTTTATGACTACTTCAATTTGATGCCCTTTAGAGTTATATGAGGGGGACCCCTACATTGGACTCCAGGCATTGAAATCACCAACATATACGATTGGTTTGGTAGTGAGATCCACTATATTAAGAATTTCGTAGGCTGCTACGAATTGAGATGGAGGTATGTATGTATTAAAAATACAGATATTGGGTAGAGCTAGGATTTCAATACCTAAAGAGCATGTTCTACCATTTATTGTTATAGTTCTGTGTGGAATGTCTTTACGGACGAGTATGCTGACACCTTGCTTGGCATAGGTATTAGAAATAAAGTTATAGAAATATCCAGTAAATTGCTTAGGGGAAGCTATATTCGTTAGGGAAGCATTAAGATGAGTTTCCTGCAGGCAAATAACATCCGGGTTGGTGTCGTTAATCAAGAGTTGTAGCTCGTGGTAATTATTAAATTAAATATTCATATTCCATTGAACTAGTATAATGGACATGAGCGGTAAGAGAAGGCGGATAATATTTTGTTAGACTTGAGGTAATTTGGGGATTACGAAATTATGAATCGCTCATAGATTCGTCGGAAGGTCCATTGTTCGGTTTTTGGGTATTTAAAATATTTTTATGTAATGTTGATTTAATTTGAATAGAAGATGTTGATTGGCTGTTTGTATCATGTTCTGCATGAATTTTTTGATATAGTTCAAATGATGCAGGGGATAGGTTATATTTGTTTAGATTCGATTGTTTAGATTGGTAGGGGGTACTGGGAATAGGGGACTGGGGAATGGTGGAAGGGGAAGGGGAAAGGGAAGGGGGATGAGAGCGGGAGTTATTCGGGGCAACGTCGATGGACGCGTTAATAATTTTGTCATTTTTGTTTTGGTTTGCGTTATCGCTGCGTTGATGTGTTGTTTTGGCTACTGATGAGTATGAAGCGGTGATAACCGGAGTGGGTGATGTTGTTTTGAATATTGTTTTCGCTTCACGCATAGTGCATTTTTTAACGGTTTTAATTCTTAGAATTTCCTTTTGTTCTTGGTACTTTGGGCATTGTTGGGAAGAGGCCGAATACTCACCAGAACAATTGGCACAGTTGATTTTTGTGCATTTAGTTGGAGTGTGTGGTGGAAGGGAGCAATCAGAGCAGCGGGGAGAATTTTTGCAATGCTTGGCCGTGTGGCCGAGCAATTGGCAAGACTTGCAACGCATAGGGTTTGGAGTATACTCGCGAACTTTAACAGAGTGCCAAAAGATTTCGATTTTCGATGGGAGATTATATAACTCGAAGGTCAATAGGATAACTCCACTCGGTTTGGAAACATCATCGTAAGATTTTACAAATTTGTACACGTCAGTCACTTTTTGTGATTTAAGTTCATTGACAATTTCGTTTTCGGGGATGTCGCACAGGTACGGGGCGTAAAAAGTCCCTTTTACAAAATTAAGGGCCTCATGAAGCTTGCATTTTATTTTGCATATACCAGTGAGGTCGGTGGTGTTAATTAATTTTTTGGCATCGGCTTGGGTTTTAACTAGCATTAGTAAATTTCTGTCTCTGAGGTTCGAAATGGACACGATGTTCTTAGAGATCATTTTTAAGGCGCGATGGACGGCAAAACAAGAAAATTGGGAGATAGTCTTTTCGGTGTTGGTAGAGGCAATTATGATATACTTAGGATTGTCGACTGAGGTTGGTGGAAGGTCAGGGAATGCAATTTCCAGTTTTTGGGGTTGTCTTCTTTTCTTCGATGGGGGGCTGATGGCAAGCGGTGTAAACCGGCTGTCGCCCAGGTTGGGAGGCCCAGGGGCCATATTGGGACTTCTGGATTTTTAAACCTTTAAGTATTTTTTATGCAGTGTTTTGAAAAATTAATGCAAAAACTTTATAAGCAGAGGTATGAAAATTAAGGACCACGTGGGTCAGATAAGAACAGAGACCGATCGCTAACCGCTGTTGGGAGATAAGAGAAGTCCGCTCGCAACGAGAGATAGTCGAAGACAGAGTATGTTTTTTTAATGTATACATAGGTAATGTATAAAATTGAAATAAAATTAAACGCCACAAAACAGGTGGCGCTGTACGCCGAAACCGATATTCGTTTAATGTTTGACAGCTGATCACTTTTTATAAAGCAATAGTTCGTTGCTTTTTTTTTTGCTAAAATTGATCGAGTTTTCTTAGTGATAATCTGAGAGGTATGTTGTTATTATTATTTTTTTTTCTTGCGGATTTGTGTTATTTTTGTGTTATTATAGGTGTGTGTTTTTACAGAAGATTTTCGGTAATTGGGGTTAGCCGTAAATCGATTGTGCATTTTTGGTTGTTTCATTCGCTGTGCAAGTTATCCAACCCGTAAACACGACACTCCACCCCAATTTATAAACAAATTTCACATTCCAATCTCGGCGACAATTCCTTTATCTTTGTTTTTGTCATTGCCTTTGCCAACGCCTAGCTACCCGCTAAAGTAAACAACCCAAACGTAAAGTAAACACAGCTTCCGCTTAGAGACCAAACCATGGTCAACGTATTGCGCTTCACATAAACTGCATCGGTCAGCATAATTTAATTTCACAATGCAGTGGAATAATTTCAGCATAAAGCTTTTATTTAACCACGATGTTGAAATCTTGCAACTCGAAATAGAACAGCGCGGCGGATGGCAAATCTTCGTCAAAATATGGCAGATTAGCAGCGTGAGTTGCATCAAGAAGATAACCGTTCAAGGATAGCGAATTTACATGCTGCACGCACACAAGAAGAAAGAGTTACTGAAACGGAAAACAATAATGCGCGGAGTGCACTACGACCAAAAGTAGCAAAGTAGCAATGATTTTGTTATCAGTCATTTCACGATCGACAGCTGTTGACAAAATTAATTTGTTCTTGTAGACTTCGAATTTGTGGCGATATGTGAAGTTTATTAAGTTGACCACCAATATGCGTGTTGCCTTGCAGAATGATCAAACAGCACATATCTACTCAAAACAATTGTTGGACTTTGGCAATGGCAAAATTACATAATAATAATAATAATAATAATCAATAACTTTTTCCTCACATTCAAGGAAATTGCAAGAATCATTCATGATTAAGTTCACGAGCAATATTGGCGGCTAAAAAGTAAGGATAGTAGATAGAAAACCTCGCATCTCGGCCACCTTTGATGTGTCGCCAATTGATTGGGTCATTAATTAGATAAATTAGGGTTATCAGGTGTCACGTCCTTAAAAAGCTAGGGTAATACAAATTAATAAGGGTCACTGATTGAATGGTGTGAGGACACGTGAAAAACGTGTGTGGAAGCGGTACCGCCACGAAGACTCACTCAATTCGGCTACGAGTGCGAAACCGATGAAGCGATATCGAAACGTGTTTGATCTGCGATTTCCTACGATCGAATCAGACCCAAAAAGGGATGGAGGGTAGCACCTGTGCACGCACGTCCATTCACGTGCGATCAGGTGCTTTGTTGACCTTGTGGGGACCACCCACTAACTTCCGCACCGTGCCTGCGTCCGCCGGTGTATTGGGAAACAGCCAACACCGCGAATGGCACTTTTCGATACTTATCTTTTTCGATAGCTTTCGAGTACGATCTCTCTCTTCCACCACCAGCGGCCTCGTGTAGAACATACAGAACAGAAGACACAAGCAGTGCCCCTACAACAAGCGCCTCCACTACAAGCGCCTCTTCAATGGCCGCAGCAGACGCTTCAAACACCGCTGCAACAGCAGCCGGTGACCAAACATAATGGCTGACAGGACCTGGGAGTACGCGCACCCCGCGGTCGCCGCATCTGCTCCGATTACAACCCTTAGCGCGTCAGCACGGCACGGATCTGTGGAGCAGCAATTGACGGAGTTGAGAGCGATGATAGCCGAGCTCGGAAGACGCCAAGACCATCAGAGCCGTAGTCGAACCAGAGGCAACAGTTCCGGCTCTCGTGGAAATAGCAGCAGTCGATCAAAGTCCCGTGACGATGGCTTTTGTTTCTACCACAATCGGTTCGGTGAAAAAGCGAGGAAATGCAGATCGCCTTGCAAGTGGCCAGCGGGAAACTAACCGCCACTTCGCAAGAGGCACCATGCGAAGTGGGCGCGATCCAGTCCAGACGTTTATTCATATTTGACAGAAATTCGAACACAGAATATTTGTTAGACACTGGCGCGGACATATCAGTTCTGCCCGCCAACGCATTACGTCACCTAAAACCATCGTCAACGCATCAATTATACGCAGCCAATGGCACACCAATTAGCACCTACGGGACGAGAACCCTGGCACTCACACTTGGACTCCGACGACGTTTCAACTGGACGTTCATAGTGGCCAATGTGTCAAAAGCTATCATCGGCGCCGATTTCATCTCTCCCTACGGTCTCATCATCGACATCAAGCGACGCAAAATCATCGATGGAGCCACCTCACTGTCTACAGTCTGTGAACTTTGTCATGTCCAGTACTCACCCATCTCGACCGTTGCCACCGAATGTGAGTACCATGACATAATTCTACAATATAAAGACCTGACCCTGCCTCCTGTTTTCGATGAGAAATTCATGCAAAATACCCGAGTGCAGCACTATATTGCGACAGAGGGCCAGCCCGTATTCGCAAAGGTCCGCCGTCTGAATGCTGAGACTCTAGCTACCGCCAAGAACGAATTTGCACGAATGTTAGAAGCGGGAATATGCCGACCGAGCAGCAGCAGCTGGGCATCGCCATTACATATGGTGAAGAAAAAGAACGGCGAATGGCGACCTTGTAGTGACTATCGTCGGTTGAACGCGATCACTGTTCCTGACCGATACCCGTTCCCACATGTCCACGACATCAACCAGGTGTTCGCCGGCAAGTCCATATTCTCCACCATCGATCTGGTCAGAGCCTATCATCAGATCCCGCTCACGCCGGAAGATCAGGAAAAGACCGCCATCATCACACCATTCGGACTCTTCGAATTCAATGTAATGACATTTGGCATCCGCAATGCATCGCAAACGTTTCAGCGGCACATGAACAACATCTTTGGCGATCTCGACTTTGTGACTGTGTACATCGACGACATTTGTGTGGCTTCGGCAAGTGAAGCTCAGCACAGTCAGCACCTCAAAATTGTTTTTAATCGCCTGCGGCAAGCAAACCTACATATTAACGTGGCTAAGAGTGTGTTCGGAAAGACTGACGTAACATTTCTGGGTATAATAAATAATAATATAAAAAAAAAAAACACTATCACGGCATCCGGTATATCCCCAACGGTCGAACGAGTGAATGCGATCAACGAGTTCCCGAAGCCGACCAAGATATGCGAGTTGCGCCTATTCATTGCCATGCTCAACTATTACCGCCGTTTCCTGCCGCAAGCAGCCGTTGTTCAAGGCATTCTTCAAGCGCTCATCCCGGGCAACAAGAAGAACGACCAGTCGTTGGTAGTTTGGTCCGAGGACGCCGAAATGGCATTTTTGCGCTGCAAAATTGACTTGGCCAGCGCAGCACGGTTGGCGGACCCAATTGCCAACGCACCCCTTGCTCTCCATGTTGACGCCAGCAATTACGCGGTCGGAGCAGCGCTTCACCAGGTCAACGACAAACAACTTCAGCCCCAGAGTTTCTACTCTAAGCGCATGACGGAAACTCAAAAGCGCTACAGTACGTACGATCGGGAGCTACTAGCGATTTTCCAAGCCGTCAAGTTCAATCGTTTCATGATCGAGGGACGCGACTGCACTATTTACACCGACCACAAGCCATTAATTTATGCGTTTCGACAGGATCATGAGAAAGCATCACCATGACAAGCGAGACAGTTGTCGTTTATCGCCGACTTCTGCACGAAAATCGAGCATATTAGTGGTGCGTCCAATACTGTGGCAGACGCCCTATCCCGCATTGCTGGAATCGAACAAATCGACATGGACGACTGCGCACGCCTACAAGAGGCGGACGACGAGCTGCAGCAGCTGTTAAGAGACATCGAGACGGGCAAATCTTCGTTGCAATTGCGTAAACTCCAGCTGCCGAACTCCAACATCAGCGTATATTGTGATGTATCATCCTCCCGTATTCGTCCATACATTCCATAGCCGATGCGCAGAATCGTATTCGACGTGCTGCATGGTATGGCTCATTCCGGCAAACGCGCCACTATCAAACTGGTCACTGAACGCTTTGTGTGGCCCAGCATCAACAAGGACATCGCATCATGGTCGTCGTCTTGTGTCGAGTGCCAGCGATGTAAGATATATCGACATAACAGAGCCGCCCTCAGCAATTTTGATGTGCCTGGTGCCCGTTTCCAGCACATCAACATAGACCTGATTGGTCCGATACCACCATCCAATGGCTATCGCTACGGCTTGACGATAATCGATCGGTTCAGCAGATGGCCACCAGTAGTACCATTGACTGAAATCACGGCTTAAGAGGTGGCACGCGCACTCCTGCACCGTTGGATCGCACATTTTGGTGTCCCGATTAGGATTACGACCGACCAAGGACGTCAGTTCGAGTCGGGCCTCTTCAAACAGCTTTCGCGCATCCTAGGAGTAAAATTAAGCAGAACCACACCATACCACCCACAGTCAAACGGAATCATTGAGCGCTTTCATCGTACACTAAAGGCAGCATTGAAATGTCACAATACCGTCGACTGGTACAATCGTATTCCCATCGTCCTACTTGGACTGCGAGCGACATTCAAAACAGACATCAACGCATCACCCACCGAAATTTTGTATGACACCACCATACGCCTGCCTGGTGATCTCTTTGAGTCTAGCCGGATCGAGGACTGCAATTCGCACTTTATCAAGAGCCTGCGGAACATCATGACGCAGCTCCAGCCGAATCAAACCTCAGACCACGCTACAACAAGGACCTCATTCGTCGACAAACACTTGCAGACGTGCTCTCATGTCTTCATCAGAGACGACACCGTACGCGCCCCGTTAAAATCGCCGTACGATGGTCCATATCTTGTCCTGCAGCGAGAGGACAAATTTTCCGACGTAGATGTAAAAAACAAACGATTAAGAGTCAGCATCGACTCAAGCCAGCAGTCCTGCACGACAAGAAGCAAACGAAGGACGTGCATCGACTCAAGCGACTTCACCAGATGCATCTGCATCATCGAATAAGGACGAAATAGCGAAGCCTACAGCAACCAGCGATCCGCTGCCAACATCGACTACAACGCGAAGTGGACGTCATGTGCGGCTGCCGGCTCGCTTCAAGGACCAGTGATCAGCCAACACCGCGAATGGCACTTTTCGATACTTAGCTTTTTCGATAGATGTCCCTTCTACTTCAACCCGAAAGCACATCAACAATTTCGAACCCTCCTCGATCCACCACCCAAGATAAAACGGCCAATTCCATATCCACGCACATGGCCAGCAAAACCAGGTAAAATGGTTCAAACTTAGGTGAATGAGCCTTTAGGCTCTAAACTCAGAATCCTTCAGCCTAAGGATTAACTTTTAGTTTGCACTTCAAACCATCACATCGGTATTCCCTCGTTAAACAAAATTTTAACTGAAATATCTAAAAGGGGAAAAAAAACGTGTAAGGAAAAAAACAGTAATCAAAATTGTTTAAATAAAAACCATTTTTGTGGTGAAAAAAATTTTTTAAATAAAAACAATTTTTGTGAACAAAAACAATAAAAATCAACAACCAAAACATTTTTAACAAAATAATCAAAATAAACAACATTCATCTACAAAATACAAAAACAATAAAAATCATCTAGAACATTAAGAATCATCAACAAACAACAAAAACAATCACCAACAACAAGAAATACATTCATCAACAAAAACATTAAAAAATCAGCGTCAACAACAACATTACGCGCTTTCGTCAAAAACAACAAAAGCCTTGATCAATAAAAACAACTACAACCATCGTAATTAACAACAACTTCAACATCAAGATGAAGATGAATCCCTCCACCAGCAACTATATTAACAACGCCAACATTCTCTGCCAAACCTTCCAAAAATATCTCCCTGTAGGGATGAAGTGGCATTCACATATCCGCTCTGGAAGCGTAAAGCTGACTTTGGACGGATTTAAGGGCCGCATCGTTCAATACGAGGTGTGGCAATTAAGTAATGAGACTGACTCACCTGCTGTGTCGTGATGAGTGAACGTGCCTTCGTGGAGCTAGTCACGATAATGGAAAAACGAAATCAAGAGCAACGCGTCGCGATACTGTTTTGTGCCAAATTGGGTGAAACAGCTTCGGAAACTTACGATGGCATAAAAGTTTTAAGGAAGGGTGTGAAAGCGTGGGAGACGAGCAGCGGAGCGGGAGACCAGTCGAGGTGCGGACTGACACGAAATCGCAGGTTGTGAGCGCTCTAATCTGTGAAGATCAATCTTTAACAGTTCAAATCAAATCTACTATCGCCAAATACTGGAAAGATTGCGGAAACGAGTCAACAGGGTGCGTCGAGACATCGCTCGTACTGGATCCTTCATCACGACAACGCGCCATGCCACACCGCCCTCAACGTGTCCCAGTATTTGGCCTCTAAAGAGATCGCACTGTTGCAACAACTGCCCTATTCCCCCGATATGTAACCCTGTGACTTTTTTTTTCCTAAAACAAAATTTGTGGTCAAAGGAACGCATTTTGATTCGATTGAAGACATCCAGGCGACCGTGACGAGGGTTTTCGCGGATATCCCAGTCGAAGAGTTCCAGAAAAGTTTTGAAGCATGGAAAATGCGCTGGAATCGCTGTGTAGCTGCCCAAGGGGACTACTTTGAGAGGGATGGCAGAGTTAAAAAAAATATTGAAATATACGGTTTTTATAATATCAGTCTCATAACTTAATTGTCAAACCTCGTATATGTTTGTCAATCAAGGGCCTGGTGGGAATCCCGCTGAATACCTGTATGAAGCGGGCACAGCACTGGTCCCATACATTTGTTTCGGAACTGCTTGGGTAGGCAGTGCCGGGTTAGCTCAGGTGGCCCAGGGTGAGGCTTTGATCCGATGTCCGCAGGTCGCACAATAAAAAGTACCGATATACGAGTATATATTTTTTTGTTCAATATTTACTCACTGCTTCTTCTAAACCGACTCTCTCTTTTTGCAGCACTTGTGTTGCACAAATCCCTGAAAGTTGATATTCCGGTAAAGTTGATACAAAAAAAAGGACTTATACAAAAGATTTCTTCAGAGCGGCACTTCGAAGGACTGGTAATAGTTGGCGGCTCGCAATGACAGCGAAAATCGGCTAAAACGCAGTAGACGAGGTGATTAAAAAGGCGTTGTCGGATCGCGCGCGCCCATGATTAAGAAACGCTATGGCGGTCGCCAGGGAAGAAGAAATGCAACCGCAGGTTAGCGCCGCTCGAGGTCGACACCTGGACGCGCCTGACGTGGGCAAAAAAAAATCCCTTGCCGGTTTACGACGGCCCTTTCCTGGAACGGACTCACCAGGATAGAATTCCGGAAAGGCTCAGGCCTGATGGCGCTGACGTTTGACTGCTGGAACCTCGCCCCGGCCACTTACACAATAAAATAAAAAGCTGCCGTGGACAGTGATTTCACCACTGCCACGCTGAAAAAGCACTTTATTTTAATTTTCGCCTTAACCGCCACTTTCACTCACGTTTTTTTCTTTTCTTTTCCAGATCTTGATTCTGATCTGCGCTTTTGCTGTTGCCCATTTGTCTTTCCTTTCATCTCCCTACATCTACATCTCCCTATATGGTCTCGGTCCGTTGCCTGAGTTACAGATTCGGGAAACCGTTCTTTTTGGCGCTCAGGGCAACGGTCGAGTTAAAGGGCAACATCCCTTTCTCTTAAAAAGAGCTGGCCAAGATCTAGGGGGCGCCACCGTTGCCTTTTTCCCGGTTCGCTCTTGAATTCCCTCACCTCTAACCGTATCGCTCCCTATCCCTATCGATATATCGATGCCCCTTCATCGCAAAAAAACATTGCAAAAATTAATGACCTCCCACCATTGCTCAAAAATCAATTTTGAATTGTTTGGAGAGTATATGTTAGTGAAGGAGCATTTCACACGTGTGGAAATAAAGTCATTTCAGACAAAAATGACCTTTATAATTGCTGCATCCAATTTCATTTCATATTTTGATTTCCACAAACAGGACATCGAATCCAAAATGAGCGAGTTCCAGGAAAGGGATAGGGGTTGACGTTAACTCGCATCTATATTTAAATCATATGACAGCACCAGTCCCATTACAAATGAGTCGACAAGACATTATTAATTTTTATGAAGATCTTAATTGTCATATTTGTAAGCGAGAATTAGGAAATGACAGAGTGAGGAATCGCTGCCATTTCACAGGTAGATTTCGAGGTGCATCTCAAAGTGAATCAACCTAAAATTTAAAACTAAACTACTAGATTAAAACTACTAGATTAAAGTAATTCCAATGAACAAGGAATTATATATTTCAGTTTCAAAATATGTTCCCGTAGAAAATAGTCTATGATAATTTAAAAGTATTAAAATCTAACTATCCGAATAGAGAAGATTTTTCCCTTCTTCGTAGGAAAGGTGTTTTTCCAAATGAATATTTAGATTCGGTTTAAAGACTTCCCCTCGTAAAAAGTTGTATAGCAATTTGAGACTGATGTGTTGTTGTTGTCTGACGTTTTTCAAAACTTTAATTTGTTTGCCAATTCACGAGCTTGATCCCGATCATTATTTCACAATTCCGAGTTTGTCTTGGGATGCAATGTTAATAATAATAATAATTTTGCTAGAGGTTAGTGCACTGCGACCACTAGGGTCTATTGTGCCCTCGTCCTAGTGTATGAGCTATAGCTCCTCGAACAGTTCAATCGATCGCAAGAATGCGATGATGTCGCCTGGTCGAAGAGCCCTCATTTCCTTTGTGGTGAGAGTAAGGCCCCCAAAGTGGGCCAACCTCAACCGACTGATAGCCGGGCACTCCTCAAGTAGGTGCTCCGGAGTCTCTTCTCCTTCCAGACAAAGTCTGCAAAGGCTGTCCTCCCCTATTTTGAGATTGTGCAGATGCTTGCGCAGTCTGCAGTGCCCGGTCAGGAAACCCGTGACTATTCGGAGAGATCCTTTGCTCAGCTCCAAACAGTCCTTGGTCCTCTTACTGTTGTAACTACCTAGCAGACGTTTGCTCTGCCTTGCCCCTTTCGACGACTGCCAGAAGTCATCGCAAGCAGTCATGAGATCCACACGACTGCTCTGGCTAATGACTCCTGGCCCTAGTCCACAGAAGGGCTCCGGACCATAGAAGGGCGTACTCGCCCCCTTTCTAGCCATTATGTCGGCCACTTCATTGCCGGGGATCCCCGCATGCCCTGGTACCCAGTATAAGGTTACTTTATTGTTCACACCCAGTACATTGAGTGTTTCTATACATTGCCATACTAGTCTGGAAACAATCTTATGGGCACTGAGTGCTCTGATTGCTGCCTGACTATCTGAGAAAATGGCTATGTCTCTCCGATTGTAACCCCGCTCAATATTGAACGAGGCACATCTCTCAATCGCGTGTACCTCCGCTTGAAAGATACTGGCGAATTTCCCTAGAGGTTCGTGATATTTGAGTCGGGGTCCACAGACACCCGCACCCGCACCATCCTCTGTTAGTGAGCCGTCAGTGTACCACCTAATAGCATGTGGTTTCACATCATAGGTGGTAGACATGCTGGTCCACTCCGACTTGTTGCTAAGCTCTGCTAAGAGCTTATCAAAGCTAAATTTGGCTAATTGAACATCCTGCGGATATTCCAGTAACAGGTCAGTTGCAGTCGCGGCCGAGTCAGCTGGTCCTGCCCCTGTTATCCTCATGGTAGATCTGCGCGCACTGTGCTTGATATGCAAGTGCAGTGGTGGAAGCCCGAGCAGCACATCCAGAGCAGTGGACGGGCAAGTGCGCATAGCGCCCGAGATGCACGTGCAGGCAAGTCTGTTCCACATGTTGTCTCCACATTAGTCTCTTGTCTAGGATGACTCCCAGATATTTGACTTCTGTGGAGATCGGAATCTCTGCGCCCCCAATGGCTATGGGCCGAATGGATTTCAGCTTGTAGCGATTGGTGAAGGCGACCACTGTGGTTTTCGCTGGATTGATATTCAGCCCCACGTCTCTGCACCAGTCTAAGCTAAGTCTTAGGCCCAGTGTGATCCTGTCGCACAATGTGCTCTCAAAATTTCCTTTACATACTAGAGTGATATCATAGGCATAGCCTTGACATTCAAACCCATTTGCTGTAAGTTTAACTAGCAGCTCGTCCACCACGAGGCTCCAGAGTAGTGGTGATAGGACACCCCCCTGCGGACAGCCTCTGGTGGTTTGAGCTCTAACAGTCACACTGTTGACAGTGACTTCTGCTATTCTGCTATCAAGGAGTTTGCCCAGCCAGGTCGTGAGACCCGTTTCAACTCCCCTTCTACAGAGTGCTCTTACCACAACGTCATGAGCTGTGTTATCAAAAGCAACCTCTATGTCCATAAAGGCACAAAGTGCTACCCCTTTGGCTTTTACAGAGCGCTGCATACTGTCCACCAGGCTCAAGAGAGCCGATTCAGTAGACTTACCTTCTCTATAGGCATGCTGATTCGCATGCAGAGGCCTTCGCACCAAGTGCGAGTTTCTAATGTGGTTGTCCACAATCTTCTCAAGGGTTTTAGCAGGAAGGAGGTAAGGCTGATTGGCCTGAAGGATTTGGGATGAAAAGGGTCTTTCTTCCCAACCTTCGGGATAAAGATCACCCTAGCCGTTCTCCATGCCCTAGGAATGTAACCCATTGCTAGGCTCCCCCGGAAAATACTTATGAGGAACAGCATTAGCTGTTCGACACCCTTCTGAAGATGGATGGGTATGATTCCATCCACCCCCGGAGCCTTGTAGGGGCTGAGTGTACTCAAAGCCCACCTAATCTTTTGTTCAGTTACGATCGCTGCAGCCAGGCTCCAGTTGGGTCTCCCGTTGGGGACCCTTTCGTAACTGTTGTCTATATCGGAGATGGTTCTACACATGGGGAAGTGAGTTTGCAGGAGAAGTTCTGCTTTCTCCTCCTCGTCCTCGGTGAATGACCCATCCGCCCTTTTCAGACAAAGTTCAGAAAGTACTTTGCCTTTTGAGATTGCCTTAAACACTCTAGCCGCAGGTGCGGCTTGCTCTATGGTAGAACAGAATTTCCGAAAGTGAGCACGCTTACTAAACCGGATTTCTTTGTTATATTCTGTCAGCTTTTTGGTATAAAGTTCCCAAGTGGCGCTGTTCTTTTTGAACAGCTTCCTGACTTCTGTACGAAGTAGTCCTAGTTTCCTATTCCACCAGGGATTGTCCCTACTGGACTCTATGGATTTTTCGGGACAGCTTGCATGATATGCATCCAAGATTGTGTCTCCTACTTCTCTTGAGAGTTGCTCAAGATCTTCTGGAGACGATACTCTCCTTCTTTGATTCAGTCTGCTCAGATTTAATCCCAAACAGGACTGATGGGCTGGCCAGTCAGTCCGTCGTGGGTTCCTGATAACCCTGCTGAATCTAAGGTTACTATGAATGTCGAACAGAATGATCCTGTGATCCGACATTGACGGTTCTGAGGAGACCTTCCAGTTGCGAATCAACCGTGAGCCCTCTCATTCCCGAAAGTGATATTCAGTACTTCAGCCCTGGTTTTAGTAATGAAAGTGGGTTCAGCCCCCACATTGAACACAGTAAGATCCCTAGATAAAAGATAATCTAGTAAGCACTCACCTCTACCGTTATTGTCCGTGCTGCCCCATGCAACATTGTGCGCATTGGCATCACACCCTAGCAGTAGGGGTAGCCTTTTGCTGCTGCAATGCTGCACCAGATCCTGAACCTCTGGTGGGGGGGCATCCGTCACGTCTCCTGGGAAGTATGCCGACGCCACCACAATACTCCCGTGCTCGCTAGTGATCATCACCGCTACTAGATCTCTGTTGAGAAATCGAGAGAGACAAAGAAAGTTAATATCCTTTCGCACCAAGATGCAAGCTCTCGGTGATGCCTCCCTTCCGTCTGCAATAGTTTGCATACTCACTTTACTTAGGCCGCAGATCCTGCCTCTGACGACCCAAGGCTCCTGGATGAGCACCAGCCCCAGGTCAGACCTGGAGACCAACCTGCCGATGACAGCCGAGGCTGCCCTGGCGTGATGCAGGTTGATCTGTGCCACGCTGGTGACCCCCATCCTTAGAGCTCTTCTTCACCCTCTGATGCAATGTTTAAGACTACTCAAATTTCTCTCAAATTACTCACTGATATTGATATGATCAGATTTATTCAGTATGGGATTCGAGCGGGTTTAGTAAAAAGCAGTCATTGATATACCAAGGCAATACAAGTACCTTAAAGATTTTGATTCTTCTAGAGACTCAGAATATTTAATGTATGTGGATGCAAATAATTTGTATGGTTGGGCCATGTCTGAGCCCCTACCCTATAGGGAGTTTAAGTGGTTGGAAAAGGAAGAAATTCAATTGTTGTTGTTGTTGTTGAAAACATTGGCGATGATAACGATTATGGTTATATTTAAGAGGTTGACTTAGAATATCCATACAAATTACATGATTTACATAATGATCTCCCTTTCTGTCCTGGAAACAAGCTTCCCTCTTCAACTTCAAAAGTTAAGAAGCTTATAGCTGATGTCTATAACAAGGAGAAATATATAATTTATTATAAATGCCTACAACAGTGCTTAATGAATGGATTGAAGCTAAGAAAAATGTACACTATCATCCAGTTTTAGGAAAAGCCCTGGTTGAAAAAATATTTAAATATTAACAAAAAGCACAGGACTAGGGCTAAAAATACTTTTGGAAAAGACTTTTTCAAACTGCTAAACAATAGCATTTATGGAAAATGTCTTGAAAATACCCAAAAAGCACGTAGACGTTCGTCTAGTAACGGATTGCGAAGTCCCACCCATTGCACAGTGGTTGATCTTGTATGGAAAGAGCGGCCAAAAATACTTCCAGTTGGAATATAGAGCTGCTTTAAAGACCGAATAACATACAAAATATTATAAAACAATGGCAAAAACAATACTTTAAAACCCGAAAATGTTATAAAATAACATTTAAACACTAAAATTCCATTGCATACTTTGAGGGTAAGGAAATTCCTTATTAATAAATTATATTATATTTTATTTTAATTGTATTATTTACTTACAAATTAAAATAAAAATTTGATGTTCAAAATAATAGTAGTCTTATAATCAAATATAATCAATTTGTAAGACAAACTTCGAGTTACATGACCCTTTTCGTGTTTTATGTTCCTTTTATAATGAGCTATACTTTTTGTTACATGTTGAATTGTCTTTAGATTTAAATGCTCAAACTGTATTAAGACACCTGTCTTGCCTCTGCCCACATGATGTGAGTCGGAGCACATCTTTAAAAAACACTCCTTACTTCGGCTGAGGTAAGGATACGGTATAATATAGCAGTAATATGCTATATTTTCTAATAAATAAATAAAAATTAAATAAAACATACATAATACACTTAGAAAACATATATTAGTATTAAAAAATAAGTTTCATTACAGGGTAAGACAGGAATCACAACTTTTTCTTTTTCTGTAATCAATGTATACACAAAAATACACCACTCGGGACTCCAGCCCAGGCGTTTTCATCTACGGTCATCTTCTTCTTCAGCTTAAGGAGTACCCCTATCTGGGTCTGGTCCTTGACAGAAGGCTAAATTTTTTGTCTCATATTAAAGAGACAAAGGGTAAACTGGAGGCTGCTGCTCGGCGGCTGCATTGGATTACTCGCGCTGCCAGCAAGTTAAGTTTGTCCAACAAGAGGCGAATTTATCTTAGTATTCTTGCTCCTATTTGGAAATATGGTCTTTCCATTTATGGTGCGGCGTCAAAATCAAACCTTAAAAAAATTTCGGTCTTCCAATCTAAATTTCTAAGATGCATTTCTGGAGCAGACTGGTACATCCGGAACCGAGACATTCATCGCGATCTTAAAGTTCCTTTAATTGGGGATTACATAAACGAGGCGGCAAGAAGACACTGGGAAAGGCTTCTGACTCACCCAAGGGACACTACTATACCACTTCCAAGAAGAAGACTCAAGAGGATAACTCTAGCTCAGCTGGCTCGTCGGAGGATACCTTAAGCACTTACCAATTTCTATACCTGTACGCTTTTCACTCTAACACCTTTTATCCCATAACCTCACCTTTATTCCATTCTCTGGGCAGCTGTTAGCCTGAAAATACTTAAAACTTATTCATGTTTAACACCAGCACCACTGCAGACAAATTGTTTTTTAATAATAGTTGTGGTGAATTAGCGTTAACAGCCGCTTTAATAAACCTATCATAAATCGTGAAAAAAAACACTCGGCAGGTAACTGGTGAAACGCTAACTTTAAAATAATAACGCAACACATAATGACATAAAAATACTCTGTTTTATAGTACGCACCTTGTTTTTCAATATTAATTTTAATGTAAGTAATATTAAAATTTAATGTTTTTGTCAAAGCTAATTTTCACACTGCGTTCACTTCAGCGAGCACGACTTTTTTTGTATGTTTACTCTCTCTATTTGTAGGGCGTACGAACGAGAGAGACAACAACTGAAATTACAGTTAGTTTTATTTGTAGAAAATAGAGGCCCTGTATATTTTCCATATGATACAATGCACTCTTGTATTCCTAACAGATCATAGCATAGATTTGTCCCTCTCTAACGAAACAGAAATAAGAGAATATGTATAACCATTTTGCCACTTCTTTCATATTCTCTTTCAGTCGCAAATTAAATTCCGCAGCGAACACACGGTGTATTATTTCTTGGCTTCGAATTCTGCCGCTCAATAGGTTATGGGCCCAGGCATTGGTGAATTCAAAAAAGTTTGGTTAAGCGGTGTGGGACTCAAGATCAAGAACAATGAGTGCTCTTTATCAAATTGAAAAGTTGGAGGAGAATTTGAATTGGACGTTGATGCACTACGATCAGTACATTCAAGTGGCCCATCTGACACCAAGCACGTGCTTGTTCGTGTTAGGTGTTAGTAGGCGCGACAAATGAAAGTATAGAACAGGAATACGAGGAAGTGACTACTGGCGTGCTGCCAGACTGTTTGCCTGCATGCGTACTAAGTGGGTTAATATTAAGGTTTTTAGTTGGGGAAGGCTATCTACGTTTGATGTTATCATGTACAAATCATTATAATTTGCACATAAGACTCTAAAGGGTTCATGCAATTCAAAAGACGTTCTACATTGACTCAAAACTAAAGGAATATAGGATCTAGTATTTCTACTCGGTACGTGAAAGTTAAGCTGACCCAGCAAGTCAGCACTTTCCACGTCACCGTGGATAAGATTAAAAATGAACGTAATGCCAAGCATGGTTCTACGGTTAGCTAAAGAAGGTAAGTTAATTAGGAGAAGTCTACTAGAGTACGAGGGTAACCTCTGGTTTGGATCCCAGTTCAAACCGCGTAAAGCGAAAAGCAGAAAGTTCTTCTGAACTGACTCAATGCGTGTACGGTGAACCCCATACTGAGGGCTCCAGACGCAAGCTCCATATTCTAAGATAGGACGAACTAACGAAATATATAAGGATTTTGTAACATAGGGGTCATTGAATTCTTTCGACCACCGTTTAATGAAACCAAGCACACCTCTGGCTTTATTCACCATGCACGAAATATAATCGATAAAGTCAAGTTTAGGGTCCAGTCGGACACCCAAATCATCGACTATATTAATTCTTTCCAAAGAGCAGCAGTTAAGCGTGTAAGTCGCGAGCTTGGGAGTGACACGAGAGAAAATCATTAGCTTGCATTTAGAGCCGTTTAGGTTCAATAAGTTTACACGGCACCATGTTTGGAAGTTATTGAAGTTATATATGTTTGTAAATCAGACTGGTAGGAAGGGTCCTTATATTGCACGCAAAGTTTGACGTCGTCCGCGTACATAAGTACTCTGGAGTTAGTCAGAACTTTCGGCAGATCGTTGATAAATAATGTAAACGTCAATGTAACGCCAGAAGTAACCCTGAGAACATTAGATAAAGAATTTTTAAAGAGAACCTTTTGCGTTCTGCCATTCAGATAACTTGAGATCCAACTAAGAAGATCAACCGGAAATCCCATTAGATCGAGTTTCCGAACAAGAAGAGAATGGTTGACAGAATCAAATGCTTTACTGAAATCAGTATAGATTACGTCTGTCTGAAAGCCCTTATGGAAGCCCCTAACTAAGAAGGAAGTGAACTCTAAAAGATTGGTTGTCGTTGATCTACGCTTTAAAAAACCATGCTGACATGGAGAAATAATTGATCTACACAGGTGCTGCAAATGTGGAGTAATGATTTTCTCGAAAAGTTTTGGAATGGCCGACAACTTAGAGATTCCTCTATAGTTGCTGGCAACCGATTTGCTACCTTTTTTGTGGAGAGGAATAACAAATGATTCCTTCCAAATAAGGGGAAAGTGGGAGGTTTCTAGGGACAAGGTAAACAATTTTAGAAGGGGATTGCACAGGGCGTCGGCACAATACCTAAGCACACAGCCAGGTATACCGTCGGGACCTGGCGAATAATTGGGCTTAACGCGATGAAGATCAGAAAGAATAGTGCTTTCGTCTAAAGTAGGACTGAAAATAAGGTTCGATTTGGGCATGATGTAGGAATAAGTCTGATTACAGTCAGTTGAATTTGAGTAAGTGGTTTGAAAAACTGCGCAAACAGATCGGCAATAGCCCGATCATTTTTTACGGTTGTATTTTCAAACGAAAGCGAGGAAGGATGCGTAATTGGCTTACGTTTAGTGTTAACAAAATTATAAAACTGTTTTGGGTCCTGAGAGATCTGGACCCTACAACGAGTCAAATAATTGTTGTAACACTGCGCGTTCAACACGGTAAATCTTGACCGAGCAGATAAATAAAGAGATAGGGCAGAGTTAGAACCGGTACATTTATATTTAGTATACAGCCTAGATTTTTTGTTTTTAAGATGACTCAACTCTTTAGTAAACCAAGGAGGCTTATTCGATGTTGATGGATAGTATAACGGAACACATTCAGTAAAAAAGGAATTTATGGCACTGTAAAAAATATCCACGGCTGCTGACATGTCAGTGCACATGTATAAATCGGACCAATTAAAATCTAAAATAAAGTTATTCAGCCGTTCGAAGTCCGTTTTGCGAAAACAAAGGACTTTCCTGGCTGGACAGTCAGATATGTTCTGTAAGTCAGTCCCAATGTCGAGAGTCACGTCGAAAGTCGGATGATAGGGATCTTCAGGAAGCGTCAACGGCGCCACCCTGGCTAAACTGACTCTTGCCGGGTCTGAGACAAAACAGAGATCAAGCAAGCGCTCTAGGGAATTTCGTACATGGTTGACTTGAGACAGCGAAATGTCGAGCAAGCCAGCAATAAAATCATGCTGTGTGGAGGTGAAAAGTACATTAGAGGAAGTATTTGAGGACCAAATAGCCCCTGGGATATTAAAATCACCAAGAACTATTAAATGATCCTTATTAGAAAGTCGGTTGAAAACCGTTTGGATAGCGGAAAGGTGGTTCCAATAAATAGGAAGTTCGGACAAAGGAGGAATGTAAGAACAGGTAATGAAAATAGAGCTACCATTGATGGTTAGCTTCACACAGAGGAATTCAACATCAAACTCCTCGAAAGTTATTAATTCCGACGCGAGAGTGGAGTCAACCGCTATGAGGACACCACCCCCACGCCTGATAGGCCGATCCAGCCGATATATTGTGAACACAGCTGGGAAAACTTCGGAGCTCAGAATCTCCGGCTTTAACCAGGTTTCTGTGAACACAATAACCTGGGATGCAAACGAGAGACTATCAGAATACAATTTGGGAAGCTTACTACGTAGGCCTCTTGCATTCTGATAGGAGATAGAGAGGGAATTTATTAGTTTTTTGGAGCGGATGTCGTAGAGGGCGCAGTGGTCTGGTCGGGCCTGGGAAGACTTATTCCTACGGGCCGCCGTTTCTTTTCTTAGCTTCAAACTCTTTGACGACAATATACTCCGGCCAGAAGTTGGTAGCGCATATTGTTTCAAAGAGTTCATTCGGGACATTTATTTTGAAAGATGAAATATTCCTAGCATAAGAAAATTTAAATTTTTCCACCTTTATTTGTATTTTTCGGCTCTAGTTTTGCCTTGGATAAAGGCGATGACATCTTCCGATGTCTGACCAGGGAGAGCCGCGAAACAAATATCTGTTTCGTAGGTGGTACTACTACAAGGGCTTTCGGCGCTGCAGACTGATTGTCTGCATTGCCGATATCGGCCGGTAGTCCGGGCCTGATACCCTGAGCAGGTAAATTTACGGGGCTTTGAGGGGTCAGTATTTGAGACCCCCAGGGGACACAACGGAAATTATCGGGGGTGCGGTCCCTCCCGCAACACATTCGGATGCCGAATCTTTTTGCCACTCGATCTCAGAACTCTTTGACTGAATTCAGAGGTGGAGGGCTGTGTTGAGAGAGGCCGCTGTTGGGAGTCCGCCGCTGGTTGTTGAGATCCGCCTATATGCTGCAGACCAGTTGCGGTTCTTTTGCGCCTAGGAGACTCATTTAATAGTTTAAGGCTATTAAATTGAGTGTCCAGCGCCAAGAGCATATCATGAGTTTTACGAAAACTCGATAATATGTCTTTAAAACCGCCCTTGGTCTGCCGCATAAAAGACATCATTTCTCTTTCAACCTCGCGACAGGCCTCACAACAGTAACGCAGACCGATGTTTCTTCTTACATCGTCCACCGTCCGAGCAACAACACCAATGCACTTGGCATGCACAATGTTGTCACACAGCCAGCAGCCGACTGTAAGATCATTAGTAGTAATTGCCTTTTTACAGGTCTTGGCGAAGCAGACAATTGCGGACATTATAAAGACTTACCACTGTACCTTTACGTAGAAGAGATAAGAGTGCAGCTGCACGAGAGAGTGGGAGAACGAGAGAGCGGGTAAACGGGTGAGCGTGGGAGCGAGCTTAACGTTTAGCTGTCGCGACGGGGCAAACTAAACGGAGAAGGCACAAAGAGGAATGCAAAAAATGCAAAGCAAACACCGACAGCACAAACTAAATTGTGAAAATAATAACAATTAAATACACAAAACAGAATAGCTGCATGCACACGAAGTGAACGGGAACTTTATTAATCACAAGGTAGAAGATTTAAATAAAACCCCGGTTGTTTTAATGCAAAAATTAACACAAAACGAGAGCGCAAGAAAAAAACACGACCGTTCACTTGGAAGAGAGACCGAATTGTTGAAAAAAACTATGTTACGTGGAAAATACAGATGCGATCTGTATTGGTGCATTCCGGACTATGGAGTGTTACGTCAGGAGAGCTAACAGAAACGAATGTTCCAGAAGGACACAACTGGGTGGCCTTGAACAATAAGGCGTTAGCAACAATAACACTGAGTGTAAAGACATCTCAATTGGCTTACATCAAGAATTGCTCAACTTCTGTGGATGGAACAAATTGAAGGAGGTACATCAGCCAAGCGGACCTGTACGAAAGGTACAGTTGTACAAGAAGCTGCTTAACAAACGGGTGGACCAGGGGCAGAGCATGTCGACATATATAAGCGAGTTTGTGGAAATTCTGAATGGTCTAGCTGGAGGTGGAATAGGAATAAACGACGAGTTACGAACTATCGTGTTGCTATCCAGCCTTCCAGAACAATTCGAACATTTCGTGGTGGCCATGGAAACACGAGTTGCCTACGTTCGAGATTCTCACCATAAAGTTGAAGGAAGAGAGCGAACGAAAGGGAATAGCAGAAGAGCGAATGGACAATTCTAAGGCATTCGTTGCAACACAGAGACGAAGCGTATGGGCAAAAGAAACGAAAGAATATCTTTTGCTTTAAGTGTGGTGAACAAGGGCACATTAAGTCCTATTGTCGAAGTGCGAGCGAGGGAGATCACAATTGCACGGTCTCAAAAAATGTGGTGAATCGCCAAAGCAGTCTGCTGAATGCCTGTGACGTCAACAACTTAAAGAATTCGATGTGGTGCTTGGATAGCGGTGCAACAAGCCATGTATGTGTTGTGCAAGGGAGCTTTTCATAAAGTTTGAGAAGCACACAGAGCAGATCGGACTGACCGATGCTGGATTTCGTTATGCAGAGGGTATAGGTGACGTCAAGATTCAGACAGACCTGTGCATGTTGACTCTCAAGAATGTTCTCTACGTCCCGAAGATGACAGGAAATTTCATGTCCGTGAGCAGTGCTTTGCAGAACAGATGCAAGGTGACATTTGACCTATAGAAGGCAATTGTGGTGCAAGATGGAGAATGCAACGTGAAAGCCAAAAAGATTGGAAACTTGTATTTATTTGAAAGAGATGAAAGAGATGGTATCCAAAGGGATGGTACGTGGCATAGAAAATATTGGTTCGCCGGAAAATATTAACTGCAAAACGTGCATGGTTAGCAAGATCCATGTTCAAACCATTTCCAACGGCAACATGTAATCGGGCTGAGGAGCTTTTGGAGCTGATACATGCAGATGTGTGTGCACCTTTTCCAACAATGTCGCTGGGAGGTTCAAAGTATTTTCTTACCTTCATTGACGACAAATCCAGGAGGATTTTTGTTTATTTTCTGCGTGGGAAGAACGAGGTTCTGTCAAAGTTCATGGAGTTCAAGAGTCTGGTGGAACGGCAGACAGGCAGAAAGCTGAAATGCCTGCGGAGTGACACCGGTGGAGAGTTTGTCAATAGGCAGTTTGACAGTTTGGCAGTTTCTCAGAAAGCATGGAATTGCAAGGCAGCTAACAATAGCGCATACGCCACAGCAAAATGGAGTGGCCGAAAGGGCAAATTGAACGTTTGTGGTGATGTTAAGGTGTCTTCTGGTCCAGGCGGGACTAGGAGATAGTTTTTGGGCAGAAGCTGTCAACACTTCGGTTTATTTGCGAAACCGCTCCCTTACCAGCGCGTTTAAGAGTATGACTCCCATGGAAGCGTGGAGGGGTAAGAAGCCTTGCGTGAAACATCTAAAAGAATTTGGATCTCTTGCAGTTTCTCTAGACAAGTTGCCAAGGAAGGGCAGCAAGTTTCAACCCAAGGGCAAAGAGTATATCATGGTTGGGTACTCTGTGGCAGCCAAAGGTTATCGACTCTATGACCCAGCAGCACAACAACTGGTCGAGAAACGGGATGTTTTGTTTGATGAACATCATGACGTGGCATCCAAAGATGATACTGTGCTGATCGAACTGGAGGAACTCGAAGAGCCCTGCCAGCGAGATGGATCCGAAGAAGAGGAAAACGTATCTGACATATGTTTCGATACCGGCAGCTCGGACAAGAGCGCAGCTCAGTACGAGAGTGCTGAAGATAAAGAGGAACAGGTCGTAGAAGAGGCACGCAGAGGCCCTGGTCGCCCCAAGATCATCCGGACTGGACAACCTGGACGTCCGAAGAAACAGTATAACACTTTGGGCGCTCTTCTTTTTGAAAATGTTCTCATCTCCTTTACTTGCAAGTGGCGGTGGAAAGTTCGCATGCTGTGGAATGGCGCGAAGCTATGGATAGGGAATATGACTCCCTGGTTTTAATTTGAATTTTCTTATCTTATATATAAAATTCTGCTGTCACACTTTTTGTAACAAAACTCCTCCGAAACTACTTGACCGATTTGGATGAAATTTTGAGGGGATATTCTGTAGGCCTAAGAATCGGCTAACATCTATTTTTCGTACCCCTAACCGGTAAGGGTAGTCCGCAATACAGCTTTAGTCGCTGCCTGCTGACTGTAAGATTAGAAATTTTGAATCTATGGATGTGGTAGCCATGAAATTTACGTCAAGTTTTGTATTTTGAAATACCCAAATAATATTTATGTGGCAGTGCTGTGGCAATTCGGATAGGTGGGACGAAGTTCACCGGGTCAGCTAGTAAATATATAATTCCTAACGCTACAAGTCTGGGACTTATAAATTAATACGCTAGTCACAACGAGTTTACAAACTTTTATTTGTTGTTTAACTAAAACTACTTAAAACTAAACCCTAAGCCCTAAGTCGCTTTAATTAGGAATTAAAATTTTTGTGTGTTTATTCCAAGTTTGAACTGCGGTACACTGCTAACACATTTGAGGTTGACCGGTAACTGGTTCCAAGATCGAATAGAGTTTATAAAGAATTGTCTCTCTGCTGTTAGAGATCTGGGCCTAATGCACATAATGTTGTTTGTTCTTCTTGATGTCATGAACTTTAGTTTGTCAAAAAGATATGATGGTTCCTTACTTTATATTATTTTATGAAGATATATTAAGATGCGAATTTTTATCCATTTTGTCAGCTCAATATGAAATATTTGATTGGTGAATCCAGATTCATGCTCTGCTCTGTGTAGGTTGAATATTATATATATCTCGCAATATTGTTAAAAACAACTTTGATTTTGTTTTGGCATCGCAGAATGCAAAGATTTCCAGGCCATAGAAAATATGCATGTTTTTGCTATTAATAGCAGTATGTTAGTTGGCAGAAAACGTTTGATTATGGAAAGTGACCTTAATATTCCATACGTTTTACCAACTACCCTTGTAATGTGATCATTCCACGTCCGAGTTCTATTAAAATTAAATCCTAGATTTAACGCATTCTCTACGTAGTCCAAAGGAGTATCGTCAGTCTTGAGTGGGCGGATTTTATTCAGGATACATATTTTCTTACTGATCACAAGACATTTTGATTTCACTGGGTTTATACCAAGCCCGTTGTTTTTAGCCCATACACTTATACATTCAAGTTCACTGTTACACACGTATATACATTCGTCTATTCTACTTAACGGACGGTTTACATATAAGTGAATGTGAACCTGGGAAGGTCGTTAACATACAACGAGAACAATAATGGTCCAAGGATTGAGCCTTGAGGGACACCACGACTGACATTTTTAAATGAAGAGGAAGCGTATTGTATTACAACAGATTGGCGACGATTACTAAAATAGGATGACAGAAGTTTGACAGAAGAGCTCGAGAACTGAAACATATTACGCAGTTTTGTACAAAGTATACAATGATTAATAGTGTCAAAAGCTTTACTATAGTCAAGTAATACTAAAAAAGTCACATCTCTATCGTCTAAGTGTTCCCTAATGTCGTCAGAAATTTTTAAAACTGCTGAAGTACAACTTCTATTTTTCCTAAAGCCAGATTGATTGTTGTTTACCATTTCATTGTCAGATATAAAGCGGGTTATTTGCACTGCCATTAAATTTTCGAACACCTTTGATAAATAAGGCAGAATCGAAATGGGTCTGTATTCCTTATTTGCTTTGGGAATTGGTAGAATTATTGCAACTTTCCAGCAGTCCGGAAATGCAGAAGTTGTAAATGCATTATTAAATATGTAGGTGATATGTGGGAGTATGTATGGTAGTATAAGTTTTACAAATTTTGGATTAATGTCGTCAAGTCCAGTAGCGTCACTCTTAATTTTATCTATACATTGAAGGACATCACACTGACCAGCACACGCAAAACTAAATCTATTATCACAGAAATCTTCAGGTACAGATTGTAGGTTTAGATTTTGGTATGGATGATCAATGATCTCAGGTACTGCGCATGCTAGCAATTTATTGTTTAACACGCATCCGTCCCTAAGAAAAAATAACGAAACAGTCCCTTGTGTCAATTTGACACAAGACGAAAAATGTCGAAAAACAACAGAAAAAAAATTTTTTTTGGTTTTTTGGTTTTTTTTTCTATAATTATCTTTTATTATTATTATTTTATTTTTTAAAGTGTTTATTTAAACAAATTTTTTTTTTTATTTAAAAAAAAATCATTTATTTTCACCATTTTGACAAAGATTGAATCTGTGGTCTGGACAGAGTTTTTTGGAACACTTATCGCATTCCACAGAGTGTACATTCGCATTAGATTTCCGTGGACACAAGTGGAACCGCGCCCGCTTCCTGGACGGGATGTGGTGCGCCACCACGATATTGACGGCTCCTGTGAAATTCCCCACATTTCATTCACCACTGCCATGGCTCCTTCCCCTCTGGGGGTCCTCTCCCGTAGGTCAATAGTTGGTGAGACAAGTGCACTGCCCAATTCCACTAAGAAAAGTCACCTGCGGAAGTTCTTCTTGCGAATATTCCACAGAGGATTCAGCACCGTATACGCAATGTACGCATTCAATGCTGACATATCAAGCATATTGCAGCTACTGCGACTAAAAATCGACTTAAATATGAAAATTGTGTCAAATTGACACAAGGGACGGATGCGTGTTAACGCGTTGACGTCTATGTCCGGGTCGTGACTTGCCTCGACTTTACGTACTCCCAAGCTTTTAATGACTTTCCAGAGTAAAAATTGATTTTTGCGAACTCGATTAAATTAGTTTCTGATTGCCTTAAAAGTTCAAACCGAGAATGTTCTTGTGGGGTTTTTCAGTTGGCCGAATCGTCTTCCTTCGTTCCGGTACAAAATAGTTATAAAGGGATTGTATATTACGTTGCAGTTGGTCAACTTGGTCTTCAACTCCTAGTAGGGAGTAAATTCTATCCCAATTGTAGTTACTTAGTGCTGCACTTAAGTGATTAAGGTTTATGTTTTAAAAGTACCTACAATCTATTGAGTAGTCATGATATTGAAGGTCAAGTGTATATGTCAAGAAAATAAGGTCGTGTTTCGAAAAGGACGGCACAATTAATTGGTCATATAAAGCTACTTTGTCTTTGTTAGTCAAAAAAATACATCTAACAGTGTGTTGCGTGATATGGTAAAGTGTGTAGGAGTGTTGCAATTAACCACATGCATGCCTAGCGAACTCATATTGTCAGTCAGATGTGATTCTCTTAATACATCTCTATATAGATCTCCTTTTAAGATAATGGGTGCATACGTCAAGCAAATTTGAGATATATAATTCACAAAGTCTCCATAATTAGTGTGACAGTTGGGACGGTAAATGCACCCAATCAGTAGCTTTTTGTTATGTTTCTGCCTAATTTCGATGAAAATATATTCTATTGCACTGTTAATGGGATGTTTACACACAAGGTTGGACTGTAACTTTTTACTAACATAAATTGCTACATCAACTAAATTAGGGACAAACCAAGTTTCAGAGATACATACAACATCCACACATGAGTTAACGTACAAGTATCTGAATTCTTCCATTTTACGTACTAAGCTTTGACCATTAATGTGGAAAATTTTAAGCCCAATTCTCTGTTTTGCAAGAACTTGCAGTAGAGTGTGTTTTCGATCAGTTTATGTTCATATTATTTGGATTAATATATAAATGTCGAATATTGACATTTATATATTAGCTGTGCGAGCAGTTTACATTTTCCAATCAGATTTACTAAGACAAATTGAACACACATCATACGAATAATAAAACAATATAAGCAATATAAGCGACGGCCCCTAAAACTAGACAATATATAATGAATAAAAATTTTTAAGTGTAATAAATTGGTGTGGCACATTTTACTGTTACCCTCGAAATGAGCTATTTGTTGTCCCTCCAGTTTCAGAGCCATCTGAGACGATGCCATTCTCCAGTTCAGGTAGAACATCTGCGCTCATAACGCAAATTGCCTCCTCCTTTCCTTGCTGTTTCACAAAGATTTCTCCGCGACGTGTAAAAACAGCTGATAAGCGCCTTATACGTTTGAGACGCATTGCTTTCTTGAACATCTCATATTTACTCTTAGTCAGCTGTTCGTTGATGTAAATAAATTCAGGAGAGTCCAGACCAACAAGCTTTAAGCTCAGTTGTATTTTGTTCTCCCGTCGGTAAACTCCGATCGCACGCAGCAGCGCTGCCTTACCGTGCACGTGTTCCATTTTTATTTTAATAATTGGGTCAACAATTGAATCAATTGACCGCCTCGGGTGCACGCGAAAAATGGCTCGTACTTTCGGAATAACAAAGGGCGTAGAATAAAGTCCGCAAGTTTTCTCCCTCAGTCATAGAAATCCCATACCAGCGCAAATCACAGGTCACGGCGTGCTCTGCCTGTGCATTGCAGCTTGCTGCCAGCTTTTCCTCCAGCTCGTGGACCCGATGATCACTGGAGTTAAAGTTCGAGGCCAGCAGTGCCTCCAGCTTCTCCATCCGCTGCCTTAAAGAGCCTATCTCCTCCTCCAGATGATTTAGACGCTGGGAAAATTTCGCCTTTATTTCTTGGAGTATCTTTTGCTCCACTTCTTGCATGCTTTTGCTAATGTGCTCCGCCTGCTCATCAAACCTTTTGTTGATAAGATGAGTCGCTGCGCACTCGCTTCGCTGGCTTACTCATGTTACTGTTGTTGTTGCTGTAGTTGTTGCCGGCTTGAAGTCGATTTACAGCTCTTTTTGGCGATGCAATTCAGCAGGTTCGATGTTCGATGTTCAATCGGCACAGTGTTAGTGTATTTGTGTTTATGTTTATTTTTCTTAAATTACACAGTGCAACACTAAAAATATAACCAATGTCCACTATGTTCCCGTGATAGTACACAAAAAAATAAAATATACGTGTCTTTCCGTTTTTCCCCTACACGTACAACTTTTTTTTAACGTATCGAAAGTTTTTGGCCAAAATACGAAAAATTTCGGAAAAATTATCATTTTATCTGGATCATATTTTGAAACCGTTGGGAACTTTGAATTTCTTTCTGAAGCAAAGTTGTAGCTCTTGTCACGGCCAACAAAACATATATACACAAAATCGAAAAGGTCAAAATCTTCAAGGTCAAAAGAAAAAAAATCCCTTTTTTCCCTGTTTAGGTCAATAGGTAGCAAACGGTTCAAAACTGAAGCTAACAAACGTGCATAGAAGCTCTGGAACTCCTTCTAGAAGATCCTAGGCGTGTCTTGAAAGCTTTTAGACTATAGGCATAAATGGGGGCCGCACGGACCAGCGTCAGGTAGCGCGCTCTTTGGATAATCAAGATCGATCTTACACCACAGCCATCGCCGCGTCTAAGCTCTCGCTTATCGCCGCCCGCGATGCGTCTTACTTCTTGTGCCTTAACAGTTTTCGTATAGTGCAATTATACAGTGTGTACATCTTGATTCATTCTGCTACGCTTGCGGTCATCAAATCATTAAAACAAAAATGAAAACATTACGCAAGAAAAAGGAAAAGAATTTATTGACTGGTGACTAGTGTGTGTCGGCAATGTTATAACAATCTCATGTAATGGTTGAATGGAGGCCAACATAGGGTAAAGTATTGCAAGCCAGTATGCATTTTACATGCATTTTATGCATGTGTGAATTACACATTTGGTTTAAATTTAAAAGCTGAGATGAGCAAAATTTATAAAGCAACTACAATAGCCACTCTACCAGTGATTGAACCTGGAACTTTTGTATCACCGAAGCCGCCAAGTCCAGACCGTGAGACTGGAATGACAGGAATAACTAGAGCAACTGGTGTTACTTATGAAGATCAATTTGATAACGAATATGAGCCCGAAATGGAAAAAAATGGACCACAACTTATCACACAATTGGAAATGGATTTTATTGTGGCCATATTCAGACTGCCGCAATGACTTGCCATATTTTTGACAAGGTATTAAATAAAGCAAAAAAAAATTAATAATTTTTCGTGCATTTTTTTTACTTTTGGGGCTACCTGAACAGTATTGCACTACAAAGTTGTTGTTAAGATCTTAGATACATTTTTGCAGTTAATGATTTGCTCGAATTTTGAACCGTTTGCTACGTATTGACCTAAACAGGGTAAAAAAAAATTTTGACCTTTTCGATTTTGTGTATATATATTTTGTTGGCCGTGATAAGAGCTACAACTTTGCTCCAGAGAGAAATTCAAAATTCCCAACGGCTTGCAAAATATGAGCCTGATAAAATGACAATTTTTCCGAAAAATTCGTATTTTGGCCAAAAACTTTCGATACGTTAAAAGAAAGTTGTACGTGTTGGGGAAAACGGAAAGACACGTATAGTTTATTTTTTTGTGTACTATCACGCGAACATAGTGGACAATCCTAAAGACAACAAATTACCAAAAAAAAAAAACTATAAGCAAAACAAATACTCTGGCGGAGATCCACCAATTCACTCATCTCTTTCTGTTTTTTCCTGGCGTTAGGTGCTGTGTGTGACCTACATATAAACTCCTGACTGTTCCGTGCTACGTAAGAAAACAAAACTAAAACAACCATTATTTGGCCCAGTCGACTATTTGAAACGTCACTTGAAATGACGTTTGATAGTCAAGTTTGCCAAAACACACATAAAAACACAACTAATTTCTTTTCACTTTCCCCTAGGTACAGTGGACAAGAACAAGACGGAACGGATGAAACACTCTCACACATCGGAGCAGCTTCCACCCGCCACTTCGTCCGGACGCAGCGCAGGGTCACCGTACATTGGGCCCTGGGTTGCCGAACGTTGTCCTGCCTCACCACCCGGAAAAATTTAAGAATCAGTACTATTTTAAGTTAATCATTTAGCCCACTTTATATTTTATTCTATAAATAACCCCCCTTTTCTAACTCGACTTTCTGTATTTCAATTTATTTTTGTGCTAGTCCGTCATCTCTGTCCGATGTCGATGCCAAAGTTTCGCAAACTGCCTCACCATTTTGGACAGTGTCGAACCTGGCCGTCCTCTTCCGCCCCCGGTCGCTATATGCCCTTGCTTTTTAGCTAGGCCGGTGCCTTCTTTTCTGTCAAATTGGTTTCCTACCTACTTAATACCTAACTACGAACATATCTTAACGGCTATATCACAGATTAATATCACAGTTTGGGGATCCTGAAAGCAGTTACTTACGCAAATCAAGTTATTCAGCTCGGCCTCATACTTTTTTTTTTTTTTTTTTTTATGCTTTGCTTTTATTTATTGAATCTTCTCATTTACGAGACTAACAATAAGTGTATCAAATCTTATACTATAACCTAACTAGGAGTCATGTAGACTGAGATAGTGGCCCTGACAAATTATGGCTGGGTTGGAAGGTCTGTACGTTGCAGGCGGGTTCGAGTGGAGACCCGAGTCAAGACCCTTGCTAGAGGATTTGGGTGGACAGAGAGTTTTTCATTGTAGGACGCTTTTTGCTTGTCTATTTCATCTTTTACTGCGAGAATGCAGAGGTCCCTGTGGATGTTTTGGTTACGAATATACCATGGTGCCCCAGTGATAGTTCGCAGGATTTTTGATTGGGCTCGCTGTATGATGTCTATGTTGGTTCTGCTCGCGTTCCCCCACAGCTGGGAGCCATACGTCCAGATTGGCTTAAGAGTGGAGTTGTACAGCAGGACCTTGTAGTCCAGACATAAGGGCGATCGTGAGTTTATAATCCAGTGGAGGCTGCTGGCTTTCAGTTTTAGGTGCAGTTTCTTGCATTCGATATGTCTACGCCATGTTAGACGTCTGTCGAGGTGGATGCCGAGATACGTTACTTCATTAACTTGGGGGATCTGCGTGCTATTCATACAGAGCGGAGGGCAAGTTTGTCTGTTAAAGGTAAACGTTATGTGCTTACACTTCTGTTCGTTTATTCTAATACGCCAGTCAGATAGCCACTTCTCGACTTTCACGAGGTGGTTGGCGAGTTGGGTTGTTGCACGGACTGGGCATCTGGAGCGGCTAAGGATCGCAGTGTCGTCGGCGAAGGTGGATGTTGTTAGTCGATCACTCGTGGGAATATCTGCTGTGTAAAGGACGAATAAAGTTGGCCCAAGTGCGCTACCTTGTGGGACCCCAGCTTCGATGGTGTAGCTGTCGGAAATTGTTGTGTTACATCTTACTGCGAAGGCTCTATTGTAGAGGTAGGATTCAAGGAGTTTATGAGTGTACCCGGGCAAGTGTGTTTTAATTTTATGCATGAGACCTTTGAGCCAGACGCGGTCGAATGCTTGAGATACGTCGAGGAATATCGCGCTGCAATATTCCCTATGTTCGAAGGCTGTGCGAATTTCTGATGTTATTCTGTTTACTTGCTCTATAGTTCCGTGTTTTTCTCTGAAGCCAAATTGATGGGCTGGGATAATGTTGTGGGCTCCCATATATGGTATTATACGCGTTAGAAGGCATTTTTCGAATAATTTGGACAGGCATGATAATAAACTTATTGGTCTGTAGGATGACGGAATCGTGTGATCTTTTCCGGGCTTCGGTATCATTATAATAATTGATTTTTTCCATTTCCTTGGATAGTAGCCGAGACTTATGATTCCATTGAAGAGTTTACAGATGACCTCAATAGCACAGTACGGAAGTTCCATTATCATTTTTGTAGTTATTAGGTCACCGCCTGGAGCCTTTTTTGGTTTTAGCTCCCTGATGACTTTTGTGATCTCGTTCGGCTGAAATGTAGTTGGCGTGGATTCACTTTCGAGGTGGATTTGCGGAGGAACATAATCATTAGCTGCGGGGTTCGGCTGGAAGACGCTTTTGAGATGTAAGGCAAATGATTCGGCTCTATCTTTGTCGCTGCGGGCCCAGCACCCTGAAGAATTCCTTATAGGGGTGACGGTTTGAATTGGAGAGCTTAGATTTGGGTGAGCCCTCCACAAGGGATGCTTTGTACTAGTTGGCGAGAGTTTTCCAATATATTTAAGTTGTTCATTTTCAGCTTCTTGCTTCAGGGCCCGGTTTAGATTGCGGGTGGCTTCAGTAAGACGTTGCTTTGAGCATGGCGATCTGCTGGTTTGCCACGCTCGTCGCAGACGCCTCTTTTCCTGAACCAGCTGTTCGATTTGCCGGTTGGTTTTGAACTTCTTAAATTCCCCAACTTTCCGAATAGGGGTTGAGATCCTGGCTGCTGTGACGAGTACCTCTTCCAGGGCGGAGGTGGAGCAGTCGATGTCCGCTTCGATATTTAGTTGGGGAGTTAGCTCAATGTGGGAACTCACATACTTTCTGTATTTCATCCAGTTAGTGTTGTGCGACGTCAGCCTGTAGGGGTGGTCCGTAATTTCTGGGCTTTGAAGAAGGCTTATCAACAAAGGCGAGTGGTCAGATGAGAGATCCGGTAGTGCTATGGCGCTTATTAGATTGCGTGGGATGTTTTTTGTCACCGCGAAATCAATTAGATCTGGGATCTTTTTTGGGTCTGCAGGCCAATATGTGGGGCTACCAGGAGAAACGTAGTCCAGTTTATTGCTCACCTTTATAAGTGCATTATACAGTTGCCTTCCCTTGGGAGTCACGAGGCGTGATCCCCAGTGCGTGTGTTTGGCGTTGTAGTCTCCTGCGGCTATGAAGCGATCCCCCAGAGTGTTGTAGAAGTCCATGAATTGACCTTCAGAGATAGTAAATCGAGGTGGGCAGTAGACAGCGGCAATACAAAGGTTGCCGTTTCCTGAATGCACTTTTATGGACGTGGCTTGCAGGTAATTTGTTGCAAACCGTTGATGAAAATGGTGTTTGATGCGTTCTCTGATTAAGATGCCCGTTCCGCCGTGGGCCTTGCCATCCGGATGATCTGTGATCTTATATGGAAGTTATATCTCCCTGTGAGGTGCGTTTCAACCAGCAGCATGGCGTCGATGTGATTTACATTTAGGAATTGAGTTATTTCAAGTTTATGCCGTGAAATGCCGTTGGCATTCCACATGGATATACGTAGGTTAGTCATTTATTATTTGGACTGTTGTGCTACAAGCAACTGAATTACCATGTTCTGGTTCTGAACAAGGGTTTGCATGGTTGTTTTCATGAATGACATAAGTTCCATCATACTTTGTTGCATGGTGAACATCATAGATTCCAATTTACTTTGCGGCTGCCCTGGAACCTGCTGAGCATTTTCTGAGTGAGGCTGGGGTGGATTTTCCATGCCTGTTCTTAGTGCTTCGGCGTAGGAGATTCCCTTGGTTGTATTTAGCTGCCCAAATGATGATCTGGCTGCCTTGGCGAAAAATACGTCTGGCGTACTTTTTGAGTTGTAATACACATTTTGCGTATGTTGTTGGTGCGTAGCTGTCGCTCGTCGCATGCGACTCTTCAGCTCCTTGTAGACCGCACAGCCTCTATAGTTTGCCGTATGGTTTCCTCCACAGTTGCCACATTTTTTCATTTGGGGTCTTCTTTGTTTGCGGGGCAGTTAACGGAGTTGTGGAAGTCTCCGCAGACTACGCAGACCGTCCGAAGTGTGCAGTAAGTCTTGGTGTGTCCATACTCTTGGCAGTTTGTGCATTGAACAGGGCCGTTGCGTTTGTGGGGTTCTTCCACGGTGATTCTACAATGCAGTAAGAGCTGCAGCTTGTAGATCGGGCGCACTTCGTTTTTCTTTAAGGCTTTGCTATCTGGTTCGAGCTCGACCTTGAAAAGTGGTTGCGGTTTTTTGTTTCTGTTAACAATATTGCTAACATTTTTGGCACAGAAGCCCATGGCCTTAAGGGCTTCTTGAATTTCAGAGGGGGTGACGTCAGGTTCTATACCTTTTAGCACAACTTGCAGTCCCTTGCTGCTTTTTAGTTGATAGGTGTAAAAGTTCTTTTTTGTGTCTTCCAGGTACTTAGACACAGCTCGGAAGTGTTCTTCGGACTTCGTTTGAACCTTTGTTTCGTGTATGTTCCCTTTAATAAGCGGAACAACATGGAAATTCTCGTCCCCGACCAGCGCAACAATTTTGTTGACCAGGGCGCTTGAACTCTTTTCCCTTATGTAAATAGGTGGGGGCTTAGGTTTCCTTTGGGTCTCCTGCCCCAACTCTGGTTGGTTGTTGTCCGCCTCTCCTAGGATGGAGAAACGGTTTTCATTGGAGCTCCTCGTTTGGTCGGTGCTTTTGTTGGTTCGGTTGATCTTTGGTTTATTACCAACCGTGTTGAGTGGACTAAGCTTGCGCTTAATCTGGATGTAGCGGTCTATACCGGTCTGTATAGCCGGGACCGCTTGTTGCTTATCGAGGCTAGCTGTTTTTGTTGCCATTTTATTTTCTTAAGCAGCCGTTGGGACCGAACTCGCAATATTGGTAGTTGGTTTAATTATTGGTGGTGATTTTGCAGCGACTGCAGAAATTGTCGCACTGCTTGTTGTTAGAGCTTCATTCAGCGAAGCCGGCGGTGGAGGGGTTTGGCATACTTGATGACTTAAAGTCTGCTTCAAGATGCCCCTTTTCCCAGATATTAAACGGTAATATCCCTTTTTTATTTTGTCCTTTCGTTGATCATACAATCTTTAATCAGCCTAGACCTCGCGAACCTATGCCGATCTCTGATCTTACAACCAAGGAAATCCCATTGTCCTTTTCATGGAGGACATAGTGTTGATTTAGTTGGGCGCCATTACTGTTATGACCACAATTGGTCCTGCGCTTGCAGCCAACGGCTTGGGCTATGTTTCGGCTAGCTCTTCGGTTCTTAGCCCGGCCCACTGACACACATAACAGAAAAAATTCGAACATCCAGCTCTCTCACGAGGACTGGACATTCTACAACACTAAATTGTTTGTTTACAAATTACATTTAAACAAACAACGAAACTACCCGAACCTACACTAATCAGTCATTATTACGAGACCCCTGTTGTTGTAGGAGCTCGTCTGGATGCCCTCCCTACCTTAGCAGTCTGCTTGCAGAAATATTGCAGCTGCCCCTATAAACCTAATCTATCACACACATACCTAACTTAACATAACGCCCTCTTCCTTCACATTAAATTTAATCCTTTTTCATGTTTCCGCAGTTCTTAAATGTATACTTACAACTTTTATCTCCTTTCTTATAATTTTCCTTTTCAGGTAGATACCGATATTTTTATATATATCTAATAAATTTAAAATAAATAATTTAGCTTGTACATTTCCCACCAAAAACCATTCGAAAGGTCTTCCTACCCGTAAGAGCGCTCAGAAAAGGGGAACTATTCATAGGGGACTCAAACAAATGTGAACTAGTGTGTGTCGGCAATGTTATAACAAACTCATGTAATGGTTGAATGGAGGCCAACATAGGGTAAAGTATTGCAAGCCAGTACACCGGATTAATCGCCCGACTGATCATGATAAAACCAATTTTTATGCATGTGTGAATTACACATTTGGTTTAAATTTAAAAGCTGAGATGAGCAAAATTTATAAAGCAACTACAATAGCCACTCTACCAGTGATTGAACCTGGAACTTTTGTATCACCGAAGCCGCCAAGTCCAGACCGTGAGACTGGAATGACAGGAATAACTAGAGCAACTGGTGTTACTTATGAAGATCAATTTGATAACGAATATGAGCCCGAAATGGAAAAAAATGGACCACAACTTATCACACAATTGGAAATGGATTTTATTGTGGCCATATTCAGACTGCCGCAATGACTTGCCATATTTTTGACAAGGTATTAAATAAAGCAAAAAAAAAATCATAATTTTTCGTGCATTTTTTTTACTTTTGGGGCTACCTGAACAGTATTGCACTACAAAGTTGTTGTTAAGATCTTAGATACATTTTTGCAGTTAATGATTTGCTCGAATTTTGAACCGTTTGCTACGTATTGACCTAAACAGGGTAAAAAAAAATTTTGACCTTTTCGATTTTGTGTATATATATTTTGTTGGCCGTGATAAGAGCTACAACTTTGCTCCAGAGAGAAATTCAAAATTCCCAACGGCTTGCAAAATATGAGCCTGATAAAATGACAATTTTTCCGAAAAATTCGTATTTTGGCCAAAAACTTTCGATACGTTAAAAGAAAGTTGTACGTGTTGGGGAAAAACGGAAAGACACGTATAGTTTATTTTTTTGTGTACTATCACGCGAACATAGTGGACAATCCTAAAGACAACAAATTACCAAAAAAAAAAAAAACTATAAGCAAAACAAATACTCTGGCGGAGATCCACCAATTCACTCATCTCTTTCTGTTTTTTCCTGGCGTTAGGTGCTGTGTGTGACCTACATATAAACTCCTGACTGTTCCGTGCTACGTAAGAAAACAAAACTAAAACAACCATTATTTGGCCCAGTCGACTATTTGAAACGTCACTTGAAATGACGATTGATAGTCAAGTTTGCCAAAACACACATAAAAACACAACTAATTTCTTTTCACTTTCCCCTAGGTACAGTGGACAAGAACAAGACGGAACGGATGAAACACTCTCACACATCGGAGCAGCTTCCACCCGCCACTTCGTCCGGACGCAGCGCAGGGTCACCGTACATTGGGCCCTGGGTTGCCGAACGTTGTCCTGCCTCACCACCCGGAAAAATTTAAGAATCAGTACTATTTTAAGTTAATCATTTAGCCCACTTTATATTTTATTCTATAAATAACCCCCCTTTTCTAACTCGACTTTCTGTATTTCAATTTATTTTTGTGCTAGTCCGTCATATCTGTCCGATGTCGATGCCAAAGTTTCGCAAACTGCCTCACCATTTTGGACAGTGTCGAACCTGGCCGTCCTCTTCCGCCCCCGGTCGCTATATGCCCTTGCTTTTTAGCTAGGCCGGTGCCTTCTTTTCTGTCAAATTGGTTTCCTACCTACTTAATACCTAACTACGAACATATCTTAACGGCTATATCACAGATTAATATCACAGTTTGGGGATCCTGAAAGCAGTTACTTACGCAAATCAAGTTATTCAGCTCGGCCTCATACTTGATGACTTAAAGTCTGCTTCAAGATGCCCCTTTTCCCAGATATTAAACGGTAATATCCCTTTTTTATTTTGTCCTTTCGTTGATCATACAATCTTTAATCCGCCTAGACCTCGCGAACCTATGCCGATCTCTGATCTTACAACCAAGGAAATCCCATTGTCCTTTTCATGGAGGACATAGTGTTGATTTAGTTGGGCGCCATTACTGTTATGACCACAATTGGTCCTGCGCTTGCAGCCAACGGCTTGGGCTATGTTTCGGCTAGCTCTTCGGTTCTTAGCCCGGCCCACTGACACACATAACAGAAAAAATTCGAACATCCAGCTCTCTCACGAGGACTGGACATTCTACAACACTAAATTGTTTGTTTACAAATTACATTTAAACAAACAACGAAACTACCCGAACCTACACTAATCAGTCATTATTACGAGACCCCTGTTGTTGTTGGAGCTCGTCTGCATGCCCTCCCTACCTTAGCAGTCTGCTTGCAGAAATATTGCAGCTGCCCCTATAAACCTAATCTATCACACACATACCTAACTTAACATAACGCCCTCTTCCTTCACATTAAATTTAATCCTTTTTCATGTTTCCGCAGTTCTTAAATGTACACTTACAACTTTTATCTCCTTTCTTATAATTTTCCTTTTCAGGTAGATACCGATATTTTTATATATATCTAATAAATTTAAAATAAATAATTTAGCTTGTACATTTCCCACCAAAAACCATTCGAAAGGTCTTCCTACCCGTAAGAGCGCTCAGAAAAGGGGAACTATTCATAGGGGACTCAAACAAATGTGAACTAGTGTGTGTCGGCAATGTTATAACAATCTCATGTAATGGTTGAATGGAGGCCAACATAGGGTAAAGTATTGCAAGCCAGTACACTGGATTAATCGCCCGACTGATCATGATAAAACCAATTTCTATGCATGTGTGAATTACACATTTGGTTTAAATTTAAAAGCTGAAATGAGCAAAATTTATAAAGCAACTACAATAGCCACTCTACCAGTGATTGAACCTGGAACTTTTGTATCACCGAAGCCGCCAAGTCCAGACCGTGAGACTGGAATGACAGGAATAACTAGAGCAACTGGTGTTACTTATGAAGATCAATTTGATAACGAATATGAGCCCGAAATGGAAAAAAATGGACCACAACTTATCACACAATTGGAAATGGATTTTATTGTGGCCATATTCAGACTGCCGCAATGACTTGCCATATTTTTGACAAGGTATTAAATAAAGCAAAAAAAAATCATAATTTTTCGTGCATTTTTTTTACTTTTGGGGCTACCTGAACAGTATTGCACTACAAAGTTGTTGTTAAGATCTTAGATACATTTTTGCAGTTAATGATTTGCTCGAATTTTGAACCGTTTGCTACGTATTGACCTAAACAGGGTAAAAAAAAATTTTGACCTTTTCGATTTTGTGTATATATATTTTGTTGGCCGTGATAAGAGCTACAACTTTGCTCCAGAGAGAAATTCAAAATTCCCAACGGCTTGCAAAATATGAGCCTGATAAAATGACAATTTTTCCGAAAAATTCGTATTTTGGCCAAAAACTTTCGATACGTTAAAAGAAAGTTGTACGTGTTGGGGAAAAACGGAAAGACACGTATAGTTTATTTTTTTGTGTACTATCACGCGAACATAGTGGACAATCCTAAAGACAACAAATTACCAAAAAAAAAAAAAACTATAAGCAAAACAAATACTCTGGCGGAGATCCACCAATTCACTCATCTCTTTCTGTTTTTTCCTGGCGTTAGGTGCTGTGTGTGACCTACATATAAACTCCCTGACTGTTCCGTGCTACGTAAGAAAACAAAACTAAAACAACCATTATTTGGCCCAGTCGACTATTTGAAACGTCACTTGAAATGACGATTGATAGTCAAGTTTGCCAAAACACACATAAAAACACAACTAATTTCTTTTCACTTTCCCCTAGGTACAGTGGACAAGAACAAGACGGAACGGATGAAACACTCTCACACATCGGAGCAGCTTCCACCCGCCACTTCGTCCGGACGCAGCGCAGGGTCACCGTACATTGGGCCCTGGGTTGCCGAACGTTGTCCTGCCTCACCACCCGGAAAAATTTAAGAATCAGTACTATTTTAAGTTAATCATTTAGCCCACTTTATATTTTATTCTATAAATAACCCCCCTTTTCTAACTCGACTTTCTGTATTTCAATTTATTGTTGTGCTAGTCCGTCATATCTGTCCGATGTCTATGCCAAAGTTTCGCAAACTGCCTCACCATTTTGGACAGTGTCGAACCTGGCCGTCCTCTTCCGCCCCCGGTCGCTATATGCCCTTGCTTTTTAGCTAGGCCGGTGCCTTCTTTTCTGTCAAATTGGTTTCCTACCTACTTAATACCTAACTACGAACATATCTTAACGGCTATATCACAGATTAATATCACAGTTTGGGGATCCTGAAAGCAGTTACTTACGCAAATCAAGTTATTCAGCTCGGCCTCATACTTGATGACTTAAAGTCTGCTTCAAGATGCCCCTTTTCCCAGATATTAAACGGTAATATCCCTTTTTTATTTTGTCCTTTCGTTGATCATACAATCTTTAATCAGCCTAGACCTCGCGAACCTATGCCGATCTCTGATCTTACAACCAAGGAAATCCCATTATCCTTTTCATGGAGGACATAGTGTTGATTTAGTTGGGCGCCATTACTGTTATGACCACAATTGGTCCTGCGCTTGCAGCCAACGGCTTGGGCTATGTTTCGGCTAGCTCTTCGGTTCTTAGCCCGGCCCACTGACACACATAACAGAAAAAATTCGAACATCCAGCTCTCTCACGAGGACTGGACATTCTACAACACTAAATTGTTTGTTTACAAATTACATTTAAACAAACAACGAAACTACCCGAACCTACACTAATCAGTCATTATTACGAGACCCCTGTTGTTGTTGGAGCTCGTCTGCATGCCCTCCCTACCTTAGCAGTCTGCTTGCAGAAATATTGCAGCTGCCCCTATAAACCTAATCTATCACACACATACCTAACTTAACATAACGCCCTCTTCCTTCACATTAAATTTAATCCTTTTTCATGTTTCCGCAGTTCTTAAATGTACACTTACAACTTTTATCTCCTTTCTTATAATTTTCCTTTTCAGGTAGATACCGATTTTTTTATATATATCTAATAAATTTAAAATAAATAATTTAGCTTGTACATTTCCCACCAAAAACCATTCGAAAGGTCTTCCTACCCGTAAGAGCGCTCAGAAAAGGGGAACTATTCATAGGGGACTCAAACAAATTAAATAAATTAACAAAAATTAGGGTTCCACTGACAAAGAATAAAATAGAAGCATAAACAATTACATAAATACGGAGAATAAATAAATAAATAAGGGAATTTGTAAATAAATAAATATATATATAAATAAAATTGAAAATAAATCGAAACAAAAAATAAATTTAAACAAACACAAATATATAAACAAAAATATGGTTCCGGCTCACAGGACAGTTTTCATACTCTTTCCCTTCGGCTTATATACACATATATTATATAATGGGTCATATTCACCGGAATGTTAAACTTAAATCCTCCATGAGAATTGCAGAGCCAGAAAATATAGCTCGACCGGAACTCCAATCCTGCCAGACGATGAAACTGGGCCCGCGAAAATTATGCGTTAGAAAACAAACACTTGGGCCAGGCGAACAAAACCGCTCCAAATAAAAATTGCCGTCAAAAAAAAAATTGCGCCTGGATAATGGCCTTTCGTTCCTTCCTCCTTTTGGGATCCTGGGTGTGTGGTCGGCCCCTGATAGCTTGCCAATCCGGTTCTCTTCCGGGATTAGAATAAAAATTTGCCTTTTATTGGCCACCTTCACTTGCGGGCGGCCCTCGCGAAGTATTTTCAATTTCTTCACATTTTGAATTCGCGGGCCGCTTCACCGCACTCTTTCCCGTTCGAATTTGTTCTCCTTCTTCGAAACACCGGAGGAAGCAAAGTGCCGAGAACATGCGATTCGAACTCCGTTATTTTCGCATTTCTCTTCTATCGGGTTAACGAACCTACTCTTGCCGGGTTGACATCCCGTTCTCCAGCTATCGATTGACTTTAAGCTCTGACATTCAACAAAAAAAAAAAACCCATCGATAGGACGGACACAACAAGCAAGGGCCGAACTATTAACTCTTTCAGACTTGGGGTGAATACACAGCCGTATAGGAGTGCTTAAAATTCACTCCGTTATCTGAAACGATAACCTCAGGAACCCGAAAACAATGAAAGAGGTCTTCTTCCAAAAAGCTTACTATGGCCTCTGCTGTACATTTCTTGACCGCCTTCAAAAATTGAAATTTCGAACAGTGATCCAGTACAACGAAAATACCACCGTTACCTGCCTTGCTTCTAGGATAAGGACCTAAAAAAATCTACACACAGCTTTTGAAAATGTCTTGGCGTACTGCAGACTTTGGAAGATGCATCGTTCAATTTGGGTGATTCATGCTTTTGCAGATACTGCATTGGTTAATGTAGTCTTTTACATCCGTCACTAAATTTGGCCAAAAGAAATATCTACGAATCTGCTACTAGAACTATTGAGAGGGTTCTGAGGTGGGCTAGCTGAAGCTACTGGACGGGTCGCAGGTTGCAGATAGCGCAAGGCCTCCTGTGGAGGTTAACTGCGAATAGCGACTTGTCGTGAATAAGCAGTCCCGGACAACAACGGGTACCACACCGTTGTAGTACCGATAAGGCGCTTGTCTGACCGTCTTTAACATATAGTCCTACACACTCCATTTTTCCTACACGTGTTCCTACCCATTTCCTATCCCCAACATCTCACAAGGGCAGTGGTGACGTCCTGAGGCAAGGGTGCCACTTCACCCCCTAAGCTAGGGTGTCAACCGACTGTATTTGGGGGGCTATGACACGCTGGTACTACTCTCCCCTACACTCGTGGGACCAAACAAGCGATTAGTGTGGATACAACACATGGAACAACTGGCAACTGAGCAAACTCCAGAGACTGGCAACAGCACCTGCATCTCGGGCGCTATGCGCACTTGCCATAGCTTCGGATGTGCTACCCGGACTTCCACCACTGCACTCGTATATCAAGCACAGTGCTCCCAGATCTACTATGAAAATTTCAAGGCTAGACCAGCTGACTCGGCTGCGACTGCAACTGACCTATTACTGAAATATCCGCAGGATGTTTAGATGGTCAAGTTCAGTTTTGATAAACTCTTCAAAACGGAACTTAGCATCAAGTCGGAGTGGAGCAACTTGTCTACCACCTACGATGTGAAACCACATGCCATTAGATAGTACACTGACGGCTCACTAACAGAGGACGGTGCGGGTGCGGGTGTCTTTGGACCTCGACTCAAATGTCACGAACCTCTAGGGAAATTCGCCACTATCTTTCAAGCGGAAGTACACGCGATAGAGAGATGTGACTCGTTCAATATTGAGCGGGGCTACAATCGGAGAGACATAGCCATTTTCTCAGATAGTCAGGCAGGAAACAGAGAACTTAGTGAACATAAGATTGTTTCCAGGCTAGTATGGCAATGTATAGGAACACTCAATGAGTTGTGTGAGAAGAACAAAGTAACCATATACTGGGTACCAGGGCATGCGGTGATTCCCGGAAATGAAGTGGTCGAAATCATGGCTAGAAGTGGGACAAGTACGCCTTTTTATAGCCCGGAACCTTTCTGTGGACTTGGCCTAGGAGTAATCATCCAGTTCAGTCGTGCGGACCTCAATGACTGCCTGCGATGACTTCTGGCGGTCGTCGAAAGGGGCAAGGCAGAGTAAACGCCTGCTAGGTAGCTACAATAGCAAGAGAACCAAGGACTGTTTGGAGTTGGGCAAAGGATCTCTCCGAATAGTCACGGTTTTCCTGACCGGACTGTGCAAGCATCTGTACAATCTCTTTGCAGACTTTGTCTGGAAAGAGACGAGACTCCAGAGCACCTACTTGAGGAGTGCCCGGCTATCAGTCGGTTGAGGTTGGCCCACTTGGGGGCCTCACACTCACCACGCAGGAAATGAGGGCTCTTCGACCAGGTGATCAATCTTGCGTTCGATTAAACTGTTCGAGGAGCTATAGCTGAGAAACTAGGACGAGGGCACAATAGACCCTAGTGGTCTGCACCACCCTCTATTTTACTATTAAATTAAATTAAATGATCAGACCAACTCTAGTAAAAAGTTTAAGTAAAACTACCCATAAAAATGTACGGTATATTGAATATTTTGAAGCGCGCATATAAGCTAACCTAAATGTTCAAAGAAATTGAATTGAAACAGGAAAAGGAAGAACATTTAAAAAGCGAAATTGAAAATAAGAAAAGAAGGAAAAAACTAAATTGTGAAAAAAACTGGAAACAAGAAAAATAAAAATGTACAAAATGTATAGGTAACCCAGTTTCTGACAACCTCAGACCATATCATTGAAGACCCTTGTCCCAGATTATACATTTTTCTGTAAAGAGATACTGAAGTGACTGAGCTTCTTCATAGCCTAATAACTACTTTACAAACGTCGTCGGACCTGCTTGAAAAACATAATGAGTCTGCAGCTTCTGTGTTGCCAATGTCTTCCGAACAAGATATAGAAGAGTTTTATCGGTTTTAATGGAGACTGTTTATGTAGGGCGGCGAAAAGTATTATATATATCCCACGAAGAAGAAGGCAGTGAACATATTCGGGGGTCGGCATCGACTGGCATGGAGTGCCCGTAGCGCTTTATTGAACATGCATTTGGTTACTAATCTAAGCTTAAACATACAGCCGTGCTCCAGCCCGCTTTACTCGCTAAAGCGAGAGCGGGAGATCGGCGGCGGTCGACTGCTGATTCGGATTTGACCCGATGCACTAGCTCGGGCCGATGGAGCACAAAAGAAGGTGAACTCGGGAGCATCAGCGGGGCGAGAGAGGATGCGCTTGGCCAGGGAGCGGCGGAAAAGCGCTGCGGAGTGGTCAAAGATGTAGAGGAGCACAAAAAAGGTATCGAGGAGGAATATTGCCGTGAAGCGGCCGAAGATTGCCGAAGAGCGAGGAGCGGGCGAGCATCGGCACGCTCAACGAACAATGCGAGGAGGCCCGAAATACGGGATCGCAAGAGCGGCCGAGCTTTCGGACGCCCGGTGGCCAGAGGGGCTACAGTGGGGGTACAGTGGGCCCCTCACGTAAACATTCAATCACTCGGATTGCAACATTGTCGTCCTTCTTATGGCTGGTGGCAGGATCCGGAAAGGATTTAGCTGCCGTGATCGGGGCGCCTCTTAGGGCGTTGAGACGGCGAAGCTGATCGGCACGGAGCGTACTGATGCGTTGATCATTCTGTAACGGATGGTTTCCGATCAGAGTCGGCTTTGGTAGGACTAAGTATCTCGAGGACGTCTGCTTTTCGGCGAAATTACGTTGATCTTTCGGTAGCTGATGAATTCCGTTCAGACTCGGCTTGGGTAGGACTAGGTACCTCGGGTATTTGAGTGGCCACCGGAAACTTTCGTGGTTCTTGCAATGGCCGCGGGTCGTGGACTAGACGGATCGGAGGGTCGTTGGACAATAGTAACTGGATTATCGTGGTGCAGCAGATTATGATGGCGGTCATGGCAAGTAAAACAGGAGTGGGCACTAGTGCAGTCCCGCTGTCGGTGGCCACGAGCAAAACAGTTCAGGTAAAGCTGCTTTCGCTTTATGTAGTCGGAGCGACCATTTACATCCATTCCGAGGAAACGGACAGAAACGAACAGGATGGTTCTCCCTGGAACAGAGATTACACCTTCTTGGGGATGGAGCTACTCTGGCCTTGTAGGAGCATGCGCTCTGGGGCGCTCGCAGTTGGCAGAAATTGCCCCGGACTGCTGGGCCTGACGTCGTCAATAGCCTCCAGAGTACGATAGCGCTCTGTCAAAAATGCATCTAATTTATTCCAAGTTGGAATTTCCGATTTTTTTTTGGATCGACTGTTCCCAGAGAGAAAGAGTGAGATTTGGAAGCTTGGAGGAAATCATATACACAAGGAGACAGTGCCATGCCTCGACTTGAATGGAGGACATCATCAAGGCTATTAGGCAGCTTTGGATGTTGCCCTGAAGCTCTTTTAAAGCGGAACCGGATTCTTGGAGGATCGGCTGTATACTGAAGAGAATCTTCAGCTGACTGTTAACTAACAGACGTTTATTTTCGAAGCGGTCGGTAAGGCTTTGCCACGTGGAGACGAACCCTTCATTAGTTAGCGGTGCCTTGGAAACAATGGCGTGCGCATCGCCACTCGTTTTCGAAAGAAGGTGGAACAACCTTTCCACTGGCGTAAGTCTCGAATTGTTGATGTAGACTGCCGTGAAAAGGTCCCTAAAGGTGGGCCACCGAAGATAATCGCCTTCAAAGACTTCGATGTTCACTGGTGGAAAGCGACAACCAGTAAAAGTGGGCGGTGGGATGCTTGCGGACGACTGGGTGGACTGGGAGGCGCCCTTCTCTATTGCTTCGTGGAGCTGGGCAACACATCTCGAGTAGATGGAATAACAATAAGTGTACTTTACCTTAAGTACTGTTGCGGTGGTCGGATCTTCGGCGGACACGGAAAGAAGGTCCAAGCACCTCATATAGCCCTTCTTTACATCTTTCCATAAGGCCCGGATTTCGTCCAGATGGACTCGGTACATATGAGGGGAAGAACCTCCAGATGCAGGGGCGCCCGGAGTGTAAATGTCAGCTTCGAATTGGATAACTAACTCCGTTGTAGAACTAAATTTGTTAACGGCGATGTCTACCGCATTTGGAGCCATATTGGAAATGGACGGGGTAATCAACTGATCTGAATTATTCACCGACTTGGAGGGCGCTCAAATAGAAATTTGAGAACTGGACAGATTTGATAAGAACACAGGTTGGCCAAAGAAGATTAAATTAAATCAAGAAATAAATTTATTCGAATTGTGGCGTTGGAAACTATTTAAAAAATTGCCACTGGCACGTAAAATGGAAAATAGCCAGAAGAGGAATACTTTGAATTGCCTTGTATACTTTGTGTACTTGAGCTGGTTACAAAATTGCTCAGTCGCAAAGTAAGGAAACGGCGAAAAAATAAACCAAGAGCGAAGGATACTATAGGCGGATGATGCCTTATGCGGATTAAAAAGTCTGAGATCTTGATGTTTCAGGAACCAATAAGTAAATATAAATGGATTTATATATATATATTTATGTATATATTGCGAGTCTCGGATGTGGAGTTTTTTTTTTTATAAAAATGTTGACTCAGAAAATTAGTAATTCAGAAAATTATTGGCCGTAAAATTAATAATTTTCGATCGCATTTATTACGAAGCCGGAAAGGTTAAATTAGAAACCTTGGCCTTGGGTTTCCCGAAAAGCTCACTGCTATGCCGTCGGCAAAGCAGTGCATACGCAATGGACGTAAGAGAGGAGAAAACATAAACAACAACGCGGCTGATGCGTCGGTTAAGTCGTAACTTTGGCAAAACAGTCGCGGTCCAGCCCGTGTGGATCTGTAATTATTTTTGGGTTTTAATGTTGTTGTTTTGTCTCGCCTTTAATTCTTATTAATTTTAGTTTTGTAGCGGTTAGTTTCTGGGATCGGAAGCAGAAAATATATTGCAAATATATGGGCATATGAAATGTGCGTATGTGTAAGTACATGTGATGACACAGTGGAATGTCGAGAAGTGGACTGTATTGTAAATGAAAGGACAGAAAAATTATGTGGAGAAAGATGGCACACAAGAAAATAATATCGCGACAGCGGCGGACTGTTCGGCGAACAGGGAACTCCCGATTTAGTGCACGCCGGTTGGCCGATATTAATTGTGCCATTTTTTCTCACCACATAATTTCACTTTTCACTTGGCAATTTTTAGCGGAGGTAAAATTGCAGAAGTTCGCAAGCGTGTAGGTGTGTGTGTATGTGCACATATGCCGCGACCGTTTTCAAGTTGATGTACACGGGGAATAGAGAACGGCGAGGAATATGCCGACACACACAAAGCAGAGACGGATGGAAAAAATTTCGGCGGACTAGGAGCACTATATTTTTCTCACTGCCGTTGTGTCGGGAAAACTCTCGGAGTTGACACGGAAAGAATTAAACAATCTTGCAGCAGTGTGAACTAAATTTAATGGTCGGACCACTGCTGAAGATCGGCAGCGAGAAGGAGACGAAAAGACCTTGTACTTATCTTTAGCGGCGGCACCACCAGAGCTGCTGGTGAAAAAAAGATTCCAGGACGATATCCTTATCCGGCTCGAAGGATCATGTTTATGTAGGGGGGTGGCGAGGATCCTCCGCTAAAGGATTTCAGCAGAAAAGTATTATATATATCCCACGAAGAAGAAGGCAGTGAACATATTCGGGGGTCGGCATCGACTGGCATGGAGTGCCCGTAGCGCTTTATTGAACATGCATTTGGTTACTAATCTAAGCTTAAACATACAGCCGTGCTCCAGCCCGCTTTACTCCGCTAAAGCAAGAGCGGGAGATCGGCGGCGGTCGACTGCTGATTCGGATTTGACCCGATGCACTAGCTTGTGCTGGAGCACAAAAGAAGGTGAACTCGGGAGCATCAGCGGGGCGAGAGAGGATGCGCTTGGCCAGGGAGCGGCGGAAAAGCGCTGCGGAGTGGCCAAAGATGTAGAGGAGCACAAACAAGGTGTCGAGGAGGAATATTGCGGCGAAGCGGCCGAAGATTGCCGAAGAGCGGGGAGCGGGCGAGCATCGGCACGCTCAAAGAACAATGCGAAATACGGGATCGCAAGAGCGGCCGAGCTTTCGGACGCTCGGTGGCCAGAGGGGCTACAGTGGGGGTACAGTGAGCCCCTCACGTAAACAGAGACTATATTAACAAAATACCAATACTTCGTAATTCGAGATTTCCTGAACAGTGAAGCTTCTTGCAATATATTTCCTAGTGTAACATTCTACGAATGTTTTTGAAGCGAGCAGATGGTAGTGTGAGAAATCAGAGGATTGCACGCGCTTGTTCCGGCTCCAAAATTAGTTCGGCAGATGGGTGTGGGAGTAAGACAAAAGATGCTTTCGCAAAGGTTTGCGCACTCTATTATATTTAGTAATTATATGCATTCGCGTGCAGGGGTAGGGAAAGAGAAAGAAAGGAAAAGGGGACAGACCGAAGAGAGTGGCAGAAGGTAACTATTTGTGGATGCTGAGCTGTTGTTTAGCACCCATTAACCCCACCCTACCATGATTAAAGTTTTACCTTTTAAAGTTACCTTATGTTTCGGACAGCCTTTGAGATCGGTTTGGCTTCCAATAAAAAAATTTTTTGTTCGACTTAATTTTAGTAACAATTTTATTTCTTATAGTTCCTCATTTTATTCTATTATTATTTTAATTAAGAGTTTTTTATAATGTTAATTTATTCATTTTTATTTATTGTTAATTGGCTAATTTTATTGGAGAAACGAAATAAAATGCTTTGGAAAAATAGAAGGTGAAGTAAATTTATAGAAAATATCCGTAATGTAATAAAAAAAAAAGAAAATTAAATATAATGGCCGTCAGCTGGCAGGTGCGCAAGAGGAATCACGTGTAACTACACTGGTAGTACGCGGCGTATCTGCACACACTGCCGGAAGTGCGACTATACTCTCCACGCGAGGGCGGTTGGAAGCAGACCCTTGTGTTGGTCATGTCTCGACAAAGGGTGCTGACTAATGGTAGTCGGGCTAAGAGAAGATAACTCTTTGTAAAATTCCCCAATCCACCGTGAAACAGCATATGGGTAACTCTCTGAATATGTCCACCCGCGCAAAAACCACAAAAAATCCTCTAAAATTTATATTTTTAACATAGTAACATTAAGAAATGTTCCAATGGATAAAATTGGAAAGCCGTTATCATATTCTAAAACTAATTTCGAAATATTCGAATGCAAACTCGCGCAAATTGCAATTTTTCATCATTTTGATGAAAAACACCATAAAAAAAATCATGTTGTGTTTTGATAAAAATCTCAAAAGCAGAGGAAATATGCTTGGACTTTTGCTTTCTATCATCACTGGGAAATTGCAAAGAGTCAAAAGAGACCAAATTTATACTTCTCTGATTTGCCTAAATAGTAAAAAACATCACGAAAATTACGATGGAAAAAAATATCGCGTGCGACAGCGATTCAAATTCAGCAGCTCGTCAATCAAATTTAATTTTAAAAAAACTACCTAATATTTTAAATTGAAACTAAAATTTGTATTAATAGAAATCAATGCATTACACTTTAAAATTATTTGCATTAAAATCGTCCATCACGTGTCGCTGAAATCGGGGCTTGAACTGGTTATCAAAAAAGGGACTTCTATCTGTGTCGCGTGCGAATACCTCACATTTTTGTGAATATCTCGAAAACGAACCACTGCCCAAAATATTGGCACCATATATAGTACTAATCAAGGAGCTTTAAGTTTCATATTTTGCAAAAATTACAAAAAAACTTGGTACACGTTTTTTGCAAGTTCGAATGTGTACGAATGTCGCGTTCGACGTCAGAGAGTTACCCATATGCCGAGGTATTCATGGCCATGGGGGCGCTCGGTCGCTAGTATGCGGACTCTGGATACCTGTCCTCCTCCAATTTCAATAGTGGACTTCCCGCGGTACACGGGCTATGCCGCGTTTGACTTTCCTTCCCGTTCACTCGTGGGATTCATTTATGGATGACTCTAATTCTCAAAATGAGCTTGATGTGACTCTGACCCCATCACCAATCGAGGCACTGCAGCTGACGTGCTACCGGCGCCCACCCCCATATGCGCGGATGTTGGTCCCGCCAAGATTGGGGATCTGGAAGTGCCACCAACCGTCCCAGGATGGGTGGCTTCTGCCTCCTTCTCGTCGACGGAGGACTTGGTGACCCTAGGAGAACCTGAAGTATCGGCCTCAAGTTCCAAGAAAGTCACCCTGCCATCGTCGGACGAGGCATCCTGCTCAACCTCCACGGGGTTGGATCTGGAGGATGCAGGCACTCGGTTCCAGCGGCTGAGGCTGGTTTCCGAGGTGGCCTTTGTTAAATTGACAAGCCGCGAAAATAAGCTGTTCAAAGCAGCTATCGTAAAAGGGCTCCAGAGAGCAGAGGCTCTCTAGGCTGCAAAAGTTCCCCCTCCCGTAGCGGCCAAGGCCAAGCGGGAACGATCTTTTGACACGACCCCGGAGTCCGGCTTGTCAAAGAAGCCGAGAATTGCTCATTCGGAGCCGACAGTGCCAAAGTGCAAATCTTTTAGTCCGTTCAAAGCCCCGTGGGGCGATCAGATTTTTCCAGCCTTGCTACAACATAGCAATGAGATAATTATCCCCACTTATCGGTCTGCTTAGAGCCAGCTTTGCATGAGGATATATACCACAATCTTGGAGGAGAGTCAACGTGGTATTTATTCCTAAACAAGGCAACCGAGCTCTTGATCAACCCAAGTTATACAGACTGATAAGTCTTTCGTCTTTCTTTCTCAAGACTGCGGAGCGGCTTGTGGACCTGCATGTAAGGTCCTATAGGCACAAAAGACCACTTGGTCGCAGTGCCTTAAGTCTCTGCATGGAGATCTCCCCAATATTTATTATTAGTATGTATTATTAAATATAAGAGTGCATGCCTGAATTATTTCTAAGAATTTTAATTTATTTATAAATATTCAAAAATAATTGTATTTTTTTAACTTTCATTATGCGTTATAAAAGATGCTGTAAGTATTAGAAAAATTAATTTCACTTCCACTGAAAAACAATTAATTAAAATTACAACAACCAATTTTTGTCAGTGCATGCTATCATAACAGTGTCATAAGTGTTTTCCTATAACGAGAAAATATTAGGTTTAATCATACACTGGTATACACTACCAGAACACGCTGGGAAGGATGTATTTTGAAATATTAAATTTCTCTTTAAACTCAAATTTTAATTGCTCTTAGAGTAGGAGTTATTATTAATTAACTTATGAAAATATCTGAATTTATTTGTATTATTAATTAACTTTATTCATTTCAACAGTTTCGTCTCACATTGTAGCGAAAGCTGTGTCAAGAAGAAGAGAAAATGCACCTGCACTAGTCTAAGCATTTGGTATTGACTCGCTGATTAAGCTCGCGATCAAAGAGAGAATTACGTTATTGCAGTTATTTAAAAAAAGACTGCTTATCGGGCCACGAAATTCGGGAGCAAAACAAACAAATGATAATTCGCATGCCTGGGTTTTCACTTACAATTTAGTTGTTGTTTTGTTTTAACCGATATTCAGTGCACACATTTTATTTAATTCATTTTATTTTGGGCGGCTTATGTTCACTTATTTATTTATTTTGTTTTTTATGTTTCACTTCACTTTTAACTTTGTTTCATTCTGCAAGTTTTTGTTTTTTTATTTCAGATATTTCGTTCTTCACTTTGCCAATATTTTTATTTTTTCCGAGAAATCTTCAAACGCAAAACAAATTATTTTATAAGAGAAAATTACATAATTAAGAGACAAAGCCAAAAACTAACCTAGATTTTAAGCACTAACTTAACTAATAAAAAAAATTTTGCGATCCTTCGCTGAACCTGATTCAGTTTGGGATTATTCGATGGAATTTAATCGATCGGGGATTGAATCGTCGATGTATGGGCGTTTCGCGAGGGGCTATGGCCGACTCTGAGGCCGCGAAAAAAAAAACGCAAATTTAGCGATGTAATACTGCTGCTGCTGCTCTGCCGTGAACATTTTCCTGTCTTGCGGAGCCCGCTGCCTCTAGTTTAGTTGCGCCTCAAGTACGTGTCTCGGTTGCACTATGGGGAATTTGACCACTTTTGGTGACCAAAACCCATTTTCTGAAAGTCGAAAGTTTCAGTGCAATGCATTCACAATACACCAATCTTCAGTGTTGCATAAAAGAAATTTTTATAGAGGGCGCCACAACAAAGGAATCCGATGATAAAACAGGTGTTGCATTTGCAAAGCACGCGTGCCTGCCATTTAAAGTTTTGTTTGCTCAAGTTCAAGTGATCAGAAGGATAAAACTAAACCATATAACCAAAATTTTTGAAATGAGTTCGAATCTGTGTGGCTTGTATTATGTCTTTGTGAGCGTCATTTGTAAAAAAAAAATCGTGTTGTCCCCTTAATAAAGCAAAAATCTAAGTAGCCCTGCAAGTGCATATTTTGGATAAAGTCTCATGTTCCGTAAGGGATTTAAAGTGAGTCCAGAAGAGTCCATCCATGAGATGTATTGTATGTTGTAGAGGATTCAATTTTTGTTCAAATAAATGTTATTAAAAATATCACTTTATACGATTTTGAGAGAATTTTTCATTTTTAGGACATAACCTCAATTTGGCAAACGCAGATTTGTTTGACAAGTGGCACGAAGCGAGGGGGAAAGTCGCAAAGGAGAATGCTGTGTTCAATTTTATGAAAGATGCCATATCAGAAGTAGATTTTGACCAGTACAGCGATATTATAGACCAAGCGAGTAAAAGATTTTGCTACCGCTTGACGCAAATGTGGAAGAGTTCCTGCGCTAATTTAAGTCAGTTGCGCCGGAAGCATGCAGTTTGGCTGGATTCCAAAACTGTGATAAATTTTCCGGAAACCAAGAAGCCAGTAGGGCGGCCAAAACTGCCTTTTAATGAGAAGAGCTACACATCTCGCAGAAGGCGTGCTGCATATCTGGCCAAGTCGGGAAAAGAAAATGTAAGTTTGCTTATTCATGCAGCAAGCTTGGCCACACGAAAAAAAACAATATGATCTTGCCAGTATTCTCAAGCTTCTTTCGATATGCCCCGAAAAAGCTAAAAACATGCGTCAGGCAATTACGGCACCGATCAAAAAGCCAGAAGCCTTAATGAGGCATTAGCTCTTCTTCTGGACCAAAATTTTACAAAGGAGCAATACTTAGCTGTACGGGACCAATCAAAAAAATAACATTGCGATATATATCCATTATATAAGACCGTTGCTGACTTAAAAAAATTGTGCCGACCTAATGATTTTTCGGTAAATGATAACAAAGCTGAAGTAACGTTGCTGAGTCTTGTAGTCCACACAGCAAGACGACTCGTTAATTTGCAAGTTGAGGTTGTCGAGAAAATAATGCAGGATCAAGGCACAGAGTTTTTATCGGCAGAACTGATTTTGAGGTATTGTTAATTGTCTTTCATTACAGGGCCACAATATGCTTTAGATGGGCTTTATGTTACTTTAATGCTTACTTATGTTACTTTACGTTGTTAAAGGCGTGCCACGCCCACTATTTTCCAAAAATTATAACCTAATACTGTCACAGAACTTTTATTTACTTTTTAATTAATTCTCAAAAAACCTAAACAAAATTTACATTAGTTAAAAAAAAAATGGGCGGTGCCACGCCCACTCTTTTTCTACTGATAAAAGATATTGGTCAACTTAATCCGATTCAAAAAACCGAAGTCAAATATCTTGCTCCGTTCTTGAGTTATTAATTTTGGTCACTAAAAGTGGTCAAATTCCCCATAGTGCGGTTGCTTCGGGCCAGAAAAAATAAAATATAGGCCGCCGAGTTGTTCTTGAAGAGAAAATTATAGCACTTTGTGCCAAACCTATAAAACGGATTTTGACTTACAAGTCGCTGGTCAAATCGAAAAGACTGGACCCAGCTTCGGACAGATATAGCTCAAGTCGGGGCGGAAATTTGGGGCTCGTGTAAAGCTCTTTCCATTATCGGGAGCGAGTCTATATCTTCCCGATTATCTCCCGAGCATCGCTACAGGAAACTTATGTTATGCGAAAGTATGCTACAAGCAATTCGGTAAACAGTTTTGCTGTTCGCCGATCGTGACCTAATTTGTGTTAAAGTCGTCTTTTGGGTAAGGGTGATTTATTGATTTGATAAAATTCAAAACATTACATTTACCCTTTCACATTTACATTTAAAGTTTAACACTGACAGTTATAATTTTTCTCCTGCATTTAACGACTGTTTCGATGACAGCTACTTATATGATACCGTAATCCGATTAGGATCTAATTAAAACCAAAAATAGTACAAAACGAACATATGTCAAATTAAATAAAAATATATTGGAAACTGACAAAGTTAAAATATTTTTTCCCAAAAATGTTCCCATCGTTCCTATGGAAGATATATGATACAGTCGTCTGATGTAGCCAATTTTTATACAACATGTTCAAAATATTTATTTAAATTTTTAAAGAAAATTTCATGACGATATATCTCAACGCCTTTATAGACATCTCAGTATGTCTCTCTTGTACGAAAAAATGTATCCACACCCATAATTGGGTGAGTTCTGGAAATGCTTAAATCCAGAATCGTAACCATAGACCATGAAGGAACCACCTCAATCACAGCCACAAGGAGTGCCCTCAATGGGGAGTATCCTCTCCTCTCCTGAGGACTCTGGTAAAGGACGAGCTACTCTATAAAGCTAGGTACTAACATAAGATAAATTTTCTTAAAGCGGCCAAACTCCATATAAAAAAACCATAGCGAAAAAAATAAGAACTTTCTGACTTTTCGCTTTCTCGGGTACTAATATAAAATAAATCTAGCATAGTGAAACGGGTAAGAGCGTTGCCAGGTCAGGAAACAAAACAGCTAAATAAATTTATTTATTTCGATAGCTAGATATGGAAGGAAATTCAAAAAATAAAAACATTGCTCGTATGGAGCGCTTTTATTGTCCCCAGAAAAAGGTTTATTTAATTAAAGCCGTAATGATAAGGGTTATTATATGGGATTTAATTAAAAAAAGACATTTTAAATAAGGAAAAAAACCGTCTGTGGGCGGCGACGGCGTTGGTGCCTCCTGTTATTTGCCTTGAGCTATATAGTGGCGAATAGAACAATAAATAGTTTTCCAATATCGAATCCGTTCATGTTCATTATAAATTAACTTTAAAGTTTTCATATTCATTGTAATTTAATTTTATAAAGTTTGTTTACATAAAACAGCTGTGCATAAGTGTCAGTATAACCCCATTTCATGTCCGTTCATGTTAATTATTAATTAACTTTAAAGTTTTCATGTTCATTGTAATTTAATTTTATAAAGTTTGTTTACATAAAACAGCTGTGCTTACGTGTCAGTATGACCCCATTTACGCGTTTTCCGCCTTTTCCTTAAGATATTTGGTCACACTAGTTTCCGAGCGAAATATATAGAAATTTCGCTCGGGTCTTTCTTAAAGCCAATTTATCTTAGGGTTTCCCACTCAAGGCTACGCTGATGATCAATATAGTGAGACAACCGTCTCGGACTGCATGCAACTGGTGTCAGGACAAAGGATTGTCCATGAACCCGTCTAAGACCGTTTTTTAGTCCCACTTATCAGGAAAAGGTCTCTTTCCCTATCAAGACTTTCCCTAAATGGATCCACCATTGCCTCTTCGGCTGAAGCCAACTACTTAGAAGTCACACTCGACTCCAAGCCCAACTGGAAAGTACTCCTTGAAAAAAACATAAATAAAGCAACTCGAGCATACTTTGCTTGCTTTTCAGTAGAACATGGGGCCTAAGTCCCAAAATTATATACTGGTCTTTTCACACTGTGGTAAAACCGATCTTAACCTATGCATTTCTTTTTTGGTGGACGAAACCTACCCAGAAGACAGCTGCGGCTGCACTTACCAAAGTACAAACGACAGGTATGCATAGGCATTACTGGAGCCATCCGGACATGTCCCACTGCAGCACTTGAAGCCATAACTGGCAAACCAATCAATCACCCTGCCTGGGGCACTTTGCCTACAAAACATCACCAATATAAAAAGTGAAGATCTTATCGGGCATCTTCGGGTTCCCAAACCCCTAATAAACGAGCCATTCTGCGCGTAATTGATGACCAGAAACCAAAACTTGTTTTACAGAGAAACTTCTCTGTAGTCTTGCATACTAGGCATGAATGGAAAACAAAATCAATATATCTGCCTAGTGGATCGCAAACATGGTACATTGACGGGTCGAAACTGCAAAACGGTGACACTGGGGCTGGTATTTTCAGACCAAGGTTCACCAAATCTACCACCTCGCCCTCAAACAGGCTACCCAACTTGGTACTGCAACCTAAGGTATCACCTTTAGCAATTAAAACTTTCAGAAATCGGCACTTACAGATTCTGTGAGATTGAGCAAGTAACATAAAAACAGGTTCTATGTGAATGCCCCTCGCTAAGAAGACGTCGATTTCTATTACTAGGAAGTGAACTTGTCCCCCCTACAGGATGTGGGAATCTATGGCCCTACAAAAGTGCTCTCTTTTATTAGAAGCCTCGTGTACAGAGGCTCTACAGGCCCGCATAAAAGATCTAACATCTGGTGGCAGTGCAACAAGGCCCTTGTAATAATAATAATAACAACATCCTCTTTTGCATACCACACTAATATCCTCAGACGTTCCAAATTGCTAGCCAGTGCAACAACCCAACTCGCCAACCACCTCATGGTAATCGAATAGTGGCTATCTAAATGGCGTATTAAAATAAATGAACAAAAGTGTAAGCAAATAAGCATTCTGATGGAGAGCGTGCGAGCGCCGGTACGCTTGACGTACAATGCGCGAAGATCCGAAATACGGGAGCGCAAGAGCGGCCGAGCTTTCAGAAGCAGAGGGCAGAGGGCGACACTGCGGGCCTCCTCACATAAACACTTGTATGCTAGATGACTTCTCCTAATTAACTATCTTTAGCTAACCACAGAACCATGCTTGGCATTACCTTCATTTGTAATAGAGGTGCCGAAACATCGATGTTTGGAAGCATCGATGTTTCGATGTTTTTCACAAAAAACATCGATGTAACATCGATGTTTTCCGATGTTTTCTAACAAAATTTATATTTGAATTAACACTTGAAAAAGAAAATAATATAAAAACAATGCGATTTCTCTTCACAATGTAATAGGAAATTGAACTTATGTAAACATCCCATTTTGAACTGCGCGCCTTAAGTATAACCGAATTGTACAATGTATACAAAGTGTTATCGATCTGTATAGAATTAAGCTAGATTATAAGAGTAAAGAAATACGGTCACTTGGATGTTGTAAAAAGAACGACCAACATGTGTGTAAAATAAAATAATAGCAAATCAATTAAAATAATAGCAATCCGACTCTATAACGTTTAAAATAAAAACCTGGAATATTACACTTATAAGAGATCTGTTTCAACAGTCTATGTATCTATAATGAGTACATATTGTATATGTAATAACTTTGTTGTCGATATGTTAAAATTTTTGTTTATAAATATAAATTTTCCCACTAAATCGGATTTGAGACCAGTTCGGCGATCGGAAATGATTTCTCCCGCTTTGCTAAAAGCCCATTCCGATTCAACCGAAGTTGTAGGCACACAAAAGTATTTCAACGCCAGTTCATTGAAAGGTGCCATATTGTTTGAACTCTCCTAAAATTAAAAATATTAATTTAAATAGCTCATAGTACGAAATTAAAAAAATTTACCTTCCAAAAAATGAGTGGGTCGCACTTTTCTGGCTCGTTCGCCATCTCAAGATGCTGCCGGAGCAAAACAAATTGAGTCCGAACGCGTGGTAATTAAAATATTTAAAACAAATTCTTCTAATTTGCATACCTTTAGCGTTGTACCTCTTCTTCTTGTTCTTGAAATATTGACGAACCAAAAACATCGATAGTCGATTGAAAACATCGATGTTTCGGAAATTTTCAAAAACATCGATACATCGATGTTAGCATCGATGTTTCGGCACCTCTAATACTAACCCACTTAGTACGCATGTAGGCCACCAATCTGGCAGCGCGCCAGTATTCACTTCCCCGTATTTCTTTCCTATATTTTCATCTGTCGCGCCTATTAACACCTAAAACGAACATGCACGTGCTTGCTGTCACACGGAACACTTTTTATGTACTGATCTTAGTGCATCAACGTCAAAAAAAAAATATAATAAATACAAAAATTCACGGTCCTGCTCTACATATCCACTCTTAAGGGAGTCTTATACGGTGAAGGGTCAACAAAAATGTTTTTTTTTTTTTTAAATTAATTTTACAACATGTTTATAAGACGTGGACAAAAGGATTTTTGTAAAATTCGAAGCCGTTTTAAAGTTACACTAAAAAGCCGGATCGTATGCGGAGGGCGCCAGTAGTGTTCACCAACTTTAAAACGCGTTTTTCTCAAAACCACAAACACTATCCCTTTGGACCCGGAGAACATTAGATAAATTGCGACCTGCCAATAAGATAACTTGAGATCCATTTAAGAAGATCAACCGTACCCACATTAAATCGAGTTTCCTAGAAAGGGATAAATGCTTAACAGAGTCAAATGCATTACTGAAATCATATACAGGGGTGCCACAGAAACCACTTCCGCTGCAAAAAGCCTAAAAATGATTTCTCGGTGCCACAGCACTTCCACTCAATATTTTTCGGGATTTTGAAAACACACAACTTGACGTCAATTTCGATGCCTACCACATCGATAGATTCGAAATTTTGAAGTCAGGTTTAGTAGAGCTGTCGAGCTACTTTTATTTATTTTCGCGCCAACATTTTAAACTTTTCTTTTAAATAAAAGTAAAAAAAAAACCTAAATTAATGAACAAAATAGGTTAAATAACATTATTTAAAGAATAAAATAACCCAAAACCTACCATTTTACAGTAATTTCAAAAAAAGTTTTCTAAAACACATGGGTGATTTCATCATGGCAACCCTGCAAGCCATTTCGAATGGTTTTTGAAAAAACTAAAAACACAAAACTTATTCGATGTTGTATGGCACCGAGAAATTGGTTTAGCGGAAATGCCTTTTTGTGGAAATCAAAAGCACTGTGTTTTGCATGGCACCCCTGATATTCCATTTATTACTTTGCTTTAATTTATTGAATCTTCGCCTTTGAGAGGTTAACAATAAGTGTATCAAAGTGGATTACCATAGATTAAAAATGGCCCTGAGCTTTTGTTTGTATATTTTATCTTTTACTTCGAGAATGCCAAGATTCCTGTGGATGTTTTGGTGGTGCCCCCATTGATAGTTCTCAGGACTTTTGAACTGGGTGATGTCATACTGGTGCTGCTCACGTCCCCCAACGCTAAGAGCCATACGACCAGATTGGCTTAAGGGGGTCAACTACTGTAAATGCCGTATCTTATGATGTTTTTGAAAATCATTATTTTAAAAACGGTTCAAGTAAAAAAACTTTGGTTTTTATTTATTTTTTTAGTACATTTCGAGTATATTGTAGAGGTGCAGATCGTTGATCGATGCAAACATCGATGTTTCTGCACCTCTAGTATATTGTGTAAACTTTTGAAGCCAATCTATCAATAAGTATAGGAATTACACCGCTCAACAGGAAGACCTAAAAAAAGTTGTTCGCCCCAATTAAATATTAAATGCTCTAGTAGCATGAAAAATGTTATTTATAGGGAAAAGATTTCTAGCAATTATTAGTATAGCAATCCGATTTTTACTACGAATTGACGAATTATTGTACTAGGAGAATTGTCTAAAATGAATCTAGAAAAAGGAAAGACGTAACAGAAAATTGTAAATAACAAATGAATTAAAATACGATTCGTTTTATAATTATCATCTTGTTGTTTTTAAGTTTAATAAACATTATTTGTTTAAAATATAAGCGAATAAATACTTCATTCAGTTAAAACTGTGTTTGGTGTATTATTTATTATTGACAATATAGTTTACTAAACATTATAACCGGGTAAAACAGCTTGCCGTACGAATTAATATTGGTCGGTGCTAGTGAGTTTGTTCAAAAGAAGTTCGCAAAAAAGGCAGAATAAAAAGTACCCTACATTTTGTTTGATAAAATATATTTACAATTTTATAATTAAGAAGTTTGGATTTGTTCACTATAAATGTGAATACTAATGAATACTGTGTTTAAATTTGTTGATTATCGTTTTAATAGTTTCGCCCCAGGGACCTTTTACATTTATGTATTTCACGAAATAAACCGCGAGCTGTATGTTCCAGGACCAGATTCACACTTGAATGAGATCATTGTACACTCATAGAAAAAACTTCAAAAAATTCTTACGAACATAAATTAATATCGTATATTTTGGGCCCTTAATCGTGAAATTATTATTTAAACTAATATACAAGATCATATTTATAGCTTAACTTCTTTATTTTTTGTAGAGCCTAATATTTATTAGTAGTCCTTCAAATACTATTTGAACGGTTTTTTAAGGCCAAGTAAAATAATATTATTCCTCTCTGCGTGTCATTTCAATCCAAAGAACTTATAATCAAATATATTACTTCTAGTTTCATGTTTTCGAATTTAAAAACTCACCAAGTCTTAACGTAGTTCGGTATGTTTGCTTTGATTCAAATAAACAAAATATTCAATCCTTTTATTTCACATTTTGAAGTATTATTTTCACATATTAAACCAAAAGCACGCGCACAATGTTTTTAACCGATATATGTATGTAAATCTGGATATATGTATTTGAACTGTAACCAACGAAAATTTCATGAACTGTTTTATATTTGGCCCACTGAACAAAGCAACAAACGTGTTTTCGACTCTTTACCAAAGAAAATAAACGCAAATCCTTTAGGGGTCTCTGCTTTTATACCGAAAGTACCTCATGGTGGAGAACCAACAGTATTCCATCATGCTGGTGAGTGTGCGTGGTTGGTTCCTTACCTATTATTGTGGGTGTAGGGCGGCCAGTGTATGTGTGAGATAAAAAACAGAACGCGACTCGGCCTTCGTAATAAGCTATGTGGGCCGGTAGCTTTTGTTTCTTATCACTTAATGTATTGCGATAAATTAGTTGTTTTGTTAAAGCCAACATTTCTTTTGCTTCTAACATTGGGTATAATATAAATATTTCTCGCAGGTCTACAGAAATAAGTAATGGTTTTATTTTGTATTTTCTTGTTACAACTTGTGTATAAGTTTTTCGTCGATCATTGCTAAATTGACGAAGTTATGGGTTTTTAAACGGATGTCTTTTGGTGTTCCCCTCAAAAAGTGTAATTTTGAAAATCGGTGTACACGATGAATCAAATTCTGCTGAAACTTTCGATTTAAAATTTGGCTGAAAAATTCACTCACTACGAGTTTTTTATTTCGATTTTGTTTTTACTATATTTATTATTTAACAAAGTAACTTATTAAAAAAAAAATTGTCATTTGACTGCTAATTTGAATAAAAATCAGGAAAAAACAAGAAAAAAAGCTGTGTACCCTTGCAGCTTACAAAATGATCATTATGAATTAGTCGTATTTAATCAAATGAAAAGATGAAACTAACAGTATGCAATATTTATAGTTTTACACTTACAGTTTTACATTTTCCTCTAAATTTAACAATCGTTTCTTTGGCAGTTATATGATATAACCGTCCGATTTGCATAAAATTGAAACCGAAATTCTGATATAATATAAAATGGTTAGTTAGATTCTGTAGAATTTAAAATCTACATTATAGAATAATACAAATTGGCCATTTCTCAAATTATATGAAAATATGTTCAAAACTGGTTTACACTTTATTCTCAGAATTGTCCGATAGTTCCAATGACAGCTGTATGATACATTAGTCCGATTTTGATAAAATTAAAACCGAGATTCTAAAATAATAAAAAACGGAATTGTCTAAAATTTTAACAAAAAATATGTTGATTTTTTAGTGAGAGCATATGAAAGACAGGCAAAAATGCTTCTGAGGGACTAGTGCGACTCTCCGCTCCGCAATCATTTAAATAATAATAAATATGGAGAATGATACTAAATATTGAACAAAAATAATAATAATATTACCATTATGTCTACTACTAAGATTAAGATTTAAAAAAAGATATTGTAATAGGACATTTAAAAAAAGTTTTCTCTTTTTCAATTGAACGGAAGTGTTTTTTCTTGCGATCTCGTTTTGTGTTAATTTTGCATTAAAACAACCGGGATTTTATTTAAATCTTTTATTTTGTGATTAATAAAGTTACCGTTCACTTCGTGTGCATGCAGCTATTCTGTTTTGTGTATTTAATTGTTAATATTTTCACAATTTAGTTGTGCTGCCGTTGCTTGCATCGCATTTTATTGCATTCCTCTTTTTGCCTTCTCCGTTTAGTTTGCGCCGTCGCGACAGCTAAACGTTAAGCTTGCTTACCCGCTCTCTCGTTCTCCCGCTCTCTCGGTGCAGATGCACTTTTCTTATCTCTTCCTACTGGTACTGTTGTAAGTCCCTATAATGTCCGCTATCTGTCTGCTTCGCTAAAACTTGTAAAAAGGCTATTTCTGCTAATGATATTAAAGTTGGCTGCTAGCTGTGCGACAACATTGTACATGCCAAATGCATCGGTGTTGTCGCTCGGACGGTGGACGATGTAAGAAAAAACATTGGTCTGCGTTAGTGCTGCAAGGCCTGTCGCGAGGTTGAAAGCGAAATGATGTCTTCAATGCGGCAAGCCAAGGGCGGTTTTAAAGAAATATATGTTATATTATATATTCTCGGCGGTGGATACTCTTTCTAATTACCTTAAGCTATTAAAAAAGTCATCTAGGCGCAAAAAACCCGCAACTGGTCTGCAGCATCTAGGCGGATCCCAACAACCAGCGGCGAATTCGGTACAGCCCTCGACTTCAGAATCGGTAGTGACAGTAGCCCCGGTAACATCCGTTCTGTCCCCTGGGGGGTCTCAAATATTGAACCCTCAAAGCCCCGTTTATTTATCAGGGTATAAGGCCCGGACTACCGGCCGATATTGGCAATACAGATAAGTAGTCTGCATCACCGAAAGCCCTCATAGCAATACCACCTACGAAACATACATATATTTGTTTCCGGATTTCCCCTACTCAGACATGTAACGATTCAGGTTGTTGCGAGGTTCTGAAGGGCGCTTCGTCCCGGCTGGGGCTCGTCGGCAAATGGGTGGATCTTTGCCCTCCAGAACTCTGCCGCTAATCATAACATAAAGTTCGATAAAAAATGCGTGCTGCGACGAAAAAAATTGGGGACCAAACAAAAGACAAAACACCGAGAGAAAAGAAATACGATCGCCATATATTTGGCTCGCTTCTGGTGGTGGCGAAGCGGCTCTGCCCTCCCTTCCTTTGGCCACCATATTTCCTAAAATCCTACTGGTGACCCCTTCTTGGCGGTCTAGGGCCTGCCCAGGGAAATCATGCTAGCTGAAGGCAAATTAAAAAAAAAATTACCACATTATAATTTTATTTCCTTAACAAATACAAAATAATAATTAAAATGAACATGTAGAGCTAACAAATAAATGAACAATATAAACTCCGCTGCCGCTTAAGAGTGCAGGCGTTTAAATAAGAAATATATCCTACAATTAGCACCTATCACTAAGCAATTTGAATGCAAAATGAGTTAAACGACTACTTTTCTCAGTGAAGGGTAAACGAAATAGACAGGTAGCAAGGAAGTTCTATGGATTGGTTTTAAATATAGTGGGGCAAGAAACTCGCGGTCGGCCAACTCCCATATTCATTCGCCGCAAATATCGGCCGGGTTTATCATCTCTTTGTTTTTCTCTTTTATTAGAGGCAGAACTCTACAAACTCACCCTGCATTTATTCCCGCGAAGAAAGCGCTTTCCTGCGTAGAGTTGCTAGTGGTGGCTGGCTGTAAAAAAATAATAATTGCCCGAATCTTTCGACCGGAGACACTTCCCTTTTCTGCACTTCAAATATATGTTTCTCAAACCATCAACATGCATAGAATTAAAACCCTTGACTTCCCTATCTATCCTCGCCAACACTTCACGAAATGCCGCACCAAGAATTCTTAATTAAACATAGAAATGAAACATAAAAAAAATAACAGTGGACGTTGCGCCTCCCTAATTGATCTTCCGCTTTCGAGAGTGAGGGAAATTCCCTTTACTCCAAAATTAATGTTCCAACCTCAGATGCTTGCGCGCGACATTATTATAGTCCGCCAAATAAAACAACGCCGCAACTGGGTGACTGGCTGAGGACGAAGGGAAAAGAGGACGCTGGAATTACATACCCGAAAAGGGATTAGCGGATCTTCAATATATACCTCAGCCGAAAACAAATCTGGCTATGTAAATGGCGCCGAAAAGAGATTAGCGGGACCGTGGCTATATACTAAGCGCCCGCCGAAGACTGCCTATTCACCCCTGGGCGCCGCGGCGAGTTCTTAGCGACACCAAAGTACGGTTTTACTCTGATGGCCAAGCGGCTATAAAATCCCTAGCGGCCGTGAGAACAAATTCACGGCTGGTGATAGAATGCAAGAAGGCCCTTAATAGCCTTGCAGAAAGCAACAAGGTACAAGTAACCTGTCATTGCGACATCCCAGGGAACGAGAAAGCGGACGAACTAGCCCGAGCAGGTTCGCAAGGGCAAGATATCAACGTACTGACACCGATCTCGTTAAACTCGGTCCAGACAAGGATCTATGACCATTTCAAGCAGACAGCCAACAAGGAATGGTCAAGTAAGAGCGAACATAAGAGATCAAAGAAATGTTGGCCGACATACGATAAGAATCGCACCAGAGAGCTGCTATTCAACACCAAGCGGGATATCAGATGATTTACAGCAGTCGCAACAGGTCATTGGGCGATCGGAACGCACGCAATGAAGATGGGGCTGCCATACAACGCTAGCTGTAGAAGCTGCAGAGAAATTAAGGAACCAGAGACACCAGACCACCTGCTCTGCTTTTGTCCGGCCCTAAATCACATCAGACTACGTCACTTCTGTGCCTACCAGCTGGAGTCACTAGAAGGCATAGGAGAGCTGAAGGTCTCAGCGATCCTAGGCTTTCTCAGCGACTCAGGATGGTACTAAAGGGCAACTACGACCACATCATGACAACAGAGGGAGTGGACTTTGGACAAGGAGCCCAGCTCTACTTGGAGGCTCCAGAAGGGGGCCTCACCCCTACAACCTACCTACCTTGTACACCAATTTAGCGCCGTGGTCGTCGATAATTCCATTCCAGCGATTAAGTTAGGGTTTTTGTCCGAGACGGCAAAGGTAAGTGGCGGGTGATCGGTAAAGATCTGCAAGCCTTTTACGCCGTACAAGAAGTTCCGGAGGTTTTTTGGGCGGCCATCTTGAGATAGTACCGCTCCCACCCCAAAGCCTGACGCATCCGTTGTCAAATCGAATGGTTTCTTAAAGTCTGGGTAAGAAAGCAAAACGTCTTCTGATGGTGCCAAGATTTCTCTTAACTTGTCAACCGTTTCTTTCTGTTCTTTAGTCATATCGATGTCAATTTTCCTTGACTGATATTTGCTTGCTTTTCCGTTTTCGCCTTTTAGGATGCTCGTTAAAGCACCTATAGTAGCTTGCTAGGCCCAGAAATGATCTGAGTTCGAAAAGTTCAAGTCGCTAGAATGGTACTAAAGTGCAACTACGACCACAACAGGACAACAGCGGGAGTGGACCAAAAAGGAGCCCAGCTCTAATTGGAGGTTCCGGAAAGGGGCCTCACCACTAATAGCTACCTACCATTTAATTTATTTAATATTTTTTATTTTACTTATTTTTATTTATTTATTTATTTATTTTCACAATGTAATAGAAAATTGAACTTATAAGAGATCTGTTTCAAAAGTCTGTCTATAATGAGTTCATATTGTATATGTAATCACTTTGTTGTCGATATGTTCAAATTTTTGTTTATAAACATTAATTTGTCCACTAAATCGGATTTGAGACGAGTTCGGCGATCGAAAATGATTTCTCCCGCTTTGCTAAAAGCCCATTCCGATTCAACCGAAGTTGCAGGCACACAAAAGTATTTCAACGCCAGTTCCTTGAAAGGTGCCACATTGTTTGAACTCTTCTAAAATTAAAAATATTAATTTAAATAGCTCATAATACGAAACTAAAAAATTTACCTTCCAAAAAATGAGTGGGTCGCACTTTTCTGGCTCGTTCGCCATCTCAAGATGGTGGCGGAGCAAAAAAAAAAATAGAGTCCGAACGCGTGGTAATTAAAATATTTAAAACAAATTCTTCTAAATTGCATACCATTAGCGTTGTACCTCTTCTTCTTGTTCCTGAAATAGTGACGAACCAAAAACATCGATAGTCGATTGAAAACATCGATGTTTCGGAAATTTTCAAAAACATCGATACATCAATGTTAGCGTCGATGTTTCGGCACCTCTACTCCTCCCACCCGGCCGTCCAATCTTGAGCCATCCGTGTATATGTGAAGGGACCCTAGGAGTCCAGGGGGTCCAAGGTTCCATTCTGTTCTGTCGGGGATGTAAGCCTGGAAGGGTGTGATTGGGTGTTCAGTGGGGACACAGTAGTCAGTGCTTCCCTCAGTAAGGTTTGGAGCAGAGCCGAGATTCGTGTGCCCGAAACTCGAAGTCCCCCACAGACCCGCGCCCTTTAGCCATAGTGCCGAGAATGACGCGGTCATTTCTCCCATTATTTCTATTTGGAGGATATCCAGGAGAACGTCCAAAGCGTCTCCCGGGGTCGTGCGCAGGCCGCCTGTCATGCTCACGATCAGATCTCAGATCTCAGCCATGCGTTGGATTTTCCTAAACTTGCCCAGGCAGGTGGACCGCTTTAGAGCTGGCCACCAAAGTATTGGGCGAATAATAGCCGTATACACCCAATGGACAATTTTTGGGGTCATACCCCATTTTAGCCCGATAGCCTTGCGCGATATAGCGCGATTTTAGAATTTTTGGCCCTTTCGTCCGTATTAAGGGACCAATCGAGCTTCCTGTCCAGAATAAGACAAAGAAAAAGAACTAGTTCAGTCTTCGCTGGGTTTACTTCCAGACTAGACCTTGCAGTCCAGTCCGTCAGAAACCGAAGGCTTTCGCTCATCCTGTCACAGAGTGTTTGCGGGAATTTTCCCGTGAACGCCAAGGCGACATCATCCGCGTAGGCCACAACACGACAGCCGCCCTCTTCTATGCCCTGGAGCAGTTCGTTGACCGCCACATTCCATAGGAGAGGGGAGATGACTCCGCCCTGGGGTGTGCCTCTGTTGACTTGTCTGCAGATGGTTGACTCCCCCAGTGTTGCCTCCACCGTTCTGCTGCGCAAGATCCGGTCAATGAGACCCACCGCACCCGATGATGAGACCCAGGCCCAGTCTTCTGCTGTCCTCGGTTACATTCCTCAGGGTTGGGGGAATGGGGTCCTGATCGTGCCCCAGGTACGCAGAGCAAATCCGGAGGGAACCGTTTGGTCCCTCTAGACATGCAGTTATAATGTCTTCATTGCTGAAATTGGGAAGCATGAAAAGAGTTAAGTCTTTCCTAGCGAGTATGCAGGCTCGCGATTTACCTGTTGTTTGCGCTGCGTATAGCTGCGTAAATGATTCTGCGCGTAACTGACGAGCAGAAACCAAAACTTGTTCTCCACAGAAACTTCTCTGTAGTCCTGCACACTAGAATTGAATGCAAAACAAAATCAATATGTCTACCCAGTGGATCACAAACATGGTACACTGATGGGTCAGAACTGGAAAACGGTGACACCGGGGCTGGTATTTTCGGACCAAGGTTCAACCAATCCATAGCCTTTACGATCTCGTCCGGATTTGTAGAGACCTGTTTCCAGCAGCTGAATGCTCTTGCCTCCAAAAACACCCTAACGATGGGCTGGGTGCCAGGGCATGAAGGCCATATTGGAACGAGGTGGCAGACTCCCTAGCTAAACGGGGGCCGATGACACCTTTTATTGGCCCTGAGCCGTTCTGTGGACTATCGAAAGGACACAAAAGAGAACTGCTCAGGAAATGGGAGGAAGCTGAGATAAATCGCCACTGGACCGACAGTGCAGGGCTGAGACAAGCCAAACAATTTCTCATCCCCCAGATAACGAAATTTGCACTCTAACAGGCTACCTAACGGGTCACACTTAGGTATCACCTTAAGAAATTAAAACTTTCGGAAATCGACACATGCAGATTCTGCGAGATGGAGCAAGAAACATCAGAGCACATTCTATGTGAGTGCCCCTCGCTAATCAGACGTCGACTTCAACATTTAGGAGGTGAACTTATTCCCTCCTACAGGATCTGGGAACAAATAGACCCTACCAAAAGTGCTCTCTTTTATTAGAAGCCTAGGAATAGGGGCTCTACAGGCCGGCACAAAAGACCTAACATCTGGTCCCAGTGCAACAAGGCCCTTGTAATAATAATAATCCCCTCTCTGTCGCTCTCATTGGCGCGTGCCAATTTTCGGGGTGGGTTTCCACTTTGCTCATCTTGTCGTAGGTCATGTGACCTCTTTTTCGTGGTGGGTTCGTTGCATTTTTTTTTTTTTATATTCGTTTATTTATTTAACCTAAGAAAAAACAAACAACATACAAGATCAAGCCATTTAGTGGCGTGACGGGGCAAGGGCCCGCTTCGTGCGGTACGGCCGCAAAGCAATGCTTCGCACAAAGGAAGGCCGCTCAGCCCGTCCTCTCGTTCCTCGTCCTCTCCAGGGACCTCAGCGTCTTCATCAGCTTTGCTGAAAATTCTGCCGCCGCGTCCCACGTCCTTGGGTCCGCCAGCATCAGCGGCACCAGCGTGTCCTCGGTGATCGCCGACCTTGCCACCGCCTCCAGCGCGTTCCTCTCCTCGTCAAATCGGCGACACTCGAAGACGACGTGCTTTGCGTCCTCGGTTATCCCGGATCCGCACTCCGGGCAGCCGTCCTCCTCCTTGTGGCCGAATCTCTTCAGGTAGCTCCGAAGCATCCGTGCCCACTCAGCACTTGGGTCAGGTAGAAATCCACCTGCCCGTGCTTCCTCTCCATCCAGACGTCAATGCTGGGGATCAGTCTGCGCGTCCAACGGCCTTTGGACGAGGAGTCCCACCTGGCCTGCCAGCTGGCGTAACTCCTCCATCTGGCGTCGCTCTTGAGCTACGCCTTGGAGACACCCTCGGGTCCGGGGTGCCCTCGAAACGCGTTGCGAAGGTCCGCCTTCTCCCGTACCAGCTCCTTTAGTGGCACAAGGCCAGCTATCACCAGTACGGCGTCATCCGAAATAGTGCGGAATGCGCACGCCACCCGTATGGCGCAGAGTCTGTAGGCTGACTCTGCCCCTCGCATATAGGACTTTGTCCCGATCGCCTCGGCCCACACCGGCGCCGCATACAGCAGCTGCGAGGTGACGACGCTCGCCAGCAGCTTCCTGGTTGCGTGCTTAGGCCCTCTGGTGTTCGGAAGCATGCGGGAGAGGGCTCCGACCGTCCCACTGGCCTTCTTCTGGGCGTATTGTAGGTGCTCCTTAAAGGAGAGCCGAGAGTCTAGGAGGACTCCGAGGTATTTGATTGCCCTCTGTGACTTGATCACGGCTCCGCCGACGCACACCTCGGCCGTTTCCACCGCTTTCCGACTCGAGATCAGGACCGCCTCGGTCTTCTGAGCCGCTAGCTCCAGGCCAGCATTTAAGAGCCACGTCTCGATGGCCTTGATCGCTGCGTTCGCCTTCTCCTCCGCTGCAGTGCGCTCCTTCGCAACTACGACCACGGCAATGTCGTCTGCGAAGCCCACAACCGTGGTGTCGCTGGGCATTGGGAGCCGCAGAACACCGTCATACATGGTGTTCCAGAGTAGGGGCCCCAGCACGGAGCACTGCGGGTCTCCGGCGGAGACTTCGTATACCCTGGAACCCATGTCCGTGTCCACCGTGAGCACCCTCTCGCTAAAGAAGCTTCTCACGGTCTGCAGCAGGTACCCCGGGATGTTCAGGGCGGCAAGACACTCCAGCATCCGGTTCCAGTCGGCGGTGTTAAAGGCGTTCCTTATGTCCAGTGTAACTACTAGACAGTAACTCTTGGAACCGCCCTTCCACCTCTTGCCGGCTATCGCCTCTTCTGCTATCGACTTCACCATCTCGATGGCGTCCAGCGTCGACCTTCCCTTCCTGAAGCCGTACTGGCTCGGGGAGAGGCCCCCGGCCTCCTCGATGGCGGCATTTAGCCTAGCCACTATCAGCTTTTCAAACACCTTGCCAGTGGTGTCTGTGAGGCAGATAGGCCTATAGGAGGATGGCTCCCCAGGCGGCTTGCCTGGCTTGGCGAGAAGCAAGAGCTTTTGCCTCTTCCACCTTTCCGGGAAGGTTCCGCCTCCGAAATCTCGCCGGCGTCGTCGGGATGGCGCTCCGCGTTCGGCGGCGTGGTCACAGGTGATCCTTCGGGAATAGTGCCTGCACTATGCCATCGAGGGCTGCCGGGTCGGACGGGGCTGTGCTTCCCGCTTTCAGGCCCTTGACCACCATCCTGTAGGCACCTCCCCAGGGATCGTTCTCAGCTTCGTCGCAAAGGCGCAGGAAGCACTCCTTCTTCGCGGCCCTTATGGCCGTTTTGAGGGCCTTTCTAGCCACACTATAGGCTTCGCTGCACTCGGCGACTCGCGGCGAGCCGCGCGCCCGCGTTACTTCCGCCGCATGCTCTGGTCGCAAGCACGCTATAGGTTCGCGGCCATATGGTTCGCCATTTCGTTGGCTCCGTCCGCCGCTACGACAGCCATGCCCTCCAGGGCACTGGTGAACGCCTGGGTGCACAGCGTAACCGGTTTGTACGCCTTGCCGGGTTGCGGTAGCGATCGCGCATCTCTCGCATGCTCGCCAACTGAGCACAGGATCGCCTCATGGTCGCTTCCTGTGTAAGCGTCGCCAACTCCCCATATGGCATTATGGGCAATTGCGGGGCTCACAAACGTCAGGTCTATGAACGAGGCCGCTCCAGCTCTGACAAAAGTGTCCCTTGCTCCGTCGTTCAACAGAACGACATCCGTCGAGGCAAACGCCTCCAGGACCGCCCGTCCTCTGGCGTTGGTTATGGTGGATCCCCATTCCTGGGCCCAGGCGTTGAAGTCACCTCCGACCACGACGTTGGATCTTCCACGTAAGTCGCTGCTCAGGTCGTCCAGGAGAACGCTCCTAACGGAAGGCTTGGCGCCAGGTAGCACCTATAGATCCAGTGGCTGTCTACCTTTGCCCTCACGAAGCTATCCGCTGACCGGATGCTGGACATACTCCTTTGGCTGTCGCCGCAAAGCCATAGGGCCGCCTTGCCAGTGCGATCCTTGGCCCACTCCGCTCCTTCCCTCGTCCTATAGGGCTCGCTAAGGATAGCGACATCTGCCGCTACCTCCCGCACCAGACCTGACCAGGCGGCTATTGCTGCCGGGTGGGCTCCTTGGTGGGCTCCTCTGCGTGGTTGGCCTGTTGGCTCCTTACTGCATGCGGCTGCCTTATGCCCTGCATCGCCGCACTTGATGCAGCAGCTGCTCTTGTCTACCAGGCTCTTGCACCTGATGGCAATGTGCCCGAGTTCCAGGCATCTGTAGCAGCGAGGGGGCCCTTACGCTCCCGCACTCTGCATCTCGTCCATCCTATGCATATCTCTCCCCGCTTTCGCACCTCCTTAGCCATCGAGAACGGCAGGCTAATTACGGCCGTTTTTGACTCCCCGTAGCCGGGGCGGAGACTCCGGACCTTGACTGATCCTTCACCGAGCTGATATTGCTTCGTGAAGGCAGCGCGGATCTCGCTCTCCGTCGTGATGGCGTCCAAGTTCCGGATCTCGAAAACGCTGACTTTGGAGTCCTCCGTCAGGGCTCGCACTTCCACCGCATCGCCCAGGACCCGAGAGATACTCTCCTTTATGGAGTCGGCACTCTCTGTGCTGCCCCTGTCTACCTCCAGAAGCAGGTTTCCCCTGGCCGTTCGACGCACGTTCTTAACCGCGCCTCCGAGGTCGGTTAATTGGTCATCCTCCCTTCGCGTGACCAGCGCTAGGATCTCGCTGTAGGATTTTCCCGATGCCTCCACTATCACCGCATCGGGGCGAGTTCTGCGGGGCGGCCTTCTCGTCTTGACCACCGTGCTCCAAGAGCTTCCGGCAGTCCTGGGCTCGGACTCGTCTGGTACGGCAGAGGTCACTTTGGCCGCTTTGGAGGAGCTGGCCGCTCTGTCCTGGCGCCGTTCCTCGATCCGGCCTGTACTGGCGGTAGTCGCAGCTGCCCGGGGGCTTCGCCACCTGTGGCTGAGCCGTCTGGCTGGCTGAGTCTTCGCCACGGGTCCGTCTGCGCTGACCGGTCCTTCCTTGGCATTGCCGCCGTCTGTTGTGCCTTGTCCATGCGGGGCTCTCCACCTGGGATGCTCTGGGCGCACTTTCAGCACACGATGTCCTTCTTGGACTCGTCGATGAACGTTGCCGATTTTCCGATGGCGACCTGGAGTTTGAGCATCTCCGCTATCATCGCCTTCATCGCCACGTTGATGTGGCGCACCTGCTTGTCGTGCACCAGGCTGTGGAGTTCTTCCTGCAGCTTCCCGAGCTTCGAGACGCTCTCGGCTCGAGTGGGCTCTTGCTCCTTCTCTTCTTCAGAGTCGGGGGTGCGTCCCGCCTGCGCAGCCTTGCTTCTTTTTGGAAGCGTGCCCCTAGTACCGCTTGCCGGGCTGGTCGGGTCTCTCCCCCTCTTTGCCGAGTCGACGTGGTCGCGGCATCCGCTCCTCTCCGGCGCCGGTGATGGCACGAGGGGTGGCGGGGAACTGGCTATCAGGCTGCTCTTCCTAAAAGCAGCTGCGCCTCCCTTGCTCTGTTGCTCCTCCTGGCTTGGTGCATTACCTAGCGTGGCGGCCAAGTCAGCCACCGCCACGCCAGGGTTTGTTGGAGTGTTTGTTAGGGCCTCCAGAATCATTGCCCTAACCGTGGGATTTCCCACGGGTGGATTTCCACTTTTGTGGCTGCCACCTGGAGTAATTGAGTTATTATCAGACATTCCAGTTATTTGCATTGTCGCCCAATGCTTGGCTGCATTTTATACCTGCTGCCAGGTTCTGTAACTGCCGGCCACTATGGCTCAGACGCAGACCACACAGCCGCCCAGTATGGGCAGACGCTGCGTGGATTTGATCTTGTTTCCCGCAATGGGAAGAAGGATGACCTCGCCCGGAATGATCCGGGTTTGAGTCGAAGCGTTACGACCGACTCGAGTCGACGCAGAGCCTCCCTCGATGGCCGAATATTTTCCTCCGACTTGGATTTGATGGGGGTTATACCGCCCCGCCTCGGTCGCCAGAGCCCCGTTTTTTGGTGATCCGCCGTGGCGGTGGGGATGGCAGTCGGTCCGATATGGATCGGTCATGGCTTTTTTCACCCTTAGGCTCCGCGTGCGCACCTCGGTCGAGGCGAAGTGCAGCAGGATTCGGACTCCTTGCCAAGGATCCCGAGCAGCAGCCCGGAAAGGTGTGCTACTCTTTTTGCCGCAATCGTTTTGCTGAAGCTCGTAGCTAGCAGCTTCCGTCACGGCACCAGGTTTATATCCCCACCGGGTGGCGCTAGTGAGCGCCGCCGCAGCGCTGCCAGATTAGTGCAGTACGGTCGTTGCACAACACTGCTCAACAGCTGATCGTGCGAGAAGCTGGCGAACATCTGGCGTGACTTGCACAATATGTGGGGGCGTCCACATTTGACCCGAAGAGAAAGAGTGCGACGGCGGAAGAGATGGCAAAGAGAAAGTTTTGGGATGAACTATCCTCGCTTACCCCTGGCCGACATCCGTCTCGCCGGATCGGTGGGCACCGATATGGCTTCCACAGGCCACAGGAGCCGTGCCTCGACTGGTGAGTCTAGAGTCCACGCTCTCGCTGCATCCTGTCCACCGCTTCCAATTTTTTACCCTAGGGGCACTGCCACAACGCGAGTTTTTGCCGGAGCGACAGCGCGGGCGACCGCTCGCCGTGAGTTCATCGCGTTCCGCCTCCCTGGTTCGTTGCATGTGCCTGTGTGTGTGTGTCCGTGTGCGCTAGCCTTCCAGGCTAATGGAGCAAGACCGGGCCAGAGATGATAGTTCGGTAACTATCGTTTCGTATGTGGCTGCCGTAGCCTTAATCTATTTAATATATATGTCTTACAGAACTAATACGGGGGGAAATATTTATATATGGCTGCTACTATTACTTATTCTTAACTCTATTATTTACCCTAGCAATATAGATATTATTATTATTATTTTTTTTTTTATGTTATTATTTACATTATCATTTGGATTATTATTTGTATTATTTAGTTACATTTATTTATTATTTATTTATATTTATTTATAAACGTTTATTTATTTATATTATTATTTATATTGATTAATATGTTTATTTATTTAATACTTATATTTATTTATATACATTTGAAATGGAGTGGGCGGATAATTGCCAAAGGTCTTGTACGGCCGCTGGAGGAGGTCGTGGTCGCTGGGTAGTTGAAGTGCTGCTGTTGTTGCTGTTGTTGGGGGCCCGCAGTAATAAGGCGTCGAGGATCAGCTTCGTTTTCAGACTTCACTTTATTCACAGAGTTTTAATACTAACTTAGAACTAACAATAGGAATGCCGCTAGCCCGCGGAGTGGTGAAAAAGCCGGATGGAAGAGAGGGAGAGCGCGAGGAGAGACAGAGCAGAGCTGCAGCGAAAGCTTTTGCGCCGCTCACACTGCCGCTCAGCAATTCGCGCCCTTCTGGCGTGAACATTCTCCCCCCCTTGCTTAGGCAAAGGACTCACCGGCCGGATGGCCAGCAGGTGTCATCATTCACGACAAGCTCCGGAAACGGTCCATCCGAACACGGTGCTTTGAGCGACGGGCAACCCATCATCGAGCTTTAGGAACCCCGGTAGGATCAGGTTCGCATAAACATCTGACCCCAACACGAGGGAGATGGTTGCCGGCCGGTGGAAGCGGTCGTCCGCGAGACGTATATCGTTGAATTTGGCCCTTGCGGCGTCGCTCAGCGCTCGAATGGGTGTCCGGATCCTCAGGCTGGGGTCGACCTTCAGGACGACATCGAGCTGGAAGCGGTTTGTTCGGGACCGGAGAGTCACCGAGCAAACCTCGTCGTCTCCTAGGCGGGTGGTAGGCAGCCGGAACGCAGACGCCAACGACCGATCGATGCTGCTCACCGGCATGCATGGGTCGATCATGGCGCCGGCCTCGAAGGTCCTCGTGCCCGTGTCTAGCACGACAATGGCTGTCGGCAGGATGTGGACAGCCTTCTGCTACGGTCTCGTTGCCACTGATGGGGACGGGCCGGAGACCTTCGGCTGCGGGCGATCGTTGGCGACTGGGGCTGGCGACGCACAGTGGCGCATTAGATAGTCTTGGGTTGCAAAAATCATAACTCTTGAACCAGTTGAGATATTTTCAAAATTTCTTTTTTAAATGAAAGGTACTTTTATTACCTTTCGAATGAGTGGTCAAAATATATGGTTCGATTAATAGTAGATTTTATATTCGCAAATTAATGTTTTTTGATGCAGTTTTCTCAACTTTTAAACAATTCCGAAAAAGACTTTTCGTTTGTGTTCTCTGAAAATGCTAATATGGTGCATATTTAATATTTTAAAAACACAAAAAGAATACATTTTAAAGAAAAAAAAAATTATTTTTTTTGTTGACCAAATTTTTGACCAATTTTCAATCATTTATGCACTTTTTGTTCAAAATAATCATTCAATTTAACATTATTTAATATTGTTGAAGAATAATTAATCATTATACATTAATTTCAAATCATTAAGTGTCCTTACAAAGTCAGGAATTGAAAAACAAGCCGCCAATACAGGAAAAAATTTATGCCCGCCATACAATTTCGTACTGCGCAGCGACTGCGCTCGTACCAGAATTTGTATGAAGTCGCGCGTTTTTTACGCTGAGTTGAAAGTATCTTTTGCTTGGGAAATCCGGGGTGGGACGTCGGGGGACACGATTTCTTTTGAATATGATAAAGAACATATTCAAGAACAACACCTCATACGCCAAACACAAAATGGACCAAAATGCCATTTTTGACATTCCATCAAAGTTGAAAAATAGGTGCAAAATTAGTACTTCGGTAAAACAGGTATGCCTGATCGTGCAAAAAATATTATAATTTTATTCTACCTTGGTTTTACCGAGATTTGATGACTCTTTCGATAGAGACTATAACCATGCCGGTCGGTTACATATGTTAGCTAAAAATCGACCGCAAAGTAAGAATTTAAAAAAAAAACTACATGCTTCTTTTGTAACCCAAAAAAGGTTCAACTTTGAACACGTGTAACTTCTAAAATAATAAACCGATTTTAATAATTTTTTGGATTCAACCCTTTTGAACTATTACCTGTCGAATGCAATTGCAAATTGTACAATCCGTTGTCATCAAAAAGTTGATTTTTGCAACCTATCTGTATCTTTTGCGCCATTGTGCGACGGTGACCGGGAAGTGGACATCGCGTCCGGACGGGGTGCAGCGGGCTGGCGCCCTCTGCGTGTCGGAGGTGGCAGTGCGGATACTCTTGGAGCAGAGCGGGGTTCCTCGTGCATGTGGAGGAGCGTGTGGTGGTTCCCTCCACACTTTTTGCATCCGTCTTGGCTGCGGCAGTCTTCTCCTGAGTGCTGATGGGCGAGGCAGTTCGAGCAGTACTTATTAATAAGTGCTGCTCGAAGGCGCTTTTCAGCGCTCAGTTTGTGGAACCTCTTGCACTTCCGAAGAGGATGGATTCCCGGGCAGACTCGGCAGCGGTAGGATTTAATACCCCGGGAACGTCTGCCCTCCAAGGAATTGGTGCAACGAGGACGAGGAGCCATTTCCGGAAATTTGTTTTGTCGATAAAAAACAAACGGGGCTTAGTAGGGGTCGACTACACCTTGGACCCCTGAATGGGGGAAGAGTCCTAATTCCTAGGAAGGGAGTACTATTTGTCCTTCGCAGGTAGAGTAACCTTGTGGACATGGAGAGGGTAGATTGTCCCTGACGACTACTATGTCGTCGACTTGGAGAGTTTTGGTCGGAAATTGCCATTTGTTGCGTTTGTGGAGTTCTTTCCCCCGTGCACTAAACTGCTGATGTTGAGCCCCGATTTAGTAGTGGAAACTAACGGCTCCTGGGGAAATGGCCAGGAATGAGAGCCCGCACATCGGATGGAGGTTCGAACATCGGGTCTGAACTGAAAGCCGTGCCCTAGAAGTAGGGAGGTGCGCGATGCTGCGAATGGGGGCTTGCACGGGATGTTCGTGCCTATTCAGGAGCGTATGGTGGTGCTGGTTGCACTTCTTGCATCGGTCACCACTGCGGCAGGTTCCTCCGGAGAGTTCGTGAGCCAAACAGTTGGTACAGTAGCGGTTGTCGAGAGCCACGTGGATCCTTTTCTCAACACTGAGTCTAAGGAACTGTTGGCATTTCCGAAGTGGGTGGATTCCGTTGCAAACTCGACAGCGGTAGGAATGAGTGCGTTTGGGAAACCGGCCTCTTAAGGCGGTCGCACTGCGCGTGTCAAAGATTTGGTCCTGTGGATGCGGACCTTTAGATGCGTCGGATATTCGCGTAGAGAACACCGAAACGGTGGGAGCGGCTGGCGTGGACACTGGGCCAGTGAGAACCCATCCGAAAATAGTCTCTTGTGCCAGAAGAGACCCTAAAACGTTGCTCTTGGAACCGTCCAGAAGCACAGACGGTAGGATGTCAGCTCCTATCAGGATATCAATTTCGGACCTCTCGAAAAACTTTGGATCCGCTAGGGGGAGATCAGGAAGCTCCTTTAGAAGACTCATCGGAATTGGGTGTGAGGGAAGCTTTACGGCTAGTTGTGGAAGGACATAGGCAGTCATATCTAACTGCAGTCCGAGCCTGGAAGGAGCGCGAATCGCAAACTGGCAGAGCTTTGTGGGTTGAGCAGCAACAGTGGAATTGAGCCCGGAAACTTGGGTCTGAACTCGAAAGGTGGCTTGATTTGATTGAAAAGCCGCTCAGTGATAAACGTTGCTTCGGAACCTGAATCAATCAGAGCACGTGCTTGGAAGTTGCGGCCACGATGGCCGATATTAACGACCGCCGTGCCGAGCAGGACAGCTCTGGATCCTGAAGCAAAGCACACTTGAACATTGGAATGACCATCGGAGGTTACCGCGCTTTCTTCCGTGGGCGCAGGTCGTGGACTAGACGGATTGGAGGGTCTTGGAATGCCGGCAACTGGATTGTCGCGGTGCAGCAGAGTGTTATGCCGTGCGCGGCACGTATAGCATGAGTGGGCACTAGTGCAGTCCCGTTGCTGATGGCCTCGTGCTAAACAATTCAAGCATAGTTGCTTTCTTCTGACGAAATCTGACCGATCATTGACACTCATTGTCAGGAAACGGGGACATACACGAATGGGGTGATTTTCCCTGAAACACAGGTCACACCCTCTGGGTGCAGGAGCCACCCTAGCTTCGTAGGAGATTGGCCTGCGTACAGGTGCATGGATATTTGCCGATCTTGGCGGCACATGCCCAGAGCCGCTAGACCTAACGTCGCACAATGGCGCAAAAGATACAGATAGGTTGCAAAAATCAACTTTTTGATGACAACGGATCGTAAAATTTGTTATTGCATTCGACAGGTAATAGTTCAAAAGGATTGAATCCAAAAAAATTATTCAAATCGGTTCAGTATTTTAGAAGTTACAAGTGTTCAAAGTTAAACCTCTTTTGGGTTGCAAAAAAAGCAGTGCGTTTTTTAGAAAAATTCAGACTTTGCAGTCGATTTTTAGGTAAAATATGTAACCGACCGGCATGGTTATGGTCTCTATCGAAAGGGTCATCAAATCTCGGTAAAAAATAAAAAGAATAAAATTATAATATTTTCTGCACGTGCAGGCTTACCTGTTTTACCGAAGTACTAATTTTCACCTATTTTTCAACTTTGACGGAATGTCAAAAATGTTATTTTGGTGTATTTTGTGTTTGGCATATAAGGTGTTGTTCTTGAATATGTTCTTTATCACAATCAAAAAAGATCGGGTCCCCCGACGTCCCACCCCGGATTTCCCAAGCAAAAGATACTTTCAACTCAGCGTAAAAAACGCGCGACTTCATACAAATTCTGGTACGAGCGCAGTCGCTGCGCAGTACGAAATTGTATGGCGGGCATACATTTTTTCCTGTATTGGCGGCTTGTTTTTCAATTCCTGACTTTGTAAAGACACTTAATGATTTGAAATGAATTTATAATGATTAATTATTCTTCAAAAATATTAAATGATGTAAAATTGAATGATTATTTTGAACAAAAAGTGTATAAATTGTTTAAAATTGGTAAAAAAGAAAAATTAAAAAAAAAAAAAATTTTTTTCTTTCAAATTAATTTTTTTTTTGTTTATAAAACATTAAATATGCACCATATTAGCATTTTAAGAGAAAACCAACGAAAATTATATTTCGAAATTGGATAAAAATTGAGAAAACTGCCTCAAAAACCATTAATTTGAGGGTATAAAGTCTACTATTAATCACACTATATAATATGACCACTCATTCAAAAGGTACTAAAAGTACCTTTTATTTAAAAAAAAAATTATAAAAATATCTCAACTGGTTCAAGAGTTATGATTTTTGCAACACAAAACTATCTTTCCGTCCATTGTGCGTCGTCGATAGCCTCCAACGTCCGATATCTTTCGCTCAGGAAGGTATTCATCTCTTCCCAAGCCGGAATTTCGGATTTCGACGTAAGGGACTGTTCCCATAAGGAAAGGGTCACCCTTGGCAGTTTGCTCGCGCAGAGGAAGACTAGGAGACAATCCCAGTTGTCAGTGGATATCTGCGAATGGGCTAGCGCTGTTAAACACCCTTGAATCGTGGACTGCAACTCCTTGAGAGCATGCCCAGATTCTTGGGATATGGAACTCAAGTTGAACAGGAGCTTGAGTTGGCTGTTGACTAAAAGTCGTTTATTTTGGAACCGGTCGTGAAGGCGCTCCCCACGCCGAAGCGAACCCGTCATTTGTAAGAGGATTTGGACACGATGGCCTTTGCCTCGCCGCTTGTTTTTGTGGAGAAGGTGATAGAGCTTCTCGACCGGTGTCAGCCTAGGGTTATTAAAATAAACTGCCGTGAATAGGTCCCGGAAAGTGGGCCATCGGAGGTAGTCGCCATCGAAGATTTCAGTGTCGCAAGGAGGTAAGCGGCACCCGGATAAAATCAGCGGCTGGGAAGGCGTTTGAACAACTGGAGGTGTTGCCCTTTCGATATTTTCGCCAATCTTTGCTGCGCATGACTCATATACGGAGTAGCACTAGTCATATTTGGACTGCAGCAGAGGAAATGTGCTGAGGGATCCTTCTCGGGCAATTAGGTCAGAGCATGTTTCATATTCTCTTTCCACTTTATCCCATAAGGCTCGCACTTGTTGTAGACGGACATTTAACGTGTGTAGGGAAGGAGAACCTTGATCAGGAGTGTTGATCTTGGCTTCGAACATGCTCACGCGATCGCTGACGGCAATGAATTTGTCCAATGCAGCGGCGGCGGGCGTTGGCAACTCTGCGGATTCCATCTTTTTGCTGATAGAGCGAGTCACCCTTAGAAAATCAGTCTTGACTGTAGAGGGATTTTCGATTTTTCGCCAGTGACGACTCGCTGGACGCTTTCGTCAGCGGACGAGAAATTAAGATTTTTGGAGTAGTCTTCGAACTGGTCGATGGTAGATCTCTCCCTTTTGGAGTGGAAATCGGAGGTCTAACCTTTGGACTAGCGGACTTGGGGGCTGGCTTAGCGCGGGCGGGGGAGAGTGTGGATTAAGTCTGGTTGATTTTCCTAGCGCGGATGTCGGTTTTGTCTCCCTCTATGGGCATACTCAGTTTGTGACGTTCGGTCAAGCCTCGGGTAGGTCAGGGCTGGCCAGGATCATCCAGGACATTTATTTGATTCAGGAAAGTGGTGCTAGAAAGGGAAATTCCGACCCGAGCCCCAGTAATAACGCTGGTTTTAACCTTAATTAGGCTTACAAAATAGATATATATATGGTTTATTGATATTAGTGACAGAGTAAATATTTCCGGAGCCGGGGTTCCGACCAACAAGCGTCCGTGTCCTGCGGAAGGGGTCGCGTGTCCGGAGTCCCTGGAGGTGGCTTCCTGCCGTTCGGGTGGGATGATTGGGGATTCCGTGATGCGTCCCTGGCCTTCGGGAAGACGTGGGATGGATCAATTGAGACGAGACCGTCAATAAGGATACGTAGTGTTAATGGATGGGACGGAGCCGTCAACAGGACGAAAGCGTCAGCGGGTTTGCGAAAAAAAAGAAAAGCCGTCAACGATGTGTGAGAAATAGGACGAAGCCGTCTGCAGGACGAAGCCGTCAGCGGGGTATGCGAGAATTAGGACGAAGCCGTCAACGATATACGAGAAGTAGGACGAAGCCGTCTGCAGGACGAGAAGCCGTCAGCGATGTATGAAGTAGGACGAAGCCGTCTGCGGGACGAAGCCGTCAGCAGGATATGCGAGAATTAGGACGAAGCCGTCAACGATATACGAGAAGTAGGACGAAGCCGTCTGCAGGACGAAGCCGTCAGCGATATCTGAGAAATAGGACGAAGCCGTCTGCAGGACGAAAAGAAACCGTCAATGAAAGGTAAAATAGGAAGCCGTCTGCAGGACGAAGCCGTCGGATATGAGAGAATATAGGACGAAGCCGTCAACATATACGGAAGTAGGGAAGCCGTCTGCAGGACGAAGCCGTCAGCGATGATGAGAAGTAGGACAGAAGCCGTCTGCGGGACAAAAGCCAGCAAGAAAATAGAAAATTAGGACTAAGCCATCAACGATATACGAGAAGTAGGACGAAGCCCTACAGTTTGAACTGCTTTAAAAAAAAAGAGCAGATTTGGTTGCTTGTGTTTGTGTTTTACTTCTTGATATTAAAAAATTGTTGTTGATGATCACCCCCCTCATATTTTTTTCTTTCCTTTATAAATTAATTCTGACCCTTTTCCTTGTCTTTAAAATCCGATGCAGAAAGCTGTGTACTTCTTTGGTGGTTTTCGGCGCTGGTAGGTCTTTGATTGCCGCTACTTTTTCGGGGTCCGTTCGGATGCCCTGATCGCTCACCACGTGTCCCAGGTATTTTAGCTCCTTTTGGAAAAACTTGCATTTTTCTGGGTTGATGCGTAAGTTTGCTTGCTGTAATCTCCTGAATACCTCTGTCAGCTTTTCCAGGTGTTCTTCTTTTGTGCGTCCTATTACGATGATGTCATCTAGGTACGCGAAGGCAAATGGCTCCATTTCCGGTCCGATAACGTTATCAAGTGCTCTTTGGAAGGTTGCTGGCGCTGTGGTCAGTCCAAATGGCATTACCGTCCACTGGAACAGCCCTCGTCCCGGTACCGTAAATGCCGTGTATTGTCTACTCTTCTCCTCTACTGGGATTTGCCAATAGCCCGATTTCAAGTCTATCGTGCTTATGAATTTGGCTTCCCGTAGTTGGTCGAGGATGAAGTTCATACGCGGTACGGGGTACGCATCCTTTTCAGTCCGGTCGTTCAGCAACCTGTAATCGATGCACATTCTCCATTCGTTATTCTTTTTTCTCACTAGCACTACGGGTGCACTATATGGACTTCGTGATCGCTCTATCAAGCCCAGGCTTAGCAATTCGTCTACCTGTTCGTTGATTATTGCCTGCTGTTTGGGGTTTCGCGGGTAATACCTCTGCTTGATGGGTTTGTCGTCCTTTAGGTAGATTTTGTGTACGGCTGCGTTGCTGACTCCCTTCATGTTTTCGAATATCCGTTTGTTTTCCTCCAGAAATGCTTCGATATCTTGTTCGGACAGATCCCCTGGCGATGTTGACTCCTGTATGCCTTGTCCTTCATCTCTTCCTCCGTTGTTGAATCCCCTGATTTTCAGCTCTAGTCCGCCGCATCTGAGTACGCTTTCTGCTCCTGCCAGAAAGTCCATTCCCAAGAGGATTCCTCCCTCCACATTCGGTAGGATCATGAATGTTATTTCGAATCTCCGTCCTCCGAACTCCACGTTTGCCCTGAAGCCTCCCATCGCCTTCTGTCGCGATCCATCCGCTAGTGATATCTCCGCCTGCATTTTGTTCCACCTTCCTTCCTCTCTTAGGTCTTGGAACATGTTTCTGCTTATTGCGCTCTTTGTTGCACCGGTGTCTATTATGCCCTTGGCAATCCTACACCCTACGCCAAATGTTGCTACTATCTGGTAGCCGTCGCACATTATATCACCCGCTGCTGGACCCATTCTTCGTGCCTGAGCTGCCAGCTCTATCCGCTCAGGCCTCCGGCGTTTCCCGACCTGGTTCGACAGCATTCTGTTGTCCTGACCCCGTTTCTCCCGCACACCCAGCAGAACAGCCTTGGTGGGTTTCCGCATGTGCGTGCCGTATGTCCGGTTCCGCCGCATCGCATGCATATTTCTGACCTCACCGGCTGTGGTGCTGTTTGCCCGGTTTGTGTTTCCATTTGCTCGATCTCTTCCACCTCTTCCGCGAGCTTGAGGAATTCCGTCAGTGTTGTAAATCCGGTTCTTCTTGCATATAGCTTCAGTTTGCTTCTGCAATTTTTGTATACCCAGTCTAGTTTTTCTGATTCCGATAGCTTCGTGAATCTCATGAGCTTTCTTAGGTTCATCGCATATTCCCTTACTGGCTCGTTTTCCCTTTGTCTTAGCTGCGCTATCTGGGTTTCTAACTGCTCTCCGTACCGGGGCGGTAGGAAGTACTCCAGCAGTTCTGTTCGGACTTGTGCCCATGATGTGATCCTTGTTGGCGTCGTGTTCCACCAATCTATTGCGATCCCTTCCAGTATGAATGGCATTGTCTGGACCAGCTGATCGAGATGGAGTCCGTATCCATTTGCCCATTGCTCCATTTTTTCTAGGAATTCTAGTGGGTTGGATGTTCCCTGGTACCTGATGTCCCAGTTTCGTACCCTGTCGATAATCCCTGTCTCCTTCTTTCCCTCCATCTTTGTTTCTATTTCGTTGTCCATCCTTGTTTTTTCCTCCGTTACAATGATCTCTGGTATTCTAGCAGGGCTTTTCCTCCCTCCTGTATTTTTCTGCCAGCAGTGTCAGTTTCTTTCTTACTGTTTCTGCGTGGTCCGTCCTTTTCGAGAAAGCGGCCAATGTTTTCCGTAATTCCTCGTTCTTTCCTGATGAATCCAATCCAAATTCACTTGTGTATTCTATCAGTTCGGGTTTTGTTGCCATATATACCCAACTGGACATTACTTTCTCGGCGTCGGCTCCTTCTAAACACCACTTAATCTGCTCGGGCGCCACCTGTGACGTTCAGTCAAGCCTCGGGTAGGTCAGGGCTGGCCAGGATCATCCAGGACATTTATTTGATTCAGGAAAGTGGTGCTAGAAAGGGAAATTCCGACCCGAGCCCCAGTAATAACGCTGGTTTTAACCTTAATTAGGCTTACAATATATATATATGGTTTATTGATATTAGTGACAGAGTAAATATTTCCGGAGCCGGGGTTCCGACCAACAAGCGTCCGTGTCCTGCGGAAGGGGTCGCGTGTCCGGGGTCCGTGTAGGTGGCTTCCTGCCGTTCGGGTGGGATGATTGGGGATTCCGTGATGCGTCCCTGGCCTTCGGGAAGACGTGGGATGGATCAATTGAGACGAGACCGTCAATAAGGATACGTAGTGTTAATGGATAGGGACGGAGCCGTCAGCAGGACGAAGCCGTCAGCGGGTTTGCGAGAATTAGGACGAAGCCGTCAACGATGTATGAGAAATAGGACGAAGCCGTCTGCAGGACGAAGCCGTCAGCAAGGTATGCGAGAATTAGGACGAAGCCGTCAACGATATATGAGAAATAGGACGAAGCCGTCTGCAGGACGAAGCCGTCAGCGATGTATGAGAAATAGGACGAAGCCGTCTGCGGGACGAAGCCGTCAGCAAGATATACGAGAATTAGGACGAAGCCGTCAACGATATACGAGAAGTAGGACGAAGCCGTCTGCAGGACGAAGCCGTCAGCGATATCTGAGAAATAGGATGAAGCCGTCTGCAGGACGAAGCCGTCAGCGATGTGTGAGAAATAGGACGAAGCCGTCTGCAGGACAGAAGCCGTCAGCGAGGTATACGAGAATTAGGACGAAGCCGTCAACGATATACGAGAAGTAGGACAGAAGCCGTCTGCAGGACGAAGCCGTCAGCGATGTATAAGAAAAGTAGGACGAAGCCGTCTGCGGGACGAAGCCGTCAGCAAGATATGCGAGAATTAGGACGAAGCCGTCAACGATATACGAGAAATAGGACGAAGCCGTCTGCTGAGAAATAGGACGAAGCCGTCGTCTGCGGGACAAAAATTAGGACGAAGCCGTCAACGATATACGAGAAATAGGACGAAGCCGTCTGCAGGACGAAGCCGTCAGCGATATATGAGAAATAGGACGAAGCCGTCTGCAGGACGAAGCCGTCAGCGAGTGAAATAGGACGAAGCCGTCTGCAGGACGAAGCCGTCAGCAAGATATGAGAGAATTAGGACGAAGCCGTCAACGATATATCGAGAAGTAGGACGAAGCCGTCTGAGGAGAGTCAGAACGGATATACGAGAAATAGGACGAAGCCGTCTGCAGGACGAAAGCCGTCAAGCGATGTATGAGAAATAGGACGGACGGAGCCGTCAGCGAGTGGGATACGAGAAATAGGACGAAGCCGTCTGCAGGACGAAGCCGTCAGCAAGGTATAAGAAAAAGAAGACGAAGCCGTCAGCGGATTTGAAAATAGGACGAAGCCGTCTGCGGGACGAAGCCGTCAGCGAGGTAGCGAGAAATAGGACGGAGCCGTCTGCAGGACGAAGCCGTCAGCGAGGTATGAGAAAATAGGACGGAGCCGTCTGCAGGACGGCCGTCGGCAAAGAAAAACAAAAATAGAAAAAAGGCGGGAACGGTAAACACAAGACTTAGTATGGCAAATATATAGACTTAGTATGGAGGAATAGGACGAAGCCGTCAACCAATACCTAGGTTAGTTAAGTCTTACTCCTTTGTTACCGCTGTTCCAGTTCCTTGGTTGCTGCTTGCTGCTGCGCGCTAGGTGACTTCCACCTTGGTCGACTCCGACCACCGAATGATAGCTCTGAGGCTAGCGGCCGGCTTTATATAGCGCTTGGCGGGTTTTAGTGTGCCTGCACGGGCCGTGGATTTGCCCGAATAGTGTGGCAGCTGCCTGGGAATTTGCCCGACTTAGTGTGGCCAGTGCCTTTGTTTGTTGGGGCGGGCGCGCGCACCGTGTTTGAATTTGAATGTCTTTATCGTTGGGTGGTTGTTTGTGGGCGTGGGTTAGCTATTTACAGTTGTTATTATTTAGTTACTTATTTTACTTATTATTTATTTACAGTCCGAGTTGTTTATTATTTATTTAGCTTATTCTTATTATTTTATATACAGTTTGTATTATTATTTATTGAGTTTAGTTGTTATTATTATTTATATACAGTTTTCTATTATTTATTTATTTAGTTTGTTTATTATTATTATTTATTTATTCCTTTGTGCGCCCCGCGTCACAAGTTATACCCTCGGAAAAATGACGGCACGGAGGCCTGCACGCCAAGAAAAGTGAAAGAGGGAAACGACCAAACAAACACTTCGGTTCTGAATGGGCAATCAAAAACCCCGAATTCGAATGGAATAGTAGAATTGGAAACTTGAAAAAATGGATTCCGAAAAGAAATCACCGAAAATAGCTAAAAATTTCCCAAAGGAACCAAAAGATCTGGAAAATAGCAAGACCTAGCTATCACAAAAAAATAAATAAATGGGATATGCAAAACCCTCGCAGCGGTCGAACGCTAAGTGCGGAAATGAGGGCTCGCAGCTCGCTTTATATAGTGCTTGGCGAGACTTTCGTGTGCCCGCCGTTGGTGTGGAATCTGCCTTTTTATCGGGATTGCGATTTATCGATTGGCGCGCGCGCGTAAATATTTCAAATCGAATTTAGGAACTCGCCGACCAGTGGAGAAATGCGAAACATAAACATAAAACACGCCAAAAAAAAGCCTAGCTGGAATAGCTAATAAATTCGGGGGGAATTATTAAATAATTATTGAAAATTATTTAGGTTTTTTGGGTGGTGTGGAAACGGACAAAAATTTAAAAGTAAACAAATTCTGTTGAAAACAAATCCGCCAAAAATTGATACGAAAAAATAGCTAAAAATGGCAAGGAACAATACGGAAAATTTGGCGGTAATTAATAATTATTTGAAAATTTCGCTTTAGTGTTTAGGAACCCCAAAATATTTCGTTTAAAATTTCTGTGGGAAAAAACCCGCTAAAAATTTCCAAAAAGTAGCTAGATAAATAATTATTTGCAACTGTCGGTTTAGTATTTCCGAAACCCGACAAATATTTAAAATTTTTGTGGGAAAACCCGCCAACACTCTCTGGAGTAGCTATAAAATAACCAAGGAATTTGGCTATAAACAGTTGTGAATTGTTTGGAATTTATTTGTAAACCTTAAAAATTTTTGTTCTCGGAAATATTTTTGTTTCGAGTGGAGGGTATTTTCTCGTCGGCACTGTATCGCCGCTCTTGCCAGTGCAGTCTGTATGTGTGCCGAATAGCTTGCACCTGCTGTCTGAACAAGAGGAGAAAGAGGAGACGAGAGAACTCGAACTTAGGCGAGTCTATGTATGTACATAGGTATGGAAATATGTATGTATGTATGAAGCTGTATAGCGGAAAGCTGGCAAATATATTTATATGAAGGCGGGCAAGCTGGAGTTTGGCGCTCCGCTGCACACTGGTTCCTGTTGTATGGGGAGGGCGGCCAAAAATACTTCTAGTTGAGGTAGAGGCTTGAAACTTACCACAAAATTTTTTTAAACTTATAATAAGATCATGTATAAAAATCAAGTGGATCGGACCACTATATCATATAGCTGTCATATGAACGATCGGTTGTGATAACAAAAAAAATAGACCAAAATAAAAAAATTGGTAGATTTTCTGTTTGAAACATTCATTTTATAATTATTAGATTAAAATTAAAATTTTGTGGGAAGGGGCGTGGTTCATTCTCAGTACGCCCACATACAGTAAGTAATTTGGTGTAATTTTATAATGTAATTCAACTATTATATGAAAATAACAAAAATAATAATAATCGTGTAAAGACACAGAGAAAAAAAAATATTAAATTTAATTTTAACTCAATAAGAACACAAAACAAGAAAGACGAAAACACAGAGAAAGCACAACAAGACAAAGCAGCCGCTTCGCAGTGAAAATTTAACCTAAAAAAGGCTTTATTGTTTTGTAGAATATGCACACATCTGCAAATATCTGCAGCTAAAATACACTCTTTTATTACCTTAAGACACTCACAAATACACTGAAAAAAAGCAGAATGGGGGAATCGCGGGGGAACACATCTAAAACTTTAATTAAACATAAAAAAGACGCACACAAAATGTACAAAAACAGGGTAAACTAAAACAATAATTTTAAAGCAACTACAACACAAATTAGTATTTTTCAATTTAAGAACACAAAGTAAATACCTTCAACTTTAAAATCCATTTTAAATAACACAAATTCATAAAATGTTCTTAGCGACAGAACTGATTGAAGTAGGCTTTAGCTGTGAAAATTTTTTAATGCGTGCAGCTGAGCTGTCAATGTTCACACTTTCAATGATTTTTTAGAGGGTCCCGTTAGATTTCCAGAAAAACGGGTTTCCATTAAAAAGTTCGGACATTTTAGAGAGGGTTTGTGTACTTTTTGTAATTTTATTTTTGCACGCATTTTTTGAATTTTGGCCTATGGAGGGAACCACTGTGCGCTGCAAATATGTATGTATGAAGCTGTAAAGCGGAAAGCTGGCAAATATGTATGTCTGAAGAGCGGAATAAAAACTCAATATTTGTTTGTGTGATTTTTGTATGTCGAATAAAATATATATTTTATTTATTTCTGGAGCGAAGGGTTAAAAAAATGGGATGTTTTATTTATTTTTTATTAGTTGTATATTTTACACAAAATAGGTTAAGTGGCTCGATAATTTTTTGGTGGGGTATAAATTTTATTTTTGTATGTATATTTTATGTATGTATAGTATTATGTATATGGGGCGTTCCACGCAAAATTTGCCACCAAAATTTTTTTTTCCTTCTTATATTTTTTTTCGGTTTATTACTTGAAAATATTCGACACGTATTTTTTTATTTCAATCTGATACTTGGAATTTTCGAGAAATAATTTTCTAAAGTTTCCCGTTTTTAAAAAAGATACTTTTTTCAACCGCATATACTGAGAAAACTAATAAAGATACAACAATTTGTCCAAGACATGAAACGTGCGCCGTTTCCTTAGCTTTTTTTTAATGAAAAAAAATTAAAATGTAACAAAAAATTTAAAAAATTTCAAATTTGGACATAATTTTTTTTTAATTTTTTATTTTTAAAAGGTAGCCTTAGTGCTTGTTTAAATTCTGATTAAATTTCAGAGTGGAGAAATGAATACTTTCGGAGCAGTGAATTTTTGAATCACCGCTCGCGTGGTTGGAGCGTACCCATCATTTCCCATCAATTTTAAGTGATTTCGTATCTTTTTAAGGCTCCGACCACGCGAGCGTTGATTCAAAAATTCACTGCTCCGAAAGTATTTATCTTGTATCTTTATTAGTTTTCTCAGTATATGCGGTTGAAAAAAGTATCTTTTTTTTAAAACGGGAAACTTTAGAAAATTATTTCTCGAAAATTCCAAGTATCAGATTGAAATAAAAAAATACGTATCGAATATTTTCAAGTAATAAACCGAAAAAAAATATAAGAAGAAAAAAAAAATTTTGGTGGCAAATTTTGCGTGGAACGCCCCATATATATTATGTATGTAGTTTAAATATATTTAAAAATAATTTTTGTGTTGCGGATATTTATTTGTTCGTATAAGTCGGACTGTGTATTTATGTATTTATTTATTTTTAAATATGTATTGCAGTTTCTGCGGATGAATTTGAGAATTTTATATTTATTAAATTTTGTGCACTTTTTGGAACTTAACTTTTGTGTGTATGTATTTGGGATATTTATTTTTTATTGAAGACACAACAGCAGTTTAATGACGGACGATATATGTGAGAATGCGGATGTACATATGTGCATATGCAATATATATATGTATGTATATACTCGCTTGGACACCAGCGGATCGCAGTGAGCCGAATTAGGTGGCCGATATTGGCAAATCACTTATGTATGCACTTTAAAAAATATATTAGGAAAAATTCACTGCGGCTGGGCGAATGTACATAGGTTACTATGTATGTATATATATATCACTTGCACTTTTCACTTTGAAATCGGTCTCGGATGGACGGAAAGAATTAGAAAAAACGCCTTTGGAAAAAGAGTATGGCGACCACGGACGGACTAGAAATAGAAAAGCCGTACTTATCTTTGGATTTTTTCCGCTGGGGGCGCTGGTGGATCAGGATAGATCCGGCTCGAAGGACCATGAAATGGAGTGGGCGGATTATTGCCAAAGGTCTTGTACGGCCGCTGGAGGAGGTCGTGGTCGCTGGGTAGTTGAAGTGCTGCTGTTGTTGCTGTTGTTGGGGGCCCGCAGTAATAAGGCGTCGAGGATCAGCTTCGTTTTCAGACTTCACTTTATTCACAGAGTTTTAATACTAACTTAGAACTAACAATAGGAATGCCGCTAGCCCGCGGAGTGGTGAAAAAGCCGGATGGAAGAGAGGGAGAGCGCGAGGAGAGACAGAGCAGAGCTGCAGCGAAAGCTTTTGCGCCGCTCACACTGCCGCTCAGCAATTCGCGCCCTTCTGGCGTGAACAACATTTTTAATTATTATTTATTTATATTATTTATTTGAGAGGGCCGGCCCGGCCCCTTCACAATAATATTAGTCAGACATTTGCAATGCAGTAAAGGAGCCTTTTCCGATTCTACAAAGTATATATGGGGCGTTGCACGGAAAATTAGCCACAAAAATTTTTTTTTCCTTGTTATATTTTTTTTTTCAGTTTAATACTTTAAAATATTCGATAAGTATTTTTTATTTTAATCTGATACTTGGAATTTTCGAGAAGTTTCCCGTTTTTAAAAAAGATACTTTTTTCAACTGCATATACTGAGAAAACTAATGAAGATACAAAAATTTGTCCAAGACATGAAACTTTCCTTAGCTTTCCAATCGAATATTTTCAAGTAATAAAAAAAAAATATAAGAAAGAAAAAAATTTTTGGTACGCCCCATATACATATGTTCTTGATCAGCATCATAATCTAGCCATGTCCGTCGGGCCGTCCGTTTCTACGCAAACTAGTCCCTCAGTTTTGAAGCTGTCTGAATGAATTTTGTCACATAGTCTACCCCTATGCCCAGTTCGAATTTATTTTTGAGTCCTGTCTTAGACGCAAGCTCTCTTTGGCTAGATCTTCAACGTGTAGAGCCAGTATATGCACCGGGTCCCGACAGAATACCGGGCTGTGTACTCAGGTATTGCGCCGAGGCTCTGTGTAACCCCCTTCTCAAACTATTTACCATATCTTTAGAAACATCAGAATTTCCCCTAATTTGGAAGGAATCATTTATTATTCCTCTCCACAAAAAAAGGTAGCAAGTCGGATGCTGGTAACTAAAGAGAAATCTCTAAGTTGTCGCCAATTCCAAAACTCTTTGTGAATGTAATCACTCCTCACTTGTCATCATGGATTTATAAGCGAAGATCGACCACTACAAATCTTTTAAGACTTTTGACTCGGTTAATCACTTTCTTCTTGTAAGGAAGTTCGATTTAATAGGGTGTGGTGATGATTTTCCTACTTGGATTCAGAGTTATTTGAGTTACAGGACTCAAAAGGTTCTGTTTAAGAATGCTCTTTCCAACTCCCTCAGTGTTACATCTGGCGTCTCACAAGGCAGCCATCTTGCCCCATTTTCATTGTTTATCTATGACTTTTTGACGATGTTAAACTATGCCTGGAGTATAAGGTCAGCTCATGCCATTCAGACTTACAATCGGATCTTAACCACTTTCATGCATGGTGTCACGCTAACGTATTACATTTCAACAGCAAATTAATGACATTTTTACGTGTCATTCCCCAGTATGCAACATATATTCTTAATTAATGCTTTTTAGACAGAATAACTCTTGTTGACGATCTAGGTGTCCGTCTAGATTCTAAACTTTCGTTTTCAGAACATATTTTTTGCGTGGTTAACAAGGCCAAAGGCATGCTTGGATTTATTAATAGGTGGTCGAAAGAATTCGATTCTCCTTATGTAACTAAGACTCTTTTTATTTCTTTAGTTCGTCCTATTTTGGAGTATGGTTCTTGCGTTTGGAGTCCTCAATTTGGAGTTTTATTAACCGCATTGAATTTGTTCAAAATAAACTTTCTGCTTTTCGCCCCGGGATGCCTAGCTAAGATTACCGTCTTATTCTAGTAGACTTCTATTAATTAACCTACCTTCCCTAGCTAACCGTAGAACGATGCTTGGTGTCGTCTTTCTGCACAAGCTTATTTAAAGTGCCGTGGAAAGCCTCTACTAGCTAGGACAGCTCAACTTCCACCTTCTCACGAGTCTGCGCCCCTCGGTCGGTTGGGCGGGAGGTGGGCGTGAGACCCGCGCGAAAAAAAAAATCTATATATGTATATGGGGAAATTGGGGGAAGGCATACAAGGTAAAGCTACTGACTGTGTTCAACTTGGTGGGCACCAGTGTGATCCTTGTCCCTGCCTTCTTCAAGTCGACGCACTACCTCCACGCGGTTTTCCCTGGATTGTAACTTAGCATCCGCTGAGTTATAAACCAATGTGCACGGCGGGATCCTGATCCTTAAATTAGGTTTTGGCGTAGGACTTGATATCCACCCAAGGAAAAACCACATCAGTGAAGAATGCAAGAGGAGCCTCGGATAGATACCCGAAAAACGTTGACGACCATGGAAAATTCAAAAAGGATAATGATCTGAGAGTATGCACTTGGAATGTACGCACATTGTACAGGCCTGGTGCCACTCAACAACTAGTGGATACTCTCAGCAATTTGAAGGCTGACATTACAGCTATCCAGGAAATGCGATGGAACGGAAAGGGAAGCATGAAGAAAAGGAATTGTGACATATACTACAGCTGTCATACAGATAGGCGCGAGTTTGGTTGTGGATTCGTCGTAGGAGCCAGGATACGGCACCGAGTCACACAGTTTACACCTGTAAACGAGAGACTTGCGACGATCCGAATAGCTGCCAGATTCTTCAACATCAGCCTTATCTGTGCGCACGCACCAACGGAGGAGAAGGACGACGCCATCAAGGATGCTTTCTATACAGAACTCGACCGAGTGTATAGCCGCTGCCCGTCACATGACATTAAGATCCTCCTCGGAGATTTTAATGCCAAAATCGGACGGGAAAGCATCTTTGGAGCAACCGTTGGACAGCATAGTCTACATGAGTCTACCTCTGCAAACGGGCTTAGACTTATAGGTTTTGCTGCTGCGCACAATATGATAGTTAGTAGTACAAGATTCCGTCATCTCAACATCCACAAAGCAACCTGGCTGTCACCTGATCGTCTGACTTGCAACCAGATTGATCATGTTGTGATCGATGCAAGACATGCGTCTAGCATACTTGACTCTGACCACTACCTTGTTGCAGCCAAGGTCCGCGCACGGTTGTGTGTAGCGAAATTCGCATCGGTATGCCAAGAAAGCTTGACATCGAAAAGCTGCAATCACAACAGCACAGGGATGCCTTCTCCGCTCGACTCTCAGGCCGACTTGGCCAGCACCCTCCAATGCCTATAAATACGTCAGATATGTGGACGTGCATATCTACCGCCATAAATGCTTCTGCTGTGGAAATCCTTGGATTCCAACGTCCCCCAAAACGGAATTCATGGTATGATCAGGAGTGTCGGGAAGCGACTGCTGCAAAGAACGCTGCATACAGGCGGACGCTGCAAGCAGGAGCCACACGAGCAGTGGTGGATATTTATAGGACGCGGAGAAGAAATGAGAAGCGCCTTTTCACGAGGAAGAAGCAGGAGATGGAAAGGCTTGAGTGTGAGAAGTTGGAGAATAGCAGGAGCAGGAATGATGCCCGCGACTTTTACCGGAGGGTCAAACGCATGACTCAAGGGTATAAGTCTGGATCGCTTGCCTGCAGGAGGGATGATGGAAATCTTGTCACGGATGCAGAGACAGTACTGAGGTTATGGAGGGATCACTTTGAAAGTCTTTTGGCTGGAGACAACCAAGAGTCTGATGAAGAAGATCTACTAACCCCAATCAGAGAGGATGGTGTTGAAGTTCCCACCCCTAGCTATACGGAAGTCGAAGTCGCCATAAGACGACTTAAAAACAATAAAGCCGCGGGAGCGGACGGGCTACCGGCTGAACTGTTTAAGGCTGGAGGCGATGAGTTGGTAAGGAGCATGCACCAGCTCATTTGCTACGTATGGCTAGCGGAAAGCATGCCCAATGATTGGAATCTGAGTATGATCTGTCCCATTCTGAAGAAGGGTGATGCAACACAACGCACCAATTATCGTGGCATCAGTCTTCTTCCCGTAGCATACAAAGTTCTCACGAGCGTTATGTGTGAGAGGGTTAAGCCATATGCTGAAGCATTGATCGGACCGTATCAATGCGGCTTTCGCCCTGGTCGGTCCACAGTCGACCAGATCTTCACATTACGCCAGATCCTGGAGAAAGCGTATGAGAACCAAATCGACACCTACCACCTGTTTGTCGATTTTAAAGCTGCTTTCGATAGTCCACGGCGAGGACGCCTGTACGCCACCATGTCTGAGCTTGGTATTCCTGCAAAGCTAGTACGGCTTTGTAGTATGACATTGAGCAACACCATCAGCTCTGTCAAGGTAGGAAATGACCATTCCGAAACCTTCAGTACCAGGCGGGGTCTCAGACAAGGCGACTCGCTGTCTTGTGTGCTCTTCAATCTGCTAATGGAGAGTGTCATAAGGAAAGCTGGAGTGCATCGAGGGGGCACAATACTGGGACAGAAATGTGTCTAGCTCCTTGGCTACGCTGATGATATTGACATCATTGGTCGTACCAAGCGTGATGTGACGGCGGCTTTTGGAGCTATTGAAAGAGAATCGGCTAGAGTTGGTCTTGCAGTGAATATGGGCAAAACAAAGTTTATGGTGTGCAGTAACCGAGAGACGAGGCGACTTGACTCTCATCTTACTGCTGGAGACTATGACTTTGAGTCGGTCAAGGACTTTGTCTATCTAGGAACTGCAGTGACCAACAACAACGATGTCAGCCTGGAGATCAAGCGGAGGATCACACTTGCCAACAGAAGCTACTTTGGGCTCAGTAGGCAAATGAACAGCAGAGCCCTCCCTCGAAAGACGAAGTTAACACTTTACAAGACACTCATCATCCCAGTGCTTCTATATGGTGCGGAAGCCTGGACAGTGACGCAGTCAGATGCAGCTGCTCTTGGTGTCTTCGAGAGAAAAATCCTTCGCAAGATCTTCGGACCTGTTTGCGTTGGCGGAACCTACCGTATCAGGTGAAACGATGAGCTGTATGAGCTATATGGCGATGTGGACATAGTCAAGCGAATTAATATTCAGCGACTTCGCTGGCTTGGCCACATAGCTCGTATGGAAGGAACAACTCCAGCTCGATCCGTTTTCGATGCGGTAGTTGGCGGACAACGTAGGAGAGGAAGACCACGCGCACGTTGGAGAGACCAGATGGACGCAATTCTGGCGACGCTTGGGATCGCCAACTGGCGGAGTCGCGCGCAGGACAGAGGAGCGTGGAGGCAAATCGTGCATCAGGCTGTACCCCGTTAGGGGTGTTTATGCCATATATATAAACGATCGTGGTCAAAACTCGGGGAAGCAGCCCAGACGATGACCAAACCAGGAAGGTTTTCTTGTGTGTTTGGTGTAATTGGCAAGGAATCATCTGCTCCCTTATGGCCAAACGCTCAATTCGGCCCTCTACCGCCAACAACTGGACCGCTTGAAAGTAGCACTCATCCAGAAGTGGCCATATTTGATAAACAGAGGCCGAATTGTGTTCCATCAGGACAACGTCAGGCCACACACATCTTTGGTGACGCGCCAGGAGCTTCGGGAGCTCGGATGGGAGGTCCTAATGCACCCACCTTATAGTCCGGACCTGACACCAAATGATTACTACCTTTTTCTGTCCATGGCGAACGCGCTTAAAGGTGAAAAGTTGGATTCAAGAGAGGCCTGTGAAAATTGGCTCTCCGAGTTTTTTGCCAATAGGGACGCGGCCTTTTACGAGACGGGTATAATGAAGTTGACATCTCGTTGGCAACAAATTTACGAACAAAACGGCGCATATATCACTTAAATCGGACAGATGTACACAAAGTTATCATCTTTTGAAAAATCAATTAAAAAACGAACGAACTTTTTACTTGACCTTATATATATATATGTATATGCCCTCACTATTACATAATTCGGAACGGGCCGGATCGGACAACTATATCATATAGCTGCCATAGGAACGTTCGGAAAATTTGGAGGAAAATAATTATAACTGTTTGTAGGGGGGCGCTCGTTCTCCAAAGATTCGGTAGGCTGACAGAAAATTCACAAGGATGACTTCATCAAGGAGATTTAGAAGCACCATGAGGGTCATGGTGTGTGTATCCTGATGCAAGGTGACTGACGTAACCAGAGCCCGTGTCACCTCGGTGGTGGATCCGTCAGCCAACAGGATTCTCCATTTGGCGGCGTGACCAACTTTTCTGGCGGCTCTTTCGCTGATGAAGCTTTGTGAGGCCCCAGTGTCGAGGGTGGCGAGGAACGGCTGGCCCATGATCGTTACCGTTGCCACGATGCGCCCCTCTTCTAATAGTAGGGTTGTAGCTAGTTGTGGGGTATTCGGGGCTCGGTCCTCGCTGCTTCCCCCAGCGGGCGAGAACCCTGCCCGTTTCCCGATCCCGGCGGACGACAGCAGCTGTTGGTTCGAACTCCTTGGGTTCCTGTTTCCCTCGCTGGAAAGATCCCTAACATTCCACTCGGACGACGGAAGATCTCCTAGCTCCTTTATACAGTCCTGAATTGGACCCACATGGTCACTTCGAGTGAGGAAGGACCCTAAGCGGCTGCGCAGCTCCTCCACGGTTCCACTTTGGGATAATCCAAACTCCGCAGCAAGGGTCATGAGCTCGTCCTTGCGGCGGTAGGCAATCCAACGCACTCCCATGGCGATGTGAGTAATCCCTCGGATGTTCTTGAAATCTCGTTAAAAGGGTCTTTTACTTACGAGGCCGAAATTTTGGCCTATTTTCAGAAATTAATTGTTAGAAAACTGTAAAAGATAATGAGATCATTTTTATTGTTTTACTTTTGTACATCTGTAATCTTAACACTTTAAAAATTTGAAGACTACAAATAACTAATCATTCTTTCTTTATATGGGGTCAAAGTGGGGTCATCAAAATTTGAGGGGTCTTTTTTCTGGTATCATAACTACCTTTATACTTGCATGAAATGAGAAAAATTAATTTTATTTATTTTCAGTTTTACGTTGGCTATGCTTCTCCGAGTTCGTTTTTTTTTTAATATAAATTTTTTTGTAAAAAGTTCCATTTTCAACCATGTTTATTCACCTGTTGGAGGGTGTAGGTTAGGTTAGATTAGGGCGGTGATGGCCGGCTCAGGGAGCCGGACCATCAACTTGAGCCTGAGGAGGCTCTTTGTGGTGCCGCATAGGCTTAGGTCCCCGTCCGATGCAGGTACTCATGGGCCGATGACCAGTGCTACGTAAGAGAGGACCAACCCGATCCTTGAATGAAACGGATTATCTGCCTCGGTGATGTCTCGCATAGCTCTGCGAGATTCACAAGGGTGGGGAAGCCCTGGTACTAGCAGTCTTCGTCTGCTTAGGGCCGGAAAGTGGCAGAGGAGGTGGAGAACGGTCTCCCCTTCCTCCTCATCCCTACAGCTTCTACAGAAGTCATTATGGTGCACCGACAGCCTGGACGCAAGTGTTCCAAGCAGCCAGTAACCAGTAAGAGCCCTAACGGCCAGGGCGCAGCTTTCCCTGCTTAGTGACACTAGCTCCTTTGAGCGTTTCGCTGAACGGCGTGGCCAGATCATTCTAAAGTGGCGGCAGGTTATGAGGTTTTCCCAATTCCTGTCCGCGAGGAGGTGGAAGTACTCCCTACAGAGTAGTCTGCGAGTGGCCAAGGGCATGTCAACTGACTCCCTCTCCGGCTGAAGAGGGGAGGTTGTACCCTGCCTGGCTCATCGGCAGCGCAGTTGCCCTCGATGTCCCTATGTCCTGGGACCCAAATGAGGTGGAGGTCGTACTGCTCCGCCATCTCGTGAAGAGATCTGCGGCAGTCGTTGATGGTCTTCGAGTTGGAAGAAATAGATTCGAGTGACTTCAGGGCGGCCTGACTGTCAGAGAAAATGCATAAGGGAGCTCTGCCCCTAGTTGGGGGGAGCTGATCAAGGGCTTCTTTGATGGCGTAAACTTCCGCCTGAAAGACGCTGCAGTAGTCGGGTAGCCTAAAGGAGATGTTTAATCCTAGGTGTTCAGAGTATATACCTCCTCCCACCCGGCCGTCCAGTTTTGAGCCATCCGTGTAGATGTGAAGGAACCCTAGGGGTCCAGGGGGTCCTAGGTTCCATTCCGTTCTGTCGGGGATGTAAACCTGGAAGGGAGTGATGGGGTGTTCAGTGGGGACACAGTAGTCAGTGTTTCCCTCAGTAAGGTGTGGAGCAGAGCCGACGTTCGTGTGTCCGAAACTCAGTCTTCTCCACAGACCCGCGCCCTTTAGCCTTAATGCCGAGAGTGACGCGGTCATCTCTCCCATTAGTTCAATTGGGAGGATATCCAGGAGAACGTCCAAGGCGTCTCCCGGAGTTGTGCGCAGGCTGCCTGTCATACAGATCTCCGCCATGCGCTGAATTTTTCTTAACTTGCCCAGGCAGGTAGACCGCTTTATACCTGGCCACCAGATTGCCACTCTGTAAAGGAGTATCGGGCGAATGATAGCCGTGTACAGCCAACGGACTATTTTTGGGGTCATTCCCCATTTTGCCCGATAGCCTTGCGGCAGGTGTAGAGCGCGATTGTGGCCTTTTTGGCCCTCTCGTCCGTGTTAAGGGACCAATCGAGCTTCCTGTCCAGGATAAGACCTAGATACTTGGCCTGATTTTAAGGGTGAGAGGTACCCCGCAGAGTTTAGGGGGTATCATTTTGGGGATTTTGTACTTCCTGGTAAAAAGGACTAGTTCAGTCTTGGCCCAGACCAGACTTTGCGGTCCAGTCCGTCAGAAACCGAAGGCTTTCGCTCATCCTGTCACAGAGTGTCTGCGGGAAATTTTCCCGTGAACGACAAGGCGACATTATCCTCGTTGGCCACGACACGACAGCCTCCCTCTTCTATGCCCTGGAGCAGTTCATTGACCGCCACATTCCATAGGAGAGGGGAGAGGACTCCGCCCTGAGGTGTGCCTCTGTTGACTTGTTGCCTCCACCGTTCTGCTGCGCAAGATCCGGTCAATGAGACCCACCGAGTGTTGATCAATCCCCAGCTTAGTCAGTGCTGATGTGATTGAGCCTGGAAGGATGTTGTTGAAAGCGCCCTCTATATCCAAGAAGGCGACGAGTGTGAACTCCTTTTCGTGGAGCGATTTTTCTATGATGGTGGTAAGCGAATGGAGTGCTGTCTCTGTCGACCTGCCCCTCCTGTACGCGTGTTGAGATCCTGATAAGGATGATTGGGGAATATTGGTCCTAAGATGCAGACTGATGAGTCTCTCCAGCATCTTGAGTAGAAACGAGGAGAGGCTTATCGGCCTATAATCCTTAGGCGTGCAATGCGATGGTTTTCCTGCCTTGGGGATGAATACGACTTTTGAGCGGAGCCATCCGTTCGGAATGACCCCTGTATCGAGAATGATCGAGAAGTGGATAGCTCGGCTGCGTAGCTGAGCTGTGCAGGTATGATGGCGTCCTCCCCAGGGGATTTATATGGGCTGAAGCTGTTAATTGCCCATTTAATGTTCCTATCAGTAAGGAGGTATCCCATTTCGGACGGACCCCGCCGTGTCGGGGGGTTAGGTGGGCTGCTCTGGGAAGAGCTAGCGGGGAAGTGGGCATCCAAGAGAACCCCGAGGGTTTCTTCACTGGATGTCGTCCAGCTGTCGTCAGGACACTTGACGAAGCCCGGGTTGGAGGGCGTCGACGAGAGGACTTTCCTCAGCCTAGACGCCTCAGAGTAGTCCTGGATTCCTGAGCAAAAGTCGGACCAGGCCCTTCTTTTGGCCTTTCTTAATTCCCTGTTGTACAGGGACAAGTTCATTTTATAGAGACACCAAGATGCGTCCGTGTTGGCGCTCTTGGCTGTATTGAAGGACTGCCTCGTGGTCTTCTTGAGGCAGCTTAATTCCTTACACCACCATGGTGGCTTCTTCCCAGTCTTCCCCCCATTCTTGCTACGGGGGCAGGACCTATCTAGAGCCGTGCTACAAGCATCGGTGAAAGTTTCAACGAGACGCTCCAGCCCCTCTGGACAGAAGTCCGAGAGGGTTGGGGCTGGAGGGGGCTTTAGGATCTTGCTCAGCTGGGATCTGTATTTCCCCCAATCAGTCCTCCTGGGGTTCCGGAAGGTGACTGGGTTGAACCTATCGAAACCTAGCGCGAATTGGATATATCTATGATCAGAGAATGAGTGCTTCTCCAGCACTCTCCAAGACTTAAGGGACTCAGAGAGAAGGGTGATATCAAGTACCTCCCTTCGGTTTTTGATAATAAAGGTGGGTTCGTTTCCCGAATTGCCCACCAGTAGATTAGATGAAAGGATAAAATCAAAAAGAGACTCACCCCTATGGTTGGTGTCAGTGCTGCCCCACTGATGGTGATGGGCATTTGCGTCGCACCCGATGATGAGGTCCAGGCCCAGCTTTTTACTGTCCTCGGTGACTCTTCTCAGGGTTGGGGGGATGGGGTCCTGGTCGTGCCCCAGGTATGCGGAGCATATCCGGAGGGATCCATTTGGTCCCTCTAGACATGCAGTTACTGTGTCTTCATTGGTGAAATTTGGAAGCATGAAAAGAGTTAAATCTTTCCTGGCGAGGATGCAGGCATACAGCCTATAGTCGGCTGCCCTCAGCCCTAGGATTCTGTCGTCACAGACCCAGGACTCCTGGATGAGGACAGCGTCGATACCACCTTCCGCCAGGTGGACAAGTAGGGCAGCGGAAGCTGCTTTACTGCGGTGGAGGTTTATTTGCAGGAACGTCAGAGACATTCTGCGTCTTAACCTCTACCACAGTGATGTCGGCGTCCGAGGTTGGTTCGTCTAACCCGTCCTCCCCCTCGGACATCCCGACGTCGCGCAAGCCCCTGGCGAGCTCGCTCTCCTCGGAGACGTACCCCTCCAGGATGTCCTCCTCGTCGGACAATCCTTCGGGCGCCTCCTCGATGCGAGGTCCCTCTATTTCAGGGTCCTCCTCCTTAAGGCTCGCCTTCGCGTCTGCCTTGTAGATGCGGACGGCTATGCTCTCGAAGCCGTACCTGAGCGCCCCCCCGTTTTTCTTCAGCGCCTCGACCGTCCCCTCATTGAGAGTCAGGACAACCTGGCGCCTCGGACCAACGGCCTCCTCAACCTTGGCTTCTCGCCAATCAGAGGAGGGGAGGTCGGGGTTGCTCAGCTGCAGAAGCTTGAGAATCTTCTCAGGCTCTGCCGGCTTTTGCGTAAGCCACGCCCTGGCCCTTGGCTTGCTGGGGATCTTGTCCCAGTCGACAGCCACGAGCTTCGCGCCTGGGAATACTTCTCCCAGTCCCGCGATCGCTCTCTTGTAGAAGGTGACCGACGCTGCGTCTTCGCACACGATTACCTTCACGCCTCCTTGATGCCAGCCGGCATCCTCACAACGGGGCAGTGCCCCACCTGACGCCAACAGCTCCTCCACGAACCTGTTGTGCAGCTCACCAATGTCCAACGCCATCGGTCCCTCGGGATCTGTCCGTCACTGGAGCCCTCATCCACCACTCCAATCAGGATCTTGCCCTTGGTCACCTCGGCGAAGGACCGCTGAGGCTGCACTCTGGAACGCTTTGGCTGCGGAGGTTGAACCTCCGTAGACCGCTGACGTTAAGTGGTGCTCCTGCCCGCGTCTGCGTTGGGTTGCTGGGCGTTGGGGGCAACCGCCTTTCCCGCCTTAACAGGCTGGAAATCTGGCAGAACGCCTTTCCCCCATTTGATGAGACCCGCTTGTTCTGGGTCCGCCTCCATGGCTGGGTTTGCTCGCGCAAGGATAAAGGCCGCTCGTCTCCGATCATTATACAGCGTCTTCTTCGTCCTTTGCTGCTGCTGGGCCATGCCTCCTGGGTTAGGTTTACCTCTGGAGCCCCCTGCGGTCACGTCGAGGGACTTGCCCCCGATCACGCCGCTCGGTGGGCTCATTGGCTCGCCCTTCCCAGTGACACTGGCTCTCCTCTTCCTTTTTAAGCGCTCGGCCGCTTAGCGTCTCCGAGTTGGTGCTAGTGAGGGGGGTTTCCCAACCCGCCTTTGAGGTCTGGCGGTCACCGTTTTTGTTTTTGTTTTTATTATGATTTGCTTGGTTCATTTTGATACCCACGAGTATGCTGGGATGGGGATGGTCCGCCACGGTAGAGCCCGCATACCGTGGTAAGCCTAGTTTAAACTGATGGGTCGGCCGGTTCACCAGAGTCCGCATACTAGTGTCCAAGCACCCCCCGGACACGCATCCCTCGGCATATGCTGTTCCACCTTGGATTGGGGTAATTTTTTGGGCAGGAGTTTTCTTCTCCCCGCCCGACTACCATTCGTCAGCATCCTCAGCAGAGACATGACCGTGCTGGGACCTGCTTCCAGCCGCCCTCACGGGGAGAGTATAGTCGCACTTCTAACGGTGCGAACAGTTACGGCAGGTGATTTCTCACCCGTTATTCCCCCTGTCCGCCCGCTGGCCGACGGCCGTTGGAGGGTAAAAATATTAAACAAAAAATTACAAAAGAAAAAAAAAAATCGTACTCGGAGAAGCATAGAGAATTGTTTGATAAAGAAGTGGGGAAAAATTGGTTCAATTCGATTAAAATTACTGGTAGAAGTGATACAAGAAACTTTCAATAAGGCGATTTTCGGGAAAACTCGTTTAAAGATAGGAAAAAAGGTCGAAACGTACGGAGGTTTCGGGCTTCGCTTACCCATGAAGGAGTGCGAATTGTACAAAACCTTTTATATGGCGTATTCCTCAAATCCTCTATATTTTAATAATAAAAAAAAAAGTCGTAAGTAGAAGACCCCCTTAAAAAAGAAATCACAGGATACTTGAATGTCCTTGAAACGCGCTAAATAATTTAACGGATGCTCGAATATCCTTGAAGCAGCGATAAATAATTTCCAGGATGCTCGGATGTCCTTGAATACATGTAGATAAAAATGTAGGATGCTCGAATGTCCTTGAAAACGCGATAAATCATTTAAAGGATGCTCGAATGTCCTTGCAAACGCAATAAATAATTTACAGGATGCTCGTGTGTCCTTATACCCGTGTTAAGAAATTCACAGGATACCCGGTTATTCTCGGAGAATGTGAACACTTTGATGGCCAGAGCGTGACTGATTTCCCACCGATCGGGTGGGTTCTTATATACTTATATACTCGCTCGAATAAAACCCTCGACTAAATTTTCTAGGAAGAAAAATTAATCGTCCTTGTCCTGTAAGGAAGTCCTGGGCCAGGATGTGTCTCAGTCCGGCCAGGGTCACTTACAGAAAATTTGTTTGAGTGCAAGAACCGCTTGCCGCCGTTGGTTGCGAAAATTCCAGTGGGAACGAGATCGAGGTCTAGAAAGGGACTGGGGAGAACGGGCCCGCAGTGCTACGCTGGCGCGAACGCTCCGCTTGTCGTCGCCGGTTGCGGAAATCTCCCCGACAACCAGACCGAAACCAAGCTAGTCCCGCCGCCAAGGGCAAAAGAAAGGGGAGGGGGGCAGAGAATGAGAGAGGGGACCGTAGGTGCCGTCGTCGACCGAGGAACTCTTTCCCCAGCAACCGCCCAAAACAACTTCCGCACTACAGCCGGTGTAAGCGAGAAAGAAAAGTGAAGAAGTGTGGAAAACGGGGGAGGGGAAACGCCGGTACCGTTGCCCTCCAGAGGCTCCGCCTCCCTTTGCCACAACCCGTTGCGGAATTCCCAATAACGGGTTGGTTGCAAAGAAGAAGCTCGCTCCACCTATTGCGAGTCTCCTCCACGAGTAGAGGAAGCTTCTCGAAAACCCTTGATGGGCGAGCTGAACCGGCTGTGTCCCTGGTTGGGGAGATTTGGACCCGGAATACGGGTGGGGTGTTAGGATCGGGGAACAACTAAATTAAGAAACACCTACTTTATGCTGCAGTCCCCGCCAGTGACAGAGGCGGACGGAACTCAGCGCGCTTACGTTCGGTGGTCTCGGGGCGACGTTGGGGCGTAGTGTAGATCTTCCATCTTCACAGCAGCAGGAATAGGAACACATAACTTGACTTTGAGTTTTCACGACTTGCCGGTTTTAGCTCTCATATGTAATTAATTTATTTCTTCTTTCCTAACCTACATTTCCCATAAATCGCCGGCGCTGACGCCGACGTTGCGGCCGATCTTGCGCTCTCCCTCTTCTACGTCACCGCCTTCGGGAGTTTCATTCCGACGCCTGGCTGCAATTGCTGGGCAGCAGCGGGGGCTCGGCTGCAATCGCTGGGGCTCAGAGGGCTCGGCTGCATTGGCGCTCAGAGCGGATCTCTAGGGCTCGGTTGCATTGGCGCTCACAGCGGATCTCCGTTTCTCGGCTCAATCTGCTGCGCGGCTATTCTGCTCGGGTCTTTGGGTGCAATAACCGGCTCTCTGCGGCTCGGCTGCAGTGGCTCTCTTAACTGCCGGCGCCAGTGGGTGGCCACTCTTTTAACTGCCGCCTACAGTAGGCCCCCGTTTTAGCTTATTTTCCACTTAATTAATACTAATATATAAGATATAAACTTAGACCGATCTTATAAGATATTAAACTTAGACCGATCCTATCCTTCGTGGCGGGCTTCAACTGTCTTCTGTTGGCCTTCATGGCGGGCTTACAAGTTACTTGCTCCTCCACGAGTAGAGGAAGCTTCCCATTTATGGGTCCTCACACGGCGCAGAGCGAAGATCGCAGGGGAACAACCCAACCCAGGTTGGAATGATGAAGAAGAAGCGGGGCGTCGTGGATAATATAATCTGCTTTATTCGGCTGCATTCATATAACTAAACATCGGTATATAAAACTAGAGCCGCGCTCCCGCCTACTTTACTTCGCTGAAGCGAGCGCGGGAGATCGACTGCGGCTGACCGCGAAGTTTGAAACCCAAGTCCCAACCCAACCCAAGTTTTTTTTTTTTTTTTTTGTAATAGGTTTATTGCAGTGGCTGTTTTTTACACTAATAACTATATCTATTACTAGAGGGCGCGCTATTGCATCCTCGCTTTGATCGGATGCAGATCCACACTTAAAATTTCGTATTAAATTTCGCTTTGAATAAAGAATAAAGAACAAAGATTCTTTGAAGTCGAATGACAAATATAAAATGAGGCAAGGCCTACACTAAGCCTTAGACGAATATCAATATTATCCCATTAATATTATTTTTTTTAATTTATGTTTTTTATTTTTTAAAATAGGTTGCAGGTGGAATTAGAAAATTAAAATACCCATGGTAAATACCCATGGAAATTTTTTTTCTGATTTTTTAAAAAAAAACTTCAAGTCTCTAAGACATGTGGTTTGGCCATGGCTGTGATATATCAGTCAGTCAGTCAGGACAAAGCATTTTATATATATATAGATTATAGATAATTTGTATATAGTGGTTCTTTACAAATAATTGAAAGTGTTAATTTGTATGCTTCAGAGCAAACAGCTGCCCGAACTGTTAGCTATTTCGATTGGGAAAAGCAAGATGATTAGGTTTAAAGGATTTTACGGCTCGGGAGTTGACATAGGGTGACCTTCTTGAGCCTGCGTCTGGTGCTCTGGCTGCAGCCCTAGCCAGCGGATTGGGGTGGAATCGGAGTCTAAAACGATGTCACCTTGTGAATTCGTTAATAATGTCACCAATCAATGGGACATGGAGATCACGGTGAATGTCGGTGTTGCGGATATACCATTCAGCTTCAGAAATACGTCTAAGAAATTTGGCTTGGAATGAACTTATCTTCTTTAGATTGGACTTAGAAGCGATGCCGTAAATGGGAAGTCCATACTTCCAAATTGGTGCTAAGACAGAAAGGTAAACCCTCTTCTTGTTGGCTAAACTTAGCTTAGAGTTAGCATAAGTTAGCCAGTATAGCCTCCTCGCAGCGTTCTTCAATTTCCCCCTTGTCTGCTTGATGTGAGAGGCAAATGTGAGCCTGCGATCAAGGATCAGACCCAGGTAACGGTGCTCCTTGTGCTGAGGAAGCAGTTGATCGTGCAGGAAGACACCCGGGCTGGAATCCTTGCGCAGAATGCAGGTGACCGTAGCACACTTGTCAGGGTTAATGACAATGTTCCACCTACAAGACCAGTTTTCAAAACGTTTGAGGATTATCTGGAGTTGGTCAGTTGCCTCGTAGACACAATCAGATCTAGATAAAATGGCAGTGTCATCTGCGTAGGTGGCGATGCACAGACTGTTGCTGCGTCTGCAAGTGGGCATCGGGGCGTCATGAGTGAAGAGGGTGTACAAGGTAGGACCCAACACACTTCCCTGAGGAACTCCGGCAAGAATGGGTCTGGTCGAGGAGGATATTCCATCCTGAACAACCTAGAAGGATCTGTCCTTCAGGAAGCTAACGACAAGCTCGAAAAGCTGGTGAGGAAGAAGACCCCTGAGCTTGGCCAGCAGTCCAGGGTGCCAAACTCTATCAAAGGCTTGTTGGATGTCCAGGCATGCAGCTACCGTATATTGCCTCTTTTGGAAACCATCCATGATGAAGTCGGCAACTCTGTGAAGCTGCTCGGGAATGCCATGATTTTGCCTGAAGCCAAATTGGTGATTGGGCATCGCGTTCTGGACTTCAGGTGTCTTCAGAAAGCGATCAAGGATGCACCGTTCCAAAATCTTGCCGAACGTGGAAAGGAGGCTTATAGGTCGGTAACTATCCACATCGTTGGGCGGCTTTCCTCGCTTGTGGATCATCACAACGTTTGCATTCTTCCAGATCTTCGGAAAGTGTCCCAATCTAAGCGCAGCATTGAAGATTAAAACCAGGAACAAAATGGCCCGATCCGGAAGCAGCCTGCACACCTGTGACGTGATCCCATCCGGCCCTGGAGCTTTTCGGTTTTTCATCGCATGAATCCTTCTCTTTACTTCAGAGAAGAGAATGGGGGTGCAGGCAAGGACATTTGATGAGGAGCTTCCAAAATGTTCTTGACCTTGTCAACTCTCCCTTCCGAGGAAGTTCCAAATGGTGTGAACGTCTCTTGAAGCTTGTTGGCAAACACTTCAGCTCGATCCAACGGCGTGCGAGCCCAAGTGGAATCGGCTTTTTGGATCGGGAACTTCGGGGCTACCTGGCCTGGACCTGCTCGTGAGTCTCCAATGGGCGAAATTGGTGTCGTGGTTGGGTGTGGCTTCCTCCAGCTCCTTATCCAGAATGCTCTGGCGGTGCCGAACCAGAAGCTTCCTTATGCGGTTAGCCAGTCTGCTATGGATTCTGTGCACGTCCCTGTTTAGAGTCCTGGTGTATTCCCTTTTGAGCCTGTGCTTCAGCTGGATTAGCTGCAGGATGTCTCGGGGGATGACATCCTTCCGGGCGGGAGAGATAGCGTTGCTGCTTGGGGAGGCCTCAGAAGCAGCGTCGAGGATTTTGTTGTTCATGAGACGTGCAGCATCCTCCACATCTTCAGCAGAGCGTAGCTCCATAAGTAGCTGTAAGGAATCTTCAAGACTTCTTCTGAAAGCGCATATGTTCGAACCAGGAGGGAGTAAGGCCTTTCTCACAGGCGTACAGAAGCCCACTGTCCGGAGCTGAGCAATCAGCGGGAGGTGATCAGAGCTCAGATCAAAGGACTCCACTATGCTCAACCTCCTGCTGTGTAGGTCTTTAAATAGAGCGAAATCTAGAGATGACGGGGTACGTCCTCCGCTCGGGAAGCAGGTGGGTCGTCCTGTGGCTAGTACCTGAACTCCTGTGGTGTCGATCGCCTCCTTGAGAAAAATGCCTCTTGAGTCCGCTCTGCTGTTACCCCAGGATTGATGTTTGGCATTAAAGTCACCTCCCAGAAAGAAGCGATCCCCGCACACCTCTATGGGGGCTTCAAAGTTCGCACGGGACCAGGACAGATTAGGAGGGAGGTACGCAGCAGCAATATTGATTTCTCCAAGCGCTGTTGAGATGGTTACCTTTGCGAGCTGGGCTACTCCGAGGCGAACTGGTTGATGGTGATAATGTACGAGATTGCTTCTGAGAAGTACTGCAGCTCCTCCTCTAACAGAATTTCCGGGGTAATCAGCTCTATAATGTTGTAACCTGGGAGCTGGAAGTAGATGCCAGTGTGTAGGAATGTCTCCGTGGCTAGTAGAATGTCTATTTGGTTACAGCTGAGAAACACCAGGAGCTCCTCCCGCTTGGCAAGAAGACTCCTGGCATTCCAAATGACTATTTTAAGATTAGTCATTTCTGTAATTGCGTTGTTGTGACCTTGCATTGCTCTCTCTTTGGAGTTCCCTCACAACCAAAGAGATAGTGGCCATGGACGAGGCCAGTTCGTCCACAGCGCTTTTGAGGTCTATTAGCATGTTCGTGATCCTTGTGATATCCCAGGGATCTTCAGTCGCAGCCTGTCTCAGATTGTTGGAAAGTCTAGGTCTTCTAGAACCTAGGGCGGGAAAGTCATCTTCCTCTAAGAGGGAGGCCCTCCGTGAAGTCCTGGAGGAAGGCAGTGCTCTGCTTTGGAGGCCTGGAGCAGAGACTGCCTGTGTCCTTAAAGCCTGTGAGTAGACACGCCTCTTTGCAGCAAGGCTGAGGGGATTGCCATTTGCGGCCGTCTCTGACTTGCTGAGTGGTGGGCGGACAGAGGGATTTTGGGAGCAGTCAACCTCAGCTTTTGGGCGAAAATCCTGCACTTCCTGTAGTAGGCTGCGTGCTTGCCTCCACAATTAGCGCAGTAAAGATCTTCTTCGGTGCTAGCCTGGCAGTCTTCCGACCCAGTCCATACCACATCTCCCGCAAACTGGAGGCTTTCGGCAGTAATTTTTGGTGTGGTTGAACCCATAGCACCTAAAACACTGTTTAACCCGATTTGTGTCCCTCTTCAGCTCGGCAGTGACCCCTGTCGGCCAATCCTCGAAATTAGCAAGGCTTCAGCATTGTTAGCCGCTTGTTTGAGTTCAACAACCACACAGAATCACAGATATCGTCGCGGGTTGATAAAACCGCTCATCGGCCAGAGTAATGTCCCGGAAATGGGCCCGCACCGATTCGCTCAGCTCCCGGAGTGGAGTGCGAACGCGCACCTGATGCTCAACCTTGAAGGCCACATCCAACTGGACACTGGTGTCATTCTTGGCGCCCACAATTGCCGAGCACATCCGTTCGTCCCCAACGCTGGTAGTTGGCAGACGGAAAGCAGCCGCTAGAGACGCGTCGATGCAGCTCGTAGCCGTGCAAGGGTCGATAAGCGCCGCCGTGTCGAAGACCTGAGTCCCAGTATGGATCTGCACCAGAGCTGTTGGCTGAAGGTTGACGTTATCCCGCTCCAGCAGCGACGACAGCGACGAAGCGGTGGTCGCACTGTGCGGCCTACTCGAACGGGCGGCGGACCACTGCCTAGGTCCGGCGAACGAGGGCCGCTGCGTAGCCGGAGCACGACGTGGAGTGGCGGCAGAGGGGCGGCTGAAGCACGCCTTGGAGCGGCGGACGAGGGCCTTGGGGCGGCTGAAGCACGCCTTGGAGCGGCGGACGCGGGCCTTGAAGCGGCAGAAGCACGCCGTGGAGCGGCTGACGAGGGCCAAAGAGCGGCAGAAGCACGCCGTGGCGCGGCACTCGAGGGCTGAGGGGAGCCTGAAGAGCCCGGCGACCGGCGCGCCTCCTGACGCGGCCGACGCTGAGCCATCGGCTGCTCGGGAAGGTGCAGTAGTGTGTGGTGATCCTGGCCGCACGGATTGCAGCGGTCCCCTCGCCGACACGCTCCGTCGGAATGCTCGTGGGCTAAACAGCGGGGGCAGTACCGGTTGGCCAGGACAGCCCGTAGACGCTTCTCGGCCTTGAATCGAAGAAAACGGCGGCACTTCCGTAACGGATGGACATCACTGCAGACTCGGCAACGGTAGGAATTGATACCTCGAGTACATCTGCTCTCCAGTGTGTTGGCGCTGCTTGGACGTGGAGACATCGTATCGTGACTGGCGGACTAGGACGGAGAGGAAAAATAGCAATCAGTACTGGTAAAACAACGAATTGGAACTACGGATTAGCTACGAAACAGCAGTGACGTGGAACAATGGACGACTGGTGCGTCCATCGGAAGAAGGACGACCTTTGCTATGGGACGTTTGACGAATCCTCGCACAGTGCGGATGTCAACCACACGGACATGGCCATTGGATCCTGGAAACACCGTGTCAATTCGGCCTCATCGCCACTCATTGGACGGAAGGTTGTCTTCCTTGACAACCACCATATCCCCGATACAGAGATCTCTTGTAGGTGCTCGCCACTTATTTCGCTTGTGGAGTTCCTTGAGATACTTTTCCTTCCATCGCAGACAAAACTGCTGGTGGAGGGCCTATAGGTGTTGCCAGCGGTTTATAATGGTCGTGGTATCCCCCTTTATCTCGACAGGGGCTCTCCAGCAAGAAAGTGCCCAGGAGTAAGGGCTAACAGGTCAGCGGGGTCTTCGGACATAGGCGCGAGTGGACGCGAAGCCAAGCACGCTTCGATCCTAGCCAGAAGCGTGGACAGCTCTTCGAAAGTGTATTTCCGCGTGGCAGTAGACTTATAAAACAGGGTGTGACGTTCTGTCTAGCCTCGGGTAGTCAGGGCTGGCCAGGATCATCCAGGACATTTATTTGTTTAGGAAAGTGGTGCTAGAAAAAGGAATCCCCGACCCGAGTCCCAGTGAGAACGCGCAGAGTTAACCTGACTAGGCTTATATAGATAGATTCGAAGTTTATTAGTTTCTTAATAGGTTACAATGTTACAAGATAGTGTCCGCGGCAAGTAGTGTCCACGGCGGGGTAGCGACGAGAGTCCCGGTCCGGGTAAAGCTCCTCCTGTCTAAGGTCCGTCTATGGGGTTCCCTTGCGCCTGTCTGGGATAGAGGCTGATATCGCAGGACGACGCCGTCAGCGGGATACGTAAGATGGTTACTTAGGACGAAGCCGTCAGCGTAGTGTGAATAGATAGGACGAAGCCGTCAACGAAGATACGTAGTTTGGTTAAATAGGACGAAGCCGTCAGCGGAGATACGTAGTATGAATACGAGGACGAAGCCGTCAGCAAAAATACGTAGTGTGGATAAATAGGACGAAGCCGTCAGCAAGGATACGTAGTGTGGATAAATAGGACGAAGCCGTCAGCAAGGATACGTAGTATGAATACGAGGACGAAGCCGTCAGCAAGGATACGTAGTATGAATACGAGGACGAAGCCGTCAGCAAGGATACGTAGTATGAATACGAGGACGAAGCCGTCGCAAGGATACGTAGTATGAATACGAGGCCGAAAGAAGAATACGTAGTATGAATACGAGGACGAAGCCGTCAGCAAGGATACGTAGTATGAATACGAGGACGAAGCCGTCAACAAGGATACGTAGTATGAATACGAAGACAAAGCCGTCAGCAAGGATACGTAGTATGAACACGAGGACGAAGCCGTCAGCAAGGATACGTAGTATGAATACGAGGACGAAGCCGTCAGCAAGGATACGTAGTATGAATACGAGGACGAAGCCGTCAGCAAGAATACGTAGTAGCTTAAATCTTACTCCTTGTTACCGCTGGCTCCTGTTCCTGGTTTGCTGCCTGGTTGCTGCTCGCTGGTGACTTCCACCTTGGTCGACTCCGACCACTGAATGATCCAACTGAGGCCAGCGGCCCGCTTTATATAGCGCTTGGCTGGTTTTGGTGTGCCCGCTCGGGCTGTGGGTTTGCCCGAATTAGTGTGGCCGGTGTTCGGGATTTTGCCCGACTTAGTGTGGCCGGAGCTCGGGTTTAGAATGCCCCTTTGCTTGGTTGGGCGCGCGCGCGCGCTTCGTTTGAATTTGAATATTCTTTAATTGTGCGCGGTACGCGTCACAAGGGTCTTGAAGCTCTTGACGCCTGCCTCCCACAAGCCTTCCATGTGGGGGACTCCCGGAGGGATCAAATCCCTGGTGGTGACTATAGGCACTCGTCACAGCCCCTTTAAGAGCCTGGAGGCCTCACCCACAAAAGTCTTTCCATTGTCCGACTGAACTTGACGGGGGCATCCTCTTCGGGACACGAAACGGGCGAAAGCGGCGAGAAACTTCTCAGTCGTAAGTTCAGACGTCGGCTCTAAATGGATGGCCTTGGTGGCGAAGTACACAAACACCAACACATACCCTTTTGTAATGACTGGCTCGTCCCGTGTAGTTTTTGATGTCGAAGGGACCGGCATAGTCCATACCGTTATATGCGAGAAGAACGTCCGTTCTTTGGGTAGTTCTTCCATGAGCTGAGTTTGCAACTTATTTTTTCCTTTGCAGGATTATTTGACGGACTTGATCAAATTCCTGCCTTTCGGAATCCAGAATTTGGAAAGGTTCAGAGGGATCATCAGCTGATTAGCGCCGTGCAGTATTATGCGATGCGTAAAATGGACGAGACGTCGAGAAAAACGACAGTTGTATTGAAGGATGACCGGATGCCGTTCATCATACTGGAGAAGCTCAGAGGCTGTGACCCGGCCGCACGCTCTCATAAGCCCTTGAGAATCAAGAAACGGGTTCGGCTTTTGAATCGGACTGGATGCTGGCACTGTGCTGTAGCATATCTACCCTACCAATGCATTATAACTTAGGGTATAACATCGCGTTTATACATTGTGACATTTTGTCACAATAAATATAAATACCAAAAAGACCACCAACAACAACATAAGCATTCCAGCACCCAAGCAATACGATCCAACGCTTATACATAAGCCGATAGTGGAGCGTGAGAATGCTGAGCATACACTTTGTAGCTCAAGTGGTCAAGCCATACATAACATATGCATGCCTTCCGCATACACATGTATATGTATAAATGTAATTGCAAAAGAAATAGATATAAGCATTGTATGTGCGGGTTAGCTGAACCCAAAATCAGCTCATACAATTCATTCAATAAATGGAACCGAGAATGAACGGATCGTTCTTCTCTAATTAAAACAAATATTCTGAAGCAGTTATTTACTACATTTCTATATGGCGACCGTGACAAAGGAGCCACAAAAAACAAAATAAGAATGTGGAAAAATTCGGAGTTCTTCTGACTGTGTGGACGGACGATCAAAAATCCAGCAACCAGCGACCTATGGATGCCTACTTTGTGAAATGTCCAGCTACAGGCCAGAAAAATCCAGCAATCAGCGACTTTCCTAGCGAAGCTACTAAAGAAAATGCGGCATTCAGTACAAATTTGCAAACGCTAGACCGCATAATTAAAAGTGTTTTCGCACTTCATTTTTCGGAAGTAAAACCAACAGTAAATCAAAATGACTGATGTAGCTGAGCAAAAGAACGAGACCGCCGTTGTGGAGAAAATCGCCGCCTGACCATCGGACTTCGGATCTAAAGAGTCCAGGCTCTACCTGGACCATCCAAATGAAACCCACCTAGGACATCCTAATCCCGGCATCACTGGCCGAGAACATCTGTGAGGCAGATGATAAATAGCCTGTGCGAGGACCAGCACCGGCGCCGCCTGAGCCCATAGGCCCACGTCAGCAGCAGCAGAAACCGAGTGCGGAAGGCAACACGCCGCCTGCACCTTCGAGGGAACGTCAGCGTGCCAGCCCGGCGACGCCCAGCTGACGTAAGGAAGAGTTGCAGCCAAACAGCATGCCAGCCCGGCAACAGCAGCACCGGACCAGCCGAATATAACTATTTTTTTTTTGTTGCCCTGCGTGGCACACCAAAGAATCGATGCACTGCGCTGCATACTAATTTTAAACGACACATTGTAACATTGAGTGGAATTTTTCTGCCCGATGAGCAGTATGGCCTAGGACTAGGTAGGACTATATTGTAATATTAAATTCCTCCCAGCCACACAGTGGTTAAATGAGAAAAAATTTATAAAAAAAAAAAATAGGTTTTTGTGAATTGACAATAATTGTTATTATCTACAATTTTCTTCATTAATAAATAAATAAATAAAATAAATAAATATGAATAGGAAATTCCATTATAAAAATGGAATGGAGCGAAATAGCGAAACGAATAGACGAATTTCGCTTCAAATTTGATAAATCTTATAAATGCATAAATAAAGATGCATTTATAAAAACAGAAACTTTAAAAAAAACACAGAGAAATTGTAGTAAGGGAATATAATAATATAGTTAACTTAGTTAACAGCTATAAAAATAGACTCACACCTGAGCACTGCGACAAATGTTTAAGGGTAATAAAATCCCTAAACACAAGATTAAATAATATTAGGGGAAGAAGACATATTCCGATTAACGTGTCAGAAAGTCTAAGTCAATTGGTGGAATTCGATCCCGACCATTTCAAAAGACTAGACGAATCTATTCAACCAAGCGACGCTGAATCCGATAGTGACATTGAAACACTAGAAGGAAGCGATCAAATTGAATATAAGCCAGAAACAATAACAATTTCCGAAATGGCACAGACAGTGACAGAATTTATCAAGCTAGCCACATCTCTGATACCAGAGTTTGACGGTAGGCACGAAAATGTACAAAGTTTTTTAGATGCTCTAGGTTTATTAGATACCTTAAAAGGCACGCATGAAACGACAGCGATAAGCCTTTGGAAAATCGGGAGAGTTTTCCCGAAGAAAATATGTTAAAAATGAGACTGGCGGCTAGCAGCCTAGCTGGGGAATTTCCACTGCGAAGGCGAAGAAAAAGACGAGCTCGATATTCGGTTCCAAATATTTATTGCGTGGGCGCAGCCAGCAGCTTCGACATCATTTTCTCGACTGTTTTTACGAGCAGCATCCGAACATTGTGATGCTGCGACGGGCGAAAGCTTATCAGCTTGTTCTCAACCACTCGACTCTGCTTGAGCGCACTGATCAGCTTTTTACATTTCATTGTTTATATTTGGTTTGTTTACATTTCATACCGAATTCACATTTAACAATACTAAGCTTATATATAACTTATTTAACAATGAAAACTTAAACTACTGCTCCAACATTCCGGCCCCGTTAAAGGCCTCCGGCACTTTGATCTCCTCGACAGGAGCAGTGTGCACTGGCAACAATGCCAGCTTGTGGATGGCGCGCTTGATGACGCCTCCTGACGTCCGTACTTCGGCCACACGCACTCTACCGTCCTCGCCTGCTGTTGTTGCCACCACGCGGCCTGTTAGCCAACGCTGCGGGGGTACGTTGTCCTCGTGGACGACTACTAGGCAACCGACCTCCAGATCGCGGCATCCGACGCTCCACTTGTTGCGCTGCTGCAGGCTGGCGATGTAGTCCTTGGACCAGCCGTCCCAAAACTGCTGCTTGAGAGCGGACAGCATTCGCCACCGCTTCAAATACGCGCAACTGGCCTTGCTGCAGACTTCTCCTATGACGGATTCTTGCGGCAGCGTGATCAGAGGCTGCCCTATTAGTAGGTGTCCTGGTGTTAGGGCCTCTCCATCGTTGGGATCGTTGCCCGACGACGCGATTGGACGCGAATTGAGCAGCGCCTCTACCTCGACCAGGTGGGTGCTCAACTCGTCCATTGTGAGCTTGGCGTTGCCGACTCCTCGCAGCAACCGGTGTTTGGCGGACTTGACGGCTGCCCCCCAAAGTCCTCCGAAGTGTGGTGACCTCGGCGGTATGAAACACCACTCGACGCCTCTCTGAGCCGCGTATCCTCTCAGCTCGTCCCGACTGCGGTGAAACGCTTCGCTCAGCTCCTTCAATACGTTGCACGCTCCTACGAAGTTCGTGGCGTAGTCGCTGTACATCTTCTCCGAGAGAACTTACATTTTCATTACCAAAGACGCTGCATACCTGAGCGTTCTTCGATGCGCGTTGAGTGAACTTTCCCGAAACAATCCATCCTAGTAAAGTTTTCTGAAGTGAAGGATGTTCAGAACACAATTTTATTTGGCCTACGCTCAAAAGATCGAAAAAGTAAATCCACTTTTGCGGGCTTGTCAAAACGAGGGTCTGCCAGTTCGATGTTTGCCGGAATTTTCCATTGGGCACAATTGACTTCGTGATCGGGTTGATAAGATGAAATTGATCTCAACACCCAAAAATCGGTAGCGAAACTATGAGCATTGACGCGAGAATGAACTGACGTGTGGACTACCGAGTCGTTCTTTCCTACAGTAGTGATATTTATATTTGATTCTTGCCTGTGTAACCGCAAACGCTGTGCTAAGTCCTCTGCCATAAAATTGATTTGAGATCCTGAATCTAACAGCGCTCGTGGTAATTGAAACTGTCCAAATCTATCCCGTATTTTAACGACAGCAGTAGCGAGAATAACTTGGTCAGTGCTAGCAACATGACAAGAATGGGCTTGATTATTATGATCAACTGTTACTGAAGGTGCCTGAACATGCACTTGAGGAACTGATCCCGACGAAAATGGTTGCTGCTCTACCGTATCTGTGAAGAAGTGTGTTATGAGGCTTAGAGCAAACACGACACTTTGTTGCTTTGCACTTCTTCACTGGATGACTTGGACTTAAACAATTTATGCACAACCGATTGTGTTTGGTAAAACCGATAAAGCCATGAAAGGTTGACAACTGCCTTAACTATGATTTGGGGCTGAGCAATAACGACACTTTGATTCCGGTCTGCGGTCTGTCTGTGTGCATGAGAAGGAGGATTTGGAATTGGAAGCTTGGCTAGGCTTTCCTTTACTTTTAGTTGACTCCTCAGCAGCTAGATGTTGATATCTTCGATTCAATTGAATCGCACAATCGGACCATGTCGTGAGCGTGTTATAATCTAGCTGTTCCTCAAATCGGGATTTTGTAATGTGGACATTGCAATGTGAATAAAAATTGCGTTATTTATGTCCTTTTCACTACCCAATGAATGTAATGACGCATGTTCGGAGCAGACCGCCAGCACCTAGGCATGCGCGCATGGGTGTTCCGCTGCACCTGCAGCGCTCTCCTCTTATCTCTTTTCGCCTTCCTCTTCTTTCGTTAAATCTGACGCGCTTTATTTTCTTAAACTACATATTGTAAACTGCTGCTCTTTTTGATATATTTTTGGAAGCCGAGCTTCACTCTATTCTTTATTCTTCGCAACTCCGCATCGGTCGATCATAACTCCGCATCGATCGGTCAAATAAACAGAGCACTTATATATTAATAGAACCTATCGTGCGTTTTTATTAATTATATTGCTAAGGGTGGCGTATTCGGTGTCTTCCCCATAAACATTTTGGTGACCCCGACGTGATTGTTTAATATCGTTTAAACAAAGTCAACTTTTGTCGCTGTCGTTTGCTGGCATTCGGTCACAAACACACGAACATACATAAATAAGTGCGCAGCCGCAGCCTCTTCATTTTTCGTACATTTCGCGCTGTGAAAGCTAAAAACTGTGTTTTGCACAACAAGATTAACAAAAGTGAATCGCATTTAATTTTTGTTAATTATCGCATACTACATATATATTTATATGTACATATAGCCACCGTTACGTACATATATACAGTTCGGTTTCGCTGTTGCTAGGCAAATAATTTGCCGGCAAGAACAACAACAACAAATCAAAAGGTTCCGTTGCACTTCGGCGACGCTTGTTACCTTACATTTCGCGGTAAAAGTACAGGGTGTGTCGTACCTCTGACTCGGTCGGACATTTTATTTAATTAATTTTCCTTGTCATCGGAAAATGTCTGACACTGAAAACTCGGTTCGGGCTCAGAATGAGACCCCAAGTGACGTGGATTTCTACCGAGCTAAAGCCCAGTCTATTTTGCGGCAAATAAGCTCAATGAGCATTTATTTAAACTCTGAGTCGGCTAATCAGTTCGACGAAGAGGATTTCCTGGTGCGAGTGGAATGGATAAATTCCCAAAATCTGGCATTTGATTCTGCGCAGACATCGCTGGAAAGATTGGATTTCGCGGAGATCTCCAGTGACGCTCGGATGGAATTTTCCGAAGTTTTCATCGATGTGAAGGCGAAGCTCAGCCGTGCTCTTCGCAAGTCGCAATTGCAGGCTTCGGCCGCTGCAAATTCAACATCTATTGACATTACTAACCATCCGGATCTTTCTTTTTGATCTAGGGGGCATCGATTGCCGAACGTTGAAATTGCTCGATTTAATGGTTCCTACGCCGACTGGCCGGATTTTCTCGCTACCTTCACCCCGGTCATGGCAAATGAGGAGGAATCATTTCCAGTTGGAGCAAAAATTGTTCGTAGGGATTTCTATGTGGATGATTTAATCTCTGGAGGGGACTCAGTTGAGGAGGTTATAGAAATTCCTCATCAGGGGAAGGAGCTACTGTCGCGAAGCCACTTTCCAATCCGTAGATGGTGTTCCAATGAGCCAGCAGCCCTGGAAGGAGAATCAGACTGCGACAAGGAGCAGTCAGGCAAATTTCACGATGGATCGGATATCGCCAAGGCATTGGGATTAGCCAAGGGTTCCAGCTACACCAAGTTTCCTGGGCCTGACATCGCTCACCTTCGCGAAGGTCGCCTCAGCAAATGGCAGAGGGTGACCCAGATGCAGCAACACTTCTTGAAGAGATGGCAGCTTAGGTGCATCCAGGAAGTCATACCCGGCGGGGACGGCGTCATCAGAGTAGCTATGGTCCGTACAGCTACGGGTATAGGCACGAGAGCCGTCGCTGAATTAGCCGTTCTGCCCGTCGATTCTGGAATAGTTGGAACCGTACCTCTTCCAACGGGGGGAGAATGTTCGGAGCAGACCGCCAGCACCTAGGCAAGCGCGCATGGGTGTTCCGCTGCACCTGCAGCGCTCTCCTCTTATCTCTTTTCTCCTTCCTCTTCTTTCGTTAAATCTGTCGCGCTTTATTTTCTTAAACTACATATTGTAAACTGCTGCTCTTTTTGATATATTTTTGGAAGCCGAGCTTCACTCTATTCTTTATTCTTCGCAACTCCGCATCGGTCGATCATAACTCCGCATCGATCGGTCAAATAAACAGAGCACTTATATATTAATAGAACCTATCGTGCGTTTTAATTAATTATATTGCTAAGGGTGGCATATTCGTTGTCTTTCCCATAAACAACGCATAAAGGGCCGATATGTCGTCAATAAGAGACCTCAAGCCTGATGCAGATGGTTTCGATACTTGAGGGAGGTCAAACAATTGAGAAATTGTGTCGAAAAAAATCAAGCATTTATTGTCGTATACATTTTTCAGACTAGCCCAATGCCTTCTCATAATTTAAATCCGAAATTTTAAACGCCTTGACCGTTCCTAATGCATCGTCGGTTTGGCATGTTAGCAAATGGTTAAATTTTTCGATATTTGTTAGAGATGGGTAGTTATGCACTAAGCTCTCGAAAAGACTTATAAAATTTTTAAAGTCAAAATGTTTTCCACTGAATTTGGGCAAATTCATTTTTGTTAAATAGGACGAATGACGAAAACCACTGTTATCGCCTTGACTATGTCTCGGAGCCTCGACTCGACTAATTGCGGAACGATATAAAGCTTTTGTGATTATGCACATATCTTCGACAGACGCTCTTAAATCATTTCCTGGGTTTAGCACATCGATGTCTGACTGAATATCCATTAATTTTTCACAATATGTTTCGAGAATGCAGCATTCGGTATTCCAATTGAAAATTATCGAACGAAATAGTTTTTTCCTCAAATGCAGTTTTCATACGTCCAATATCGTTCATAACCCTATAGTGTTTTTGCATAGCCACTATTAATTTAGAATTAGGCTTTGCCGATACTTCCTTTTATTTTTCCATTTTGAAATTAGTTGGACTTACTAAAAGTAATCCAAATACCAGTAAATTTCCGAAACAAGGGTTAAATCTCCCTCGTAAATGCGAACGTAATTATATGGGCACTTAACCAATTTTTAATCGATGACCAAATATAATAAATTTGATGATTTCCAAATTCAAATTCAAACAATAAATATTATTGGGTTATACAAGGGTTAAAGGTGCACAAGAACCACCGAAATTAACCACCGAAATGCACAAAATATGTGGTTTGTATGTGTATGTACCGTTGATGGGTAAAACCAAAGCCGAAAAATTCAAAAAATGTAATACAATTGTCTAAGTACGAATATCTCCATATAAATCGAATTAATGTCCACGCAAATGAATCAATGTATGTACATACAAATGTGAGCAGGGCTTAAGT